>CM067172.1:43894240-43951156 GCA_034093135.1 Erigeron breviscapus
GGAAGTGTGCCTGCTTGGATACTTAATACAAGAAATAATATGTAAGTTTGTTTACAGTAAAGCTTCTGCAATTAACATATAAGTAATGTGGGTCATATCTGCCAATGCATCATCTCATGTTATTTAAATAAATTACACGGATTGTCCATGTGCTATCTCCTTTTATCAGTTTTTGTTCCTTCGAGAATTTAATTAACTACAATAGACATCGTCTTTTTGTCGCAGTTACATCCCTTTGGCTAACTCCGTCAATATCTCTTCGTTAAGTCCTTTTATGGGACCAGAGGGCTCCCACCAACTTACCTTTTTTTTTATGGGCTAATCACCCGAGGGCACTCTTTTTAGTATTTTCTCCTTGAACACATTCACCCACCAATCTTCTTCTCAAAATTTTAACGATGAATTCGTTTTAATTTGGTGAATACTCCAACTAACGTTTATGATGATAATGGTTATTTAGCACTTCTAAAGATGACGGTGATGAATGATGATATATAGTGGTTTGTAATAAAGTATGTTGCATGATATTCTGGTCTTTGGGATATACTTCTATTTGAAGATATATGGGATTAATAAAGTATGTCGAATAATCCGAATTTATTGTTGGAATTTAGGGAAAGTTGATGGGTGGATGAGTTCAAGTAGGAACCATGGGGAAGAATATAACTGGTCTAAAATGACAGAAACATCCTCATGTGATTAGCACATAAAGGACTTAACAAAGAGTTGTTGACAAACTTTGCCAAAGGAACGTAAATGAGACAATACAAAAATTATGATATATATATGATGCCTATGTAAATTTCCGGAGTGACGAAAGCTGATAAGCTCACATAGCGCCTGGACAATTCGTGTAATTTACTTTGTTATTTATGTATGGTGAATGTAAGGAGGTAGGCTATGAATTTTTGCAAGTATAATAAATTCTATGCTGAATTGAATTTAAGTGGTTGAATTACCTTGACACTATCCCTGCTGGGGGTTATGTGGGTACCAATTCGGTACATGGGATCAAACGGTTCCTATCAATCTACCGTTTTTTTTAATAAATTCTATGCTCCCTCATTAATTGTTGTCTATTCTCTTGTAGTGATCTGTCATTCAACAACTTTACATATGAAAGCTCAATTTCAAGTTGTCAAATGAAGGGAACGTAAGACGACCAACCCGTCTTTTTTCCTATATTCCCGGTTAAACTTGTGGTTTCGTCCAGAGGCGGTATCAAAAGAAACTCAGAGGAGGCAAAATTAAAAAAATCCATGAAAAATAAATCTAAAAGGGGACAAATGTTAAAACCTACAGAAAATTTTAAAAAATCCATAAAAATTTAAAAATACAGACAAATTTAAATTTGAGGGGGGGGGGGGGGGGGGGCATATCCTATTGCAAATCTAAATATATCCTATGTAGTCAATTTCGGTGGTATACCAATGGTATTTCGGTTTTCGGTCCTCCACTGGTATACCGGTCCAGATTTTTGTCCAAAATTTCGGTACCGAGATTTTCGGTGAAATTTACCGAAATCTCACCGAAATCGGTCAAATTTCGGTCCAAATTTCGGTGGTATACCAGTTTTTCAGATTTTTTTATATTTTGATTAAGTATTAACTTAATATAATTTCTATTTGTGTATAATTGCAATTTTTGGTATATATATAATTATATATAATTTTGCATAATATTAAAATTACCGAAATACCACCAATATACCACCGAAATAATCGATATTTCAGATATCGGTCCTTGACTGAAACATTGAAATTTTGGTCCTTAACTACTTAGGGTGGTAGTCTAGTCGTCGAGGTTAGTTTTGAACCGGTCATAAAACAGTTTAGTTTAACTTGTGGTTTCATCCGAGGATGGTAGTCTAGCCCTCCATGCTAGTTTTGAACCGGTCCTAAAGGAGTTTAATTTTTCTGGCAATAAATACCAATTTTAGACTAGTCGAGTTTCAGTTTTTCCCATTTTTACAAATTTTTTAAGTCCATCGATTCAATTTCGGGCCAGTTCAAAAATTTTAAGCATGAAGTTCATTTTTTTAATCTTACGTTTTTTATAGCAATGACAATAATTTTTTTTCCAAAAAATGCTTAAACATAAATTTTTATTACTTCAAACGTAAGTAACAAATACAGATAAAGAATTTTACTATTAATTAGTTTTTAGTCAAAATATAACAAGGTAGTATTAAATTAGAACCAGCTTATTTCGGTGGTATAACAATGTAGTTTCGGTTTTTGGACTATTTTGCCTATTTCTGGTGGTGGGGGACATGCACTTAAAAGTAGAGCTGAAAGGTTCAAATTCACCGATTTTTTCTTTAATAATATATAGTGTCCCATTACCTTCTTTCATGTTGGTTATGGTAGACGATACTAGATCGGTTATATATTTTATTTTATTTTAAATCTTGTAGTTTCTGTTGTTTTTTGCAGAAATTTGTTTGCTTCATTTTCAAAGGACAACACCTCGTAAGCTTTTTTACCATGGAATATATTATCCAAAAGTAAAAGATATGCTAATGTCTATTGATTAGTGTCATACTCTTATCTTAAAATTTACTGTGTTTTACTAGTAAAGAAGTCTCATGCTTGCTGGGGAATAATTACTGTCAAACAAGTAAGTTAAATTTACCTTTTTCTTACACATGGCTAAATTAGTACTAATACAAGGAGTACCAAAGGATATTAGCTTTTTTTGGGTTAGATTTGTCCAGCTTGTATATCAACTGTGGCGGAAGAGAACTAATGGTTGGAAACAAGAGGTATGAAGGTGACATTGACCCAGGAAGTTCTTCACGTTTCTTATCGACCAATAGTCATTGGGGAATTAGTAACACCGGTCTCTTCATGGATGATAACCATGAAAATTATACTGTGACAAATACTTCTAGACTCTCTATGAACAACCCTGAATTGTACACGAGTGCACGAGCCTCGGCCTTATCTTTGACATATTATGGTTTCTGTATGCTTAGTGGAAGCTACAATGTAAGCCTTCACTTTGCCGAGATCTCTTTTCCCGCTGATAGAACCTATGGTAGCCTTGGAAGGCGTGCATTTGATATCTACATTCAGGTAATTAAATTCTCATACGTAAATATCAATATGAGTGATTGTAGTGATCACACCACCACACCAATAAAGTGCGCCACATCAACAAGACAACAACCCATCACACTCCCCAGTATCCAAGCGAAATGAACAACAGTCATACTATATCTAATTTTTATATTATATATAAAAGAAATACAATAATAAAAAACCTATCATTAATATTTTAAAAAAGCACATAAAATTTATCAAAACACATGAAAACTAGTCTAAAAACATAACTGAACTCTTTGCATATATAACTGTTAAACTATGCAATTGAGTCGATTTTAGGCCATTATATTCATCTCGCAGACCTGAGAGAGTGAGCATAACCAAGTCCTTGTCTTTCATGGGTTCCCCAATATTGGCTAGGGCTGAGGCATATTCCATTGCTCGATTAAGATAAGCAATAGGGGATTTATCACCTGGATAGAGATCCTCTAAAGTTGATCCAACTTTATAAACTTTATACTTTATAAAGTTGGATCAACTTTAACCTTTGGATTAAAATTAATAGTCAAGATTCAAACATCAAATTTTAATCTTGACCATTAATTTTAATTTAAGGGTTAAAGTTGATCCAACTTTACCTATCTAAAGTTGGGATCAACTTTAGAGGATCTTAATACTTTATCACCTTCTCATTAGAACATAGTATTGTAGCATCAACATAACTAATTTGATGATTAAGGTTTTATCCCATGGGGGAGCCACAATGGGGTCAGAGAGGGGGATCTTTTGACTTTTTCAATCATGTGTATAAGACTAATATTTGATGGGGAGTGATAAATCCACCACCATTTTCTAGTCATCCACAACAATACATGTTTTATAAGTTAATGTGATGTATAATATGTGAACCTATTCTGGATGGCAAAAAGGTGTTGTAGATTTATCACTAACCATATTTTATAGGTATTAAGATATTATTTCAAATGTGTTCCATATTGTATGATTATATATAAAATGAGTTAATGGGAAAGCGTGTGTTGTTTTTATTTTTTATTTTTCTTTTTGTCTTTTCCTTTTTAAAAACAATCAACTTATGCTTAATATCATCAATACACTTTTGCAATAATGTTTAGGTGGTCCATACACTTTTGCAACTTCAGTTATTTTTCAACTTCACCAGCACCGATGGTCCTTACATCTAAAACCTTTAGCAATAATGGCCCAATTTAATAGAGCCGTTTGTTTTCATTTGTTTCTGTATACTTGGGGTGAATCCTTTTTTGCTTTTACGACACATCCATCAAAAACTTTTTACGTTTATTTTATTTTATTGATTACTAATACATGCACACTCAATCACTCTATGTGTTGGATTAGATCTTTTTATTTTCGATTTAACGGGCGTAATTTTTAAGCGGGTATAATAAGACTTCAATTAAAGGGTTAATTTTTTAGTTTCTAAAGGGTTCTTTCTGGTGTTCTACATATAATCACACTTTCATTTGTTTTATATTTTTTGCAATTAGTTATATATAGTTTTACATGTTACGGCATTCAATGAACGTAATGTCTTACGGGGCAACTCCCGGGTGACATTTATTGTTGTAAATATTTAAGGTATTTTTTTTAATTTCCCCCTTGATAATTGTTTTATGGCTCTGCCTATGGTTCTATACTTCTATGCATGGAAAATAGGGTTTGTGAGACTTTCAACCTCTTTTAGATGAAGCACATCTCATATAGACTCATTCATATTCAAATGGGTCAGAATTTTTGGTATATGTGATGTAAGTTTCAGCTAAGCAGGGCCGATTTAAATCATACATAGTTACACACAAATAGAAAGATGAGAATTAAAAAAACATTGTCAAATTGAGTCAATTTTGGACAAACCAACCGTTAAGCTTTCACTAATTTGTTGCATTACTCGTGATCCTCAAATGCTTAATTGTTTGTTATAAATGGTTGGTACTGTCAGGGTATGTTGATGGAGAAGGATTTTGACATCAGTGAAAAAGCGGGCGGGGTTGGAAAAGCAGTTGTGAAAACTTACACTGTGAATGTCATAAATACTTTGGAAATCCGGCTATATTGGGCAGGAAAAGGAACAACCTACCTCCCACAGATAGGAGTATATGGCCCTCTTATTTCAGCTATTTCTGTGGATCCACGTAAGCTATTCACCTTGTATGTTTTTTATGGCTGATGTGTAATATGTTGTGAATGATCTGGAGCTGACTCTATTATTTGTGACGATGATGGTGGATTGCCAAAATGACAAAGCTAGTTCAAACTAGTATCTCTTAAAATTAGTTTTTGTCGAATGGGGTAATTTGTACATCACAATGAACAAAATGTAAATGCAACTTTACATACTTATTAATTCAGGTTTTTCAGTTACACACAAAAGGATGTCTAAAAGGAAAGTGATTGAAATTGTGGCTGGAGCACTTTGCCTGATCGGCCTACTTGTTGGAGTTCTTTGGTGGCGGTGTTATTTACAACGCATAGATACTATGGAACTAGGTAACTAAATATGTGCCAGGCCCATACTCGTTAAGGGGGTGTTTGGACCCAGTTTATTACAGCTCATTATGTGATCTTGATAGCTTTTTACTTGTCACTCAACAGAGCTCAAAGGGCTTAATACTACTTCGTTCACATTGAGGCAAATCAAAATTGCAACGAACAATTTTGATGTTGCTAATAAGGTTGGAGAAGGTGGTTTTGGTTCTGTTTTCAAGGTAATCTAGTACATTATCAATCTCATAATAGTGTACGGTTTTATTTTTTTAGTATGTATGAAACTGACATTGTCTTTTAATGAAGGGGGTACTGCCTAATGGCACCTTAATAGCTGTGAAGCAGCTTTCATCCAAATCAAATCAAGGAAATAGAGAGTTCTTGAATGAAATAGGCATGATATCTGCTGTCCAACACCCGCATCTCGTGAAGCTATATGGATGTTGTGTTGAGGGAAACCAGTTGTTGCTTGCATATGAATATCTGGAAAATAACAGTCTTGCCAGAGCTTTATTTGGTAACTATTCCCTTTTCTTCACATTATAATCTCAGTATCCATGAAGTTCATTGCTGTGTTTTTTCTATCTGATTGAGACCTCTCTCAGTCGGATTATGAATATTTACCCTTACTAGACCCATAAAACGGGTAATTCTTTATTTTTGAGAGAGATCAAAAGTCAAAACGGACCAGGCTGGATTGACTCAAAATGTTTTAAAAACTAATTACAAAAGCTTGTGGCGTCAACTAAGATTTCAAAGTATGAACTATAACAATGATAATCTCATTCCAAGAAAAATCCAAGTTTTGAAGGAAATAAAATGTTTTTTGGAACTCATGGCTTTCCGGTTTTTTGCTGAGTAATCCACAACATAAACTTGAAACAGGTAAGGTAATCTTAAAGGACTAATGGTTGTGGCAGCATAAGGGATTATCATATCATATCTTATATACAAGTAAATACAATTTTGATGACTTTCTATTAGTTATGTATGTTTGACCCGTATCATTTGAATCTTATGTAATTTTACCCAATACAGATGAAACACGTCCCAAATTATTGTGTTTGTAAGTAGGTGAATTGAATTTTGAGTAAGCATCACTTTTTATTTCACTCAATTGATTTTTGACCTTGTGGATTTAAGGGCCAAAAAAATGGCAGTTGGAACTGAAGTGGCCAATTAGATACCGAATTTGTATCCATATAGCGAAAGGATTGGCTTTTCTACATGAAGAATCAAGATTGAAGATTGTACACAGAGATATCAAAGCCACTAATGTACTCCTTGATAAGAATTTGAATGCCAAAATTTCTGATTTTGGTTTGGCTAAGCTTGATGAGGAGGACAACACCCATATAAGCACCCGCATTGCTGGAACTTAGTGAGGCCTTTATACCTTAGTTTACACATCCTCTTTATAACTTAGAAGAAAGTTCATTCAAAAGCATATAATAAAATGATTAACATCTTATCTTAATAGGGTGACCACTTTAATAAAAGAGGAAAAGATTTCTGCTTTAACGGTGTGATCTATTCAAATTATCCTGTCATTGTTTTGTGATATTAATACTTTTAACAGAAAAAGCAACAGAACTTGGTTTCAAATTTTATTTAAAAAAAGGGATGGCTAGAATTGACTAACAGCTTCTCAATTCTCAAGTTACTAAATATCTCAACTAACCCCGATTATTTATTGCAATAATCACGTTTCATAGAAAATGCTTGAAATGTCTAATTGGTATGTCTAAAAATACGATGAAGACACTTGGCAAGTTTAATAGCAATGATAAGGAAAGATAAATTCATTATATATGTGTCAACATTCGATAAATTAGGCTGAATTTCATATTTACGTATGTGAAAAGAAGTATAAATATCTTCATATACTAAGCGCTCGCTAATGAGTACTGCATCTTCAAAATTGTAACCTTCCCATGGCATATAAGCTACTAATACGTTTTTACCCAAAGTGAATGTTCATTTAGTCCATCCAAGTCTAACTATCATTGCCCATTTGTTTATTTTAAAATACTTTCAGTGGATATATGGCCCCTGAATATGCACTGCGTGGTTACCTCACTGATAAAGCAGATGTCTATAGCTATGGAATTGTCCTGTTAGAGATTGTGAGTGGAATGGCTAATACTGTGGACAGGGCAAAGGAAAATCATTTTGTTCTTCTTGATCGGGTAACTAACTTGAACCTATCTTAGCAACATGGATGGGTCGGGTCAATCTTTTATACAAACTTCAAACGGGCTGAGTAGCACTATCAACAGTTTTTGTCCTTTTTATTGTTTGATACGTTATCACAATGATACTACAGGAGTAACTTAACCTTTTTGATGAAGGGAGTTAGGAGGTTTTAAGCATTTAAGTGTTTGATCTGATCAGCCTATTTGACCAGTCATTTCCATTTTTGCTACCTATTATGTTAAGGTTAATGGGTTAAAAGAACCTATTGCAACTTGTAAGATTTTCATTTATCATCAGATAACATATCCATTCCCCTTGTTTCTTTATGATAGGCCATTACTTTGAAAACAACCGGTAACCTGATGGAACTAGTTGATCCAAGGCTTGGGTCAGAATATGACATCCAAGAAATGATGGTAGTTATAAATCTGGCTCTAGTATGCACTATGGTTTCTCCAGCCGCTAGGCCAACAATGTCATCAGTAGTTGCCATGCTTGAAGGAAGAATTGTTCCTGAAGGGTTTGTTGAACAAAGTATCTCATTTACAAAAATAGACCACTGTAAAACGATGGAGCGACTTGGGAGTACAAGTGAGAGCCAAATCGAGGAAATGTCAATCCCTTGCGCTGATTCTTCGACGTCTGATGTAGATTTGTACGCAACAACCGATTATTTTAGTGAGAATATGATGAAGAGACCAAATGATGCTCAGAAGTTGTTACCTTAAAGCATTGGTATAACAATTATATATTATGGTTTACCATTTTCAGTAAGAGTATGGTCCTCACTAAGATTACACTCCAAATTAAGTTATTTTAAGAGTGTTTGGTGCCCATTTATCATTGCATGGCAAATTGGCAAGTGGGCTTTATATATTTCTTATGTTCATGTATCATTGCATCACAAGTATACTTCATTTCTAATAATTGATCGAACAAACAATACGTATCGTTAAGCATGTACCAAACGAGTATATTTCATGCTTTAAGAATTTATTTCATCGATCTACAATGTGGAAGTGTGTGGAACGCCTCCAAAGATGACTATTGAAAGGCAACAGATTATACATAACAACCGTGCTTATATTATCTTTTCAGATGTTTGGCAGTTATGTGCAATGGCGGAACTATATTCAAATTTTTTAATTTTACATTACCAACCCCTCCTAGAGAAAGTGTTCAAGTTCCGCGATTGAGTATGTGCATGATGCACGTAGAGCTTAATTAAACGGAATTCAAAAAGTTAAGAGCACGTGATGCACGTAGAGCTTAATTAAAGATGCACACTTTTTGGTAAAGTTATTGTCAACGACTTTCAATTGTACGTTATGGGGTACTGTACTGCAAGGCTGGTTCAATTGTTCGATGAATTTATATATATATAGTGGCCGGGTCAACGACTTCTGCAATTTTTTGTTATAATTATAATATTAGGTTTAGTATTTTGAGGTGTAAGTAACTTTTACAATTTTCCTAGCGTGTGAATGTAACTTTCATTTGGTTCATTGTATGTAACTAACCCGATAAATTAAAACAATTAATGTAAAAATGCATAGGTGGCACACCATATGAGCTGCCACATAGAAGTTTTTGATTGGTCAACGTAAAAGTTTTACATTAATCATTCAATTTAGCGAGTTAGTTGCATACAATTAACCAAATGAAAGTTACATTCACACAATAAAAAAAGTGTATAAGTTACTTACACTTTCAGATACCTAGCCCTATAATATTACAGGGAATGTGTTAGCCTCTGACTGAGTAAGTTGGTGCAAGGAAAGAACGTGTATGTATTTGGGATCATCGAGATGCTGAAGATCGAAATCTCATATGAATTAATGTCATCTGAAGAATTCTAGCTAGGACGTTTTAGTCTTTCGTCAACTAACATTTATATATTTTGATACTTGATTTGGCATAAACACTCATTATATGCGAATATGCTCTTATACGAGATTTATACTCGTTTTAACCAGAAAAGTCAAAGTATCTATGTCAATATATACTTCTCGTATGGTATGTGTTTAAAGTTTAAACACCCACCATACGGGAAGTATACGTTTATACTTATCATGGTGGGATGTTTATGCCGAATTGAGGTGTTCCTATAGCAGGAAGTTTTACTATATATGTTTTATGCTTTTTATAAATTTATATTATTATTATTATTATTATTATTATTATTATTATTATTATTATTATTATTATTATTATTATTATTATTATTATTTCGTATTATTATTATTATTATTATTATTATTATTATTATTATTATTATTATTATTATTATTATTATTATTATTATTAGAGTATTATTATTATAATTATTATTATTATTATTATTATTATTATTATTATTATTATTATTATTATTATTATTATTATTATTATTATTATTATTATTATTATTATTATTATTATTATTATTATTATTATTATTATTATTATTATTATTATTATTATTATTATTATTATTATTATTATTATTATTATTATTATTATTATTATTATTATTATTATTATTATTATTATTATTATTATTATTATTATTATTATTATTATTATTATTATTATTATTATTATTATTATTATTATTATTATTATTATTATTATTATTATTATTATTATTATTATTATTATTATTATTATTATTATTATTATTATTATTATTATTATTATTATTATTATTATTATTATTATTATTATTATTATTATTATTATTATTATTATTATTATTATTATTATTATTATTATTATTATTATTATTATTATTATTATTATTATTATTATTATTATTATTATTATTATTATTATTATTATTATTATTATTATTATTATTATTATTATTATTATTATTATTATTATTATTATTATTATTATTATTATTATTATTATTATTATTATTATTATTATTATTATTATTATTATTATTATTATTATTATTATTATTATTATTATTATTATTATTACTATAATTCTGTTTTTGTATATTTGTAGATTATTATTATTATTATCATTACTATTATTATTATTATTATTATTATTATTATTATTATATACTATATTTTATTTCTATTATTATTATTATTATTATTATTATTATTATTATTATTATTAGTTGATAAAATAACTGAATATATACACATAGGCCTATAAACGACACCAAGTATAGGTCTATACATAGTGGAATGTATGCTAAGAAAAATTTAGTGTAAATAAACGGTTCTTTTTAAAAACATTATCATTTTTCATTTAATGTTAACTAGTGGGTTTATGAGCCCGCACTGCGGGCTTAACTATTGTGTTTACGTGCATATTACGTTTCAAATGTTTGTGATATAAACAAAAAGACCAAGCAGGTTGGCAGACAACTAAAAATATAAGAAATATATAAAAAATATATATGTCTACGTTTGTTATATCAAACATAAATAAATATGATAAACCCGCTTAAAAGTTTGCATATTAAACACATATGTTTTATTTAATTAAAAAAAAAAGCAAACTGACAGGCAGTTGCGCAAGAAAAACCAAAAAGGATGGCGACGTGGTAAAATCCGAAAGGTAATACAGGGTGAGACGTAAAAAATGAAATGTAAAATAAATAAAAAACATAAAAAAGCAATAAAATAACCCTGCTTAAAATTTTGTCATATTAAATACATAAATTTATTTTTAAAAGAATTTAAAAAACAAAGCAAATAAAACCATTATAAAAAATATGGAGGAGCCAAATCAAAAATAAAGATAGACGAAATCTAAAAAAACCCTAATATAAAAACAATATGAAAAACCCGCTAAAAAGTTTGACATATTAGATATATACGTTTAAAAAAAATAAGCAAGCTAGCAGGCAGCTGCGCAGCTAGAGGTGCAAGAAGCGGTTAACCGATTTCGGTTATTAATTTTAATAACCGGTTTCGGTTATTTTTTGAAACAGTAATAACCGGTTACGGTTAACTTGTACCGGTTTCTAGGTTTTAAAACTGGAACCTATCTAACCGATTTCGATTAATAATAACCGGTTAACCGATACCGGTTAACCTATTCGGGTTTTTTTAACCGCCCATTATAATATTGAGAAAGTGGTGAACAATGGGGAAAAACAATCATTTCCGACAAGTCTGAGCGACGAACCCATATTCCAAAAAAACCCATATTCCAAATAAACATCATTTTCTAAACACAAAACAAAATTCATCATCCTAAATCTCAAAAACAACAAAAATTGATGTTCGATCTGATGAAAGAAGCATTAATCTATATATAGTATAGATATATTGAAAGCTTACGAAATCATTTGGCACCAAAAAGGGATGTTAGTTTTTCTTCCGCTATTATTGATTTCAATTGGGCTTGTGTTGGATTGCCACCAAAAGATCTCATTAAAATTCCGAGCTCTGATGGTGCGATCTTTCCGTCGCCATATGTGTCATCATTATAGAAGGGTTGATCAATAAGATTATTGAAGCCATGAATGCTTGAAGTTGTCCCTGTGATCAATGGAATAACGATGCCAAATTATCATTCGGTAATTCATTTCATAGAAAGCTATATGTATATATCAGTGTATGTATATAATATGGGGAATTTGTTAGGTCCAGACTTACTGGACTCGCTCCAGACTTAACGACTGGAGCACTGAAGATTTGTTCAGAAATAATGGAAGACCAGTGAGCAAAATACTTGTATAGGAAATCTGGAGTCTTCCAGATTTCAGCTCACTGGACTTCACTCCAGTCCAGATCTATTCTACTGAAGACATTCTCACTGAAGTCAAAGACTGAAGTTAGAATAAAGAAGACTGACAAATGGCGGAGTCCACTGGAAGTCTTACCAGATCTACGACTGGAGATTTGTCAGTGTTCTAGACTTACAAGTCTGAACACTGATTACGAGGAATTGACTTTTTGCCTTTACACACTTTTCAAAGAACATTCCACTTGTCTTTACAAAAGTACTTACGTGTGTAAAGGTGGTTGGTTAAAAGGATAATAAGTCATATTGATGTGACTTTATCCTTGTACTTTAACCAATGCATTTAATGACCTTTTCGGTTCATTAAATACATGCAACCATATTTTACGGCACAAATTCACTGGTGAATTTGTTTGCCTATAAATACAAAGTCATTTCCTTGTTAAAATTACTTTTAGCAATTAGGTGAATTTGTCTAAATACTCTCGATCGTAACAGGGATACTTCACAACTTTAAGTATTTCGATCTAAAGAGTTTATTTGGCAAATATAGATCATTTGTAATTCATAGGTTGTTAGGATACTTACATATTTGTATTATCTTGATTCCGCACAACCTTGTATTTTATTTAACATCATAAATAAAATACACTTGAAAAAATTACATTGTGTTCCACCTTTACTTTATTTATTGCTTCAAGTCTTGTATTACTTTGTTTATATACTTGCATTTATATTCAAGTAATACTAGTCCAAATCTAGTGCATATTAGACTTGTTGTATTTTACACTATTGGGTTAAACCATCAAGTGAAGGACTCTACAATATATAATATGTATATAATATGTGATTAACCGGTTAACCGGTTATTATTTGGAATAATTAACCGATTATAGGTTAACCGGTTAATAATCGGTTTTGGTTTTGAAAAGAGTAATCGGTTAGTAACCGACGGTTTCTGGTAACCTATAATCGGTTTTTACTGTACCGGTTTCGGTTACCGGTTACAAATCGGGTCGGTTCGATTAATCGGTTTTTTCTTGCACCTCTATGCGCAGCTACCTGCCAGTCTACTTCACTATTCATCACTTCAATAATCCTCTTAATTAATAGAGGTATATAATTATAAATAGCTGAATTTCGTATTTTTTTTAACTATGTCTTTTAACTTCCATTTAAGAGTCAACTAAGATTTAAATGTATAGTTAAAACTATTTTTCAATTTATTATTTTGAATGACAAATACACACCTATCAAGTACTGTTAAAAAAATTATAATAAATTTATTAGTCCACTATCCCACTAGGACTGAAGGTATTATAATAAGGTACAATGTTATTACTATTACTGTTATCATATAAGTGAATCTGTCTAATATAATTCAAAAGATACTTAGCAAAAACGTCATGTTGTTGGTAATTCTATGTGTTGCTTTGGTCCCTTTTGGTTTTGCATCTATCAACACAACTTGTCTTCCACCGGAAGAAGGTTTGTAGAATATTGTTTGTTACTTGATATTGGTTAAATGTATGTGTATATATATATAACTAATAGAATTAGTTTTTTGGGCATGCAGTGGTTGCTCTCAGGGAGATAGGAAGGAAGTTGATAAAAGATTGGGATTTCGACGAGGATCCGTGTTGTGGATGGGGCTCTAACAGCAATAATATATACAACAACACAATTAGTAATTGCAAGAGTAAACCAAATGTGGTTTCTAACATCAATAGAACACATGACAACACTGTCACTTGTCACTATGATGAAACATCTAATGACACACTCTGTCATGTTGTTAGTGTGTAATTTTCTGCTTGCTACTTAATTACTCTCTTCATCAATTGATTCACTACTTTTAAAGATGGAAAATGTTATTAGCCTCCTAACCGCTATTTAGATTAAATTCCAAAAATTTGCATGTTTTTGAAATGTTGTAATATATATGTATAATTTTTTAAATAAGTCTTCTGTCGTTAAAAAAAAAAATATATTATAGAAGTCTAGCTAGTAACTTGTTATTTTGGTTGGTTTGATATGCAGAAGTCTTAAAGGACAAAACCTACAAGGCATTCTCCCACCAGAATTTGCCAATCTTCCTTACCTTGAAAACCTGTACGCTGTTTCTTTCGTTTACTTGTTAGTTCATGATTTAACTTCCATTGTATGTATTTAATTTAATTAGTGACTGACTTGTGCATTATTTCATTCTTACGTACAGAGACTTGACTTACAACTATCTTAACGGTACCATTCCTCCAGAATGGGGTTCCATGAAGCAACTGCAAACCATGTATTTTATAAGCTTTAACATTAATATACAATATATATGTTCGTATTTGATTTGATATGAAAGTATAAAAGTTCATTTTTGTTTTGTTTTAAAAATGATCGATGTACGGTTACTTAACTAGGTTTTGGTTCATACAAAACAAAGTAATAAATTAAAACAAATAAAATAGTTATAAAACTTTATTATAAAAAATTCACAACTTTTACAAATTAGTTAAAAACTTCAAAATGTGCAATTACTAATGTACCCTTATAACATAAATACTACTGTTAAGTTATCATAATAATAGTTAATCATACTTTCTTATTTATATAATAATTACCTTATTTAATTACCAACTTAATTTTTGAAAAAACTATCTACAAAATCTAAATAAATATTTTTTCAAGATAATAATAATAAACGTATAATCAATATCAGTTATTCATAACCTAAGTTTTGTTAAGAGTTTATTTATTCATACAATTTTTGATTTATCAAAATATCATATTATTTTTAAAAAGGATACATGTATAGTGTACTACGGTATCTTTTATACTATTAAACGTACCTCATACAAAATTGCGACAAGTACTGTTAGTTTTTTTTTTTTTTTTTGCCACTAGCGACAAAAATATTTTGTTGTCATATATTTAATCAAGTATTAAATATTTGCAGTTCTATAATTGGGAATCGTTTAACTGGATCAATCCCGAAGGAGCTTGGAAAGATCACCACATTGAAAATTTTGTATAAGTTATATTCTATATCTCCGATTCATCTGTTGATACTGTTTAAGTTATTATAATATAATGTTAACGTTTGTAACTTTCTTTCCCTATTTATGGCTTCAACTATAATCATCTTATATAGAATCCTGGAAGACAATAGGCTTTCTGGAAGAATTCCCCGGGAACTTGGGAATCTTGCAAACATGGAAACATTGTAAGACTTGGTGGAACTAGTTAGTAATTGGTATTGTATGTTGATTTTTTGTATTGTGTTATTCTATCAACTTTCTAAACGAGTAGTTCGTATTTTGTTTAGATGTTTGAGCTCCAACAATTTCACTGGGGAGTTGCCTGCATCGTTAGCCAGACTTACTAATATGACGGACTTGTGAGTTGATCTATTAGATGCCTGGATGGATTTGATCATTCTTTATAGGGGTAAGTATCTGTCAATGTAACTAAGTATGCACGAATGTATGTAGTGTGAAAAAACTAAAATTGTGTTCATTGTAGTAATGAACTTTCAAATCATGTGCATTGTATATATATCCGACCAATCAAAAAGTTACAAGTGACAGCTTATATGGTTACCACATAGGGATTAGTATCCTGGAATGTAACAAACTTTGGACGAATGTCTATAGTGGGAAATAACTAAAGTCGTGTGTATTGTATGTAAACAACTCGAAATTATGTTTATTGTATGTAAGAAAACATACGTGGCAACCATATATAGCTGCCACTTGTTAGATTTTGATTGGTTGGATACATTTTCTTACATACAATAAACATAATTTCGAGTTGTTTACATACAATACACACGACTTTAGTTATTTCCTACTATAGACATTCGTCCAAAGTTTGTTACATTACAGGATACTTATCCCTACCACATATACCTGGATACATACAGAATTTGAAAGTTCATTACTACAATGAACTCAAATTTTAGATTTTTCACGCTATAAACATTTGTTTATAATTAGTTACATTCACAGATACTTATCACTTCTTTATATGGCAAGATGCAAGTTGAAACTTTAAAATTGTTCTTTCACAGACGGCTTAGTGGTAACAATTTGTCTGGGAAGATACCCGATTTTATAGGAACATGGACAAATCTTGTGAGATTGTGAGACCTTTTTCTAATGTTCTGTTTTTCGATTATCATATATAGAAATTGGATTTACCTAAACTTTCTGAATGACAGTTTCATTCAGGGCAGTGGATTGGAGGGGCCAATACCTCGGAGCATTACTCTCTTGAAAAACTTGTTAGACTTGTTAGTAATTCCTCATGTTTCAACTTATTTTTTTCCAAATTTTATTATTCTCGCAATGTCATTATATATTTGTGTTGACTAAATCAAGATCAATGCAGGAGAATCAGCGATTTGAGGGGACCGGACTCCCTTTGTCCACCCTTTTCTAATACAACGAGTTTGAATTATCTGTGAGTCAAAATGCTTCTTTCTATAAATTAAACAGTCATCAGTTCTTCTTTTTAATGCATTCCAAACAATCTTGCCAGAATCTTGAGGAGTTGCAATCTTATCGGAAAGTTACCAGAATCTCTTGGTTCAAATCTGAGAATCATGTTAGTATTTTGTACAATTACCTCAAATTATTTACATTAATTAATTGTAACTTTGCAATACATAAGGCAGAGAGCTTTATGTTTCTTATCCGTAATATGATTTTATGTAATCAACTAAAAGAGTGAATTAATCCAAGTAACCAAAAGATTAGTTTATTAGTAGCCAAAACTAAATCAAAGTTTGTTATCTATTGATTATGATTGGAGAAGTTTTTAATTTGAACTCATTCCGTCCTATTTTAAATGTTACTTTACAAGTTTTTTTTTTAACTTTTATGTAAATACTTTTGTTTGTGCTATATAGTAGTTAATAAAAGTTATATCAATGAAAAGTATATTTAAAATTCAATCCGTTTATATATTTTATATAATATAGTTAACTAGATTTTAAGCCCGTGTCCAATACACGGTTTATGACATTATCAATATTAGATATTAATTTATTATATTTAAAATTTAGTTTACTATTTTTATTAGTAAAAAATTGAATTATATTAAACTTTGAATTTTATATTAAAATATCTTTTTAAAAAAATATGTTAATCGAAATTATTTATTATGACATAATTATATTTATTTTATAATTAATAATTTTGTATTTATAAAATCGAACGTATTATTAGGATATATATTAGTTATTATTATGTTTGATATATGTAAGTATTATTCTATTGGATACATATTAGCTATTGTTATTGATTTATTATATTGGAATTATTGGTTTAAAATTTATAAATTTGTAGGATATATATTAGTTACTATTCTATTGAATATATATTAGCTATTATTTTATTGGATATATATTAGCTGTTATTTTTGATTTATTATATTGGAATCATTGGTTAAAAAATGTAAATTTGTGATGAAAAACAAAAAAGGTGTAAATTGAAGTCAAAATTGAAAATAAAAGTTAACATGAAGAAATTGAAAGTTGTAATTGGTCCATAAGTTATTAGAGCAACTTTGTTTTAGTATATTAAAAAAAAAGAGATTAGACTAAATATATTAAATTAGATATTTATATTTATTATTTGTAGTTATGAATGGGATTGGAATAGAGATTAGCCGTCCATAACTTCATATAGTGTTTATATTAAATTAAATATATTTGATATTTATATTTATAATTTATAGTAGTTATCTAATGTAATAGTTATCATTAGTTAAAGTGGTCGATAAAGTTATATGTAGATATATATATTTAATTATATCATAAAAAGTCAAAAAAAAGTCAAAATTGAGAATTTAAAGAAATCAAGAGATGTGATTGGTCGATGCTTTAGTATAATAAAAGATTAAACTAGTATATTAATACAAAATACAATCAAAACCCAACTCATTAATATTTATATATAAACTAGATTATTTTCCCGCGTAATACGCGAGATAAACATGATAAAATTTCATAATACTATAATTAGTAGTTACAGATTAGACATGTTGAAATATAATAGCCGACTTACACGTGTTTCGAAGGCTTTAGAAATTAACTTGAAACCGTAAGTCATGCGTTCGAGGTTGGCATAATTATAAATTTTAAAGCAGTTATATAATTATTTGGTATGTTGAAATATAATAGCATTATTAATTTATTATTCAAAAACATATATTTTATATTAAAACGGTTAGTAAGATATGTATGTTATATGTTTGTATAATGACGATGTCTGCTGAAAAAAGATAATATTGTTATTAGAAAATAATTTTTATGGTAAATGGTTCGACAGATATATTTTTTATATCTTTCTATAATGACGATGTAAAATTAAATATTAATGAAACATTTTTATTTAGTGTAACAATATAATTCTCAAAAAAAACATATAATTTTTTTTTACACAAAATCAAATATTAAATTACTAACTTTAAACTATCGTATGTATCCATCTAATAAAGCAACATATAATTCGCAGTAATGTTACATTACTAACTTTAAACTACAATATGTATTTTTGTTGGACGTGTGTTTTTGTTTAGAATGACATATATAATATATTACTCCTACTTTTAAATTACATAAATATCTGAAATGGAACTTAAGATTTTTGAAAAACTCTCTATTAATCATCCCTTACAAATGTGGTAGGTGAGTCTCGCACCCAAGTGGATCCTCAGGTCAAAAGTTTTATTAATTGGCCACCAACCCCATTGGTTTATCTTAATTTATAACATCATTAATCTAATCCAAAAAGTGTAATTCGATATTTGAAATTAATCCAGTTATTAATGTAAAAATAATTGATGTAAAATGGGGTAATGTAGTTATTTTAAGGGTTAAGAGAAGTGTGTTTTAAATAATTTCATTTAGAATAATATAGGTATATTAGGTGGAAATATTTGAATTAGTAATAAAGGAGAGAGGTAGTTTGAATAGAGGGTTGGAAAATATTTTAGGTAAGTTTTGGGTAGATGTAGTGTGTGAGTTAAGAATGTGTTGAAAGTTAAGAGTATTTTGGATGTTTTAAAGATAAAAGGTTGATAAGGGAAGAGGGGTAGTTTGTTTTATAAATGAGTAAAAGTTATAGTATTTATAAAAAAAATAAATATATGATTGAGCACCACATTGTTTGATGCATACCCTCATGACCGCACAAAATGATTATAGTAAGATTTAATTACATTACATGTATTAAATTAATTAAATTAAATAGGAAAATACTAAACGCAACCCTTAGGGCTGCATTTGACATGCATAAAAAGTTTGTACCTTCTGTATCAAAAGCTCACCCCTGAATTTTATATTAACTATATAACTATTTAATGCAACTTAACTGCAACTCTATATAGACGGATCGATATGTTTGTATTAATTATTAAAATATTTATGTGTTATTATTTGTCCAAATATTAAAATAAAAGTGGTAAGGTATATTAAATTTTAGTAACATTTTTAAGAAAATCTAAAAGTTTCCATAATATAAATGTAGTATATCCAAATATAAATATGATTATGATCCCTAAATCATTATTAAAAAAAAACACTAAATAATATAAATATAATTTATTATTATAATTAAAACGAAAATAAATTTTTTAAAAGTTTCCATAATAATACAAATAAAGTAGATCCAAATATAATGATTATTTAATGTTATTTCCATCTTGTAATGGAAGTGTAGGCGTACATGTAATAATAACTATTTACGGTATTTGTTTAATTTATTATTATAATAAATATTTATGGATTATAATTTAAGGGATTTTTTGTCTAATCATATAAAGTATAAGTATTAATATTGTCATTTGATAAAGATAAAATAATTAAATTTGATCTAATGGTTCTAAATCAAAGATGAAATTCATCCAAGAGTTCCTATTTGTTTAGGAATGAATTTAGAACTTGTTATATATATATATGTATATATATAATTTTTTATTCATTTATGCATATATATATATATATATATATATATATATATATATAAACACATAATATATATATATATATATATATATATATATATATATATATATATATATATATATATATATATATATATATATATATATATATATATATATATATATATATATATATATATATATATATATATATATATATATATATATATATATATATATATATATATATATATATATATATATATATATATATATATATATATATATATATATATATATATATATATATATATATATATATATATATATATATATATATATATATATATATATATATATATATATATATATATATATATATATATATATATATATATATATATATATATATATATATATATATATATATATATATATATATATATATATATATATATATATATATATATATATATATATATATATATATATATATATATATATATATATATATATATATATATATATATATATATATATATATATATATATATATATATATATATATATATATATATATATATATATATATATATATATATATATATATATATATATATATATATATATATATATATATATATATATATATATATATATATATATATATATATATATATATATATATATATATATATATATATATATATATATATATATATATATATATATATATATATATATATATATATATATATATATATATATATATATATATATATATATATATATATATATATATATATATATATATATATATATATATATATATATATATATATATATATATATATATATATATATATATATATATATATATATATATATATATATATATATATATATATATATATATATATATATATATATATATATATATATATATATATATATATATATATATATATATATATATATATATATATATATATATATATATATATATATATATATATATATATATATATATATATATATATATATATATATATATATATATATATATATATATATATATATATATATATATATATATATATATATATATATATATATATATATATATATATATATATATATATATATATATATATATATATATATATATATATATATATATATATATATATATATATATATATATATATATATATATATATATATATATATATATATATATATATATATATATATATATATATATATATATATATATATATATATATATATATATATATATATATATATATATATATATATATATATATATATATATATATATATATATATATATATATATATATATATATATATATATATATATATATATATATATATATATATATATATATATATATATATATATATATATATATATATATATATATATATATATATATATATATATATATATATATATATATATATATATATATATATATATATATATATATATATATATATATATATATATATATATATATATATATATATATATATATATATATATATATATATATATATATATATATATATATATATATATATATATATATATATATATATATATATATATATATATATATATATATATATAGGGTTAAGACCCCTATCTCTCTCGTCTCATTCTTTATATATTTCACCAATTTACAATCTGCACCTTCTTCTATCATTCTTGGCACATTATTCTCTAACTCTTCAATCTTCCAGAATATACAGGAATAGCTCTTCAACTTGTTCTACTATGTTCCTACACTTTTAAACAGAAAAACTATTTAGTAAACATGAAACTTGATTAATACAGATTTTAAACAATACTTATAATATGTACTTGAAATACCTATGATACTCTTAATGAAATTAATTTACGACATCTAAAAAATGTAAGTAATTAACCCCCAATGACGTTTTCCACGGGTTTTGGTCCCAATACCGTCTTCGACGGTGTATGGGGGAGATTGAGATGTAGGCAGCCTTACCCTTACCAAATGTAGAGAAGCTGCTTCTAGGTTCTACCAAAGGTAGAAAAAGATCTTAAGCCTTGCTGGGCATGAGGATCGAACCCTTGACCTCTGTCTTCAAAGGCAAGGGCTCCAACCACCGATCCAACCCAGTTGGGTATTACAACATCTAACTACTCCTAAAATAACGACACTGCCGCTTTTACATCAATAAACTACGCTATTCGCCGCCACTACCACCACCAATCGCCGCCGCCGCTACGACATCGACGCATCACGCGGACATATGACTAGTATATATTTAAACACCCATCTAGACTAACAATGTGTTTTTTGTTGATCAAAATACTTGGAAGCCACATATAATTGCTAGGCGGTCAGGCGATTTGCAATTTGTGCAATAAATGGTACATATTATGGTTACTAATTGCTAGTTTATTTATTATGTTCGTGCTGATTTTGTAGTTATCTTACTGGAAACTTGTTGTCTGGAAGTGTGCCCGTTTGGATGCTCAGTTCAGGAAAATCTATGTAAGTTTTTTTTTACTGTAAAGTTTCTGCACTCAACATAAGTAACGTATATGCCAATTCACCCTCTCGTGTTATTTAGAAAAATTACACGGATCGTCCATTATCAGTTTTTGTTCTTTCAAGAGCTTAATTACAATAGACATCCTCATAGTTATCGTTTTGTCTCAATTACGTCTCTTTGACTAACTCCGTCAACATTCCTACATTATTCAAACAAAATGAGAACTATGATGATGCCTATTCAAATTCTCGGAGTGACAAAAACTGATAAGCTCACGTAGCACATGGACAATCTGTGTAATTTACTTTGTTATTTATGTATTGTGAATGTAAGGAGGTAGGCTATGAATTTTTACAAGTATAATATGAGTAATGTCTATGCTCCCTCGTTAATTGTTGTGTATTCTCTTGTAGTGATCTGTCATTCAACAACTTCACATATGATAGCTCAAAAATTTCAAGCTGTCAAATGCAGAAAACGTAAGACCAACCCCTTTTTTTTGATGAATGCATCAGAGTTTTGTATTCTTTTACAATTGGATTGTTATACAAGATTCCCTTCAATGTCTTCAACATTAAAGTGTTAGAGACTTTAATTGTGGTAGTAGCATAACCAAATTATCAAAAAAAGAAAATGAAAGCTCCAAAATTTTGTTTTGATCTTGAGCCATTGTGGTAGTACTACAACTAGATTTGTATAAAATACTACACAAAATGCACAAAAAATAGTTTTTAGACAAATTTCGGTCTTTAAATGGTTTTGAATTTAAACCGGGATGCTGGACTAGATTTTTTTTTTTTTCCCTATCTGAGGTTAGGATTGATTAAGGACTGGCAGGCCGTAGGACTTGGACCGGTCCTAATCACTAGAGTCTTTTTGAAGACCTGTTTCTGGTCAGGCTAGATCGGTTTTGGTTTTAGACTAATTTGTCTTTCTCTAGTGGTGGGGGACATGTACTTAAAAGCTGAGGTGAAAGGTTCAAATCTCACCGAATCTTCCTTTAATCATAATGTCACATAATTTATCTTCTCCGATGTTGGTTGTGGAACCGGTAGATGGTAGATGATATAGATTGGTTATCCATTTTATTTTATTTTAAATCTTGTAGTTTCTGTTGCTACTTGCAGAAACTTGTTTGCTTCATTTTCAAAGGACAACACCTCGTAAGCTTTTCTACCGTGAAATATATATTATCCAACCCAAGTAAACAATACATGCCGATGTCCATATATTAGTTTCATACTCTTAATCTTATATTTTACTGTGTTTTACTAGTAAAGAAGTCTCATGCTTGGGGAATAATTACTGTCCAACAAGTAAGTTAAATTTACCTTTTTCTTACACATGCCTAAATTAGTACTAATACAAGGAGTACCAAAGGATATTAGCTCTTTTTTTGGGTTAGATTGGTCCAGCTTGTATATCAACTGTGGCGGAAGAGGACTAACGGTTGGAAACAAGGTATATGAAGGTGACCTTGACCCAGGAAGTTCATCGCGTTTCTTTTCAACCAGTAGTCATTGGGGATTTAGTAACACCGGTATCTTCATGAATGCCGAAAACAGTAATGCTTATGTTGTGGCAAATACTTCTAGGCTCCCTGTAAACAACTCTGAGTTATACATGAGTGCACGAGCCTCGGCCTTATCTTTGACATATTATGGTTTCTGTATGCTTAGTGGAAGCTATCAAGTAAGCCTTCACTTTACCGATATCTCTTCTCCTGCTGATAGAACCTATGCTAGCCTTGGGAGGCGTGTATTTAATATCTACATTCAGGTATAATTAAGTTCTCATAAGTAAATATCAATATGAGTGATTGTAGTGATTACACCATCACCGTGGTGTGGTGGTGTTATTGTTACATTGAATCAAACATTTTAAAGGTTGTACCCGGTGGGGGAACCATAATGGGGTCAGAGGGGTTGATGGACCTCTTGACCTTTTTAAATCATGTGTACAAGACTAATATTTGTATAGGTATTATGAGATATTATTTCATGTTTGCCAATATTGTATTTAAGGTATTTTCTAAAATTTCCCCTCTCGATAATTCTTTCCTGGCTCAGCCTATGATTCTATGCATTGAATATAGGCTTTGTGTGACTTTCAACCCATTTTAGATGAAACACATCCCAAATAAACTAATTCGTATTCAAATGGGTCAGAATTTCCGCTTTATGTGATGTGTCAGTTAAGCAGGGACGATTTACAAAATTATACACACAAAGAGAGACATGAGAATGAAACAACATTGTCAACTTGAGTTAATTTTGACCATTATTAGAAAACCAAATTTTAAGCTTTTACTAAATTGTTGCATTACTCATGTGATCCTCAAATGCTTAATTGTTTGTTATAAATGGTTGGTACTGTCAGGGTAAGTTGATGGAGAAGGATTTTGACATCAGTGAAAGAGCGGGCGGGGTTGGAAAACCAATTGTGGTAACTTACTTTGTAAATGTCATAACTACTTTGGAAATCCGGCTATATTGGGCTGGAAAAGGAACAACGTTCCTCCCACGGCAAGGAGTATATGGCCCTCTTATTTCAGCTATTTCTGTGGATCCACGTAAGCTATTCACCTTGTATGTATTTTATGGATGATGGTGGATTTGCCAAAATGACTATGCTAGCTGTCATTGAAATACAAGTTCAGATCGACAAACATTTCTTAAATTTATTTTTGTTGAAAGGGGTAATTTGTACATCACAACAAACAACATGTAAAGGCGACTTTACAAACTTATTAAAAAGGGTTGTGTGCATGGACTAGTTTTTATGGTGCACAAATTGGTTCCCCTGTTGAATGGCTTTATCGTTCAATTATCCTCTTAACTGTTTTGGTTGCAAAATTCAGTTTTGTCAGTTCCACACAAAGGGGTGTCTAAAATGACAGTAATTGGAATTGTGGCTGGAGCACTTTGCTTGATCATCCTACTTGTTGGAGTTCTTTGGTGGCGGTGTTATTTACAACGCAGAAAAACTATGGAACTAGGTAACTAATTATGTGTCAGGCCCATACTCGTTAAAGGGGTGTCTGTACTCATGTATTACAGCTCATTATGTGATTTTGATGGCTTTTTACATGTCACTCAACAGAAATGAAAGGGCTTAACACTAGTTCGTTCACATTGAGGCAAATCAAAGCTGCAACAAACAATTTTGATGTTGCTAATAAGGTTGGAGAAGGTGGTTTTGGTTGTGTTTTCAAGGTAATCTAGTACATTATCAATCTCATAATAGTGAACAGTTTTTTGTTTTTTTTTAAGTATGTTTGAAACTGATATTGTCTTTTAATGAAGGGAGTACTGCCTAATGGCACCTTAATAGCTGTGAAGCAGCTTTCATCCAAATCAAAACAAGGAAATAGGGAGTTCTTGAATGAAATAGGCATGATATCTGCTGTCCAACACCCGCATCTCGTGAAGCTATATGGATGTTGTGTTGAAGGAAACCAGTTGCTGCTTGCATATGAATATTTGGAAAATAACAGTCTTGCCAGAGCTTTATTTGGTAACTATTCCCTTTTCTTCACATTATAATCTCAGTGTCCATGAAGTTCGTTGCTGTGTTTTTTTTTTCTATCTGATTGAGACCTCTCTCAGTTGGATTACGAATATTTACGCTTAATAGACCCATAAAACGGGTATTTCTTTATTTTTGAGATAGATCAAAAGTCATAACTGACCAGGTTGGATTGACTCAAAATGTTATCATCAAAATGTTTTAAAAACTAATTACAAAAGCTTGTGGCATCAACCATGGTCTCAAAGTTTGAACTATAACAATGACAATCTCATTCCAAGAAAACTTCAAGTTTTGAGGTAATTTTTTTTTTTTTTTTTGGAACTCATGCCTTTCCGGTTTTTGTTGAGTTATCCACAACATAAACTTGAAACAGGTAAAGTAATCTTAAAGGACTAATGCTGTGGCAGCATAAGGGATTATCATATCATATACGAGTAAATACACTTTTGATGACTTTCTATTAGTTATGTATGTTTGACCCGTATCATTTGAATCTTGTGTAATTTTACCCATTACAGATGAAACACGTCCCAAATTATTGTGTTCGTAAGTAGGTGAATTGAATTTTGAGTAAGCAAACACTTTTTATTTCACTCAATTGATTTTTGACCTTGTGGATTTAAGGGCCAAAAAAATGGGAGTTGGAACTGAAGTGGCCAATAAGATACCGAATTTGTATCCATATAGCGAAAGGATTGGCTTTTCTACATGAAGAATCAAGATTGAAGATTGTACACAGAGATATCAAAGCCACTAATGTACTCCTTGATAAGAATTTGAATGCCAAAATTTCTGATTTTGGTTTGGCTAAGCTTGATGAGGAGGACAACACCCATATAAGCACCCGAATTGCTGGAACTTAGTGAGGCCTTTATACCTTAGTTTACACATCCTCTTTATAATTTAGAAGAAAGTTCATTTAAAATCATATAATAATAAGATTAACTTCTGATCTTAGTAGGGTGAGCACTCTAATAAAAGAGGAAAAGATTTTTGCTCTAACGGTGTGATCTATTCAAATTATCCTGTCACTGTTTTGTGATATTAATATTTTTAAAAGAAAAAACAACAGAATTGGGTTTCAAATTTTACTTAAAAGGGATGGCTAGAATTGACTAACTGCTTCTCAATTCTCAAGTTACTAAATATATCAACTAACCCCGTTTATTTATTCCAATAATCACATTTCAAAGAAAATGCTTGAAATGTCTAATTGGTATGCCTAAAAATACGATGAAGAGACTTGGCAAGTTTAATAGTAATGATAAGGAAAGATAAAATCATTAATATATGTGTCAAACATTTGATAAATTAGGCATGTATATTTAGTCCATCCAAGTCTAACTATCATTGCTCATTTGTTTATTTTAAAAAACTTTCAGTGGATATATGGCCCCTGAATATGCACTGCGTGGTTACTTAACGGATAAAGCAGATGTCTATAGCTATGGAATTGTCCTCTTAGAGATTGTGAGTGGAATGGCTAACACTGTTGACAGGGCAAAGGAAAATCATTTTGTTCTTCTTGATCGGGTAACTAACTTGTACCTATAGATAGCAACATGGATGGGTCACGTGGGTTAGGTAACTGGTCCAACGAGGTCGATCTTTTGTACAAAGTCCAAACGGGTTGAGCAGAACTATCAACACTTTTTGTCCTTATTTTTTCTTCAAAATTTATGAATAATCAATTTAAGAATGCATTATCAGAATGCTATCATAGTAATACTTTAACCTTTTGGGTGAAGGAATTAGGAGTTTTTAAGCATTTGTAAACAGTTTGAGTGACTTTTTAGTGTTTGATTTGATCAACCTATTTGACCACTCGTTTACATTTTAGCTACCTATTATGTTAAGGCTAATGGGTTAGAATGGCCACTTTTAGGTAAACCTTTTGCAACTTGTAAGATTTTTTCCCCTTGTTTTTTTATGATAGGCCATTAATTTGAAAACAACCGGTAACCTGATGGAACTAGTTGATCCAAGGCTTGGGTCAGAATATGACATCCAAGAAATGATGGTAGTTATAAATCTGGCTCTAGTGTGCACTATGGTTTCTCCAGCCGCTAGACCAACAATGTCATCAGTAGTTGCCATGCTTGAAGGAAGAACTGTTCCTGCAGGGTTTGTGGTTGAACGAAGTATCTCATTTACAGAATTAGACCACAGTAATACGATGGAGCAACTTGGGAGTACAAGTGAAAGCCAAATCGAGGAAATGTCAATCCCCTGCGCTGATTTTTCGACATCTGCTGTAGATATATATGCAACAACTGATTGTTCTAGTGAGAATATGATGAAGAGACAAATTGATGCTCAGAAGTTGTTATCTTAAAGCATTGGTAATTTGGTATAGTACCTCAGCTAGTGACATATCGAACAATTATATATTATGGTTTACCATTTTCAGTAAGAGTATGGTCATCACTAAAATTCTTAGTAAACTTCTAAATTTTCTTGAATTTGTATAAGAAATATTAATCTTATTAATGTATTCCCCAAAACATTTTTCATTTTTGCATAAGGGCTTTTTAATCATGGAATGTGTTTTGTAGTCTTGTAGATAGTCAATGCTAAAGTTGAAGTCAACGCCATTTGTACAAATTTGCATTTAGATTTAAGTTGATTCTCCACTAATAGAAGTCGCATGGCAAAGGGCTCCCGGGCCGGATGGTTTTAACTTCACCTTTATTAAACGTTTCTGGGATATATATTGAAGGAGGATTTTGTGAAGATGTTTGATGACTTTTATACAAAGGCTACCATCAGCAATGGATGTATGTCGATATTCATTGCCCTTATTCCTAAAGTTAATGATCCAATGAAGATCTCATATTTTCGGCCTATAAGCCTTATTGGATGTTTAAATAAGGTGTTATCTAAAGTCCTTGCAAATAGGTTGAGGGTGGTGATAGGGAAGCTTGTTTCGGAGGAGCAATCGGCATTTATTGTTAATAGAAATATTATAGATGGCCCGATGATACTAAATGAAGTAATTGGGTGGATGAAGCGATTAAAAAAACGTGGGTTGTTATTCAAAGTGGACATTGATAAGGCATACGATTCAGTTAATCGGACGTTTCTGGACTCGGTTCTGGAACAGATGGGGTTCCCTGTCTTATGGCGGCGCTGGGTTAATTCTATAGTTTCCTCATCTCGGGCCTCAGTTTTGGTTAATGGGTCCCCGTCCTTAGAATTTGTGGGGTCTCGGGGCATTAGGCAAGGTGATCCTTTATCGCCTTTTCTGTTCATTCTTGTTATGGAGGTGCTGTCAAGTTTGATGAAAAGGGCAGTGGCGGTAGGCTTATTTGATGGGGTGCTAGTTAATGTTAATGGTCCTCTCTTATCTCATTTTTTATATGCAGATGATGGGATATTTTTAGGTGATTGGTCTGTCAAAAATGGGAGAAATCTCAAACGAATTTTGAGAGTATTTTATTTGGTGTCCGGGTTGAGAGTGAATCTCTCCAAATGTAGAGTATTTGGCATTGGAGTGGAGGATAGGGACGTGGATGAGATGGCAAGGGTTCTTGGTCGTAGTGTTGGATCCTTACCTTTTATTCATCTCGGGCTACCTGTAGGGGCGAATATGAATCTGGTTAGAAATTGGCGACCAGTAATCGAGAAGTTTCAACAAAGGTTATCATTATGGAAGGCGAGGTCGTTATCTAGTGGGGGACGCATTACATTGGTAAAATCAGTACTGAATGCTCTTCCTACTTATTATTTTTCTCTGTTTCGAGCTCCTGTTAGTGTCCTCGAAACTCTGGATCGTTTGAGAAGGGTGTTCTTTTGGGGAGGTAATTCAGAAACCTTAAAAATCTGCTGGGTAGCCTGGGATAAGATTATTGCTCCGGTGGATGCTGGTGGTATAGGTCTCGGGGCACTTCAAGATGTAAACATAGCTATGTTAGCAAAGTGGTGGTGGCGGTTTAAAGTAGATAGTGGCGGGTTGTGGAGGAAGGTAATATGGGCAATTCATAGTAGTTGTAGATCTTGGTCCTTCATACCCATGAAAATATCTCAACCAGGCCCTTGGAAACAAGTGGCAAACATTACGAAGACATTAATGCGAAAAGAGGTGTATCTAGAGAAGGCTATAATTGGGGTGGTGAGATCAGGAATGTATATAATGTTGTGGCTTGATGTATGGTTAGGGTCAGAGACTTTGGCGACATTTTTTCCCAGTTTATTTGCAAAAGAAAAACTGAAATGGTGCCTGGTTAGTGATAGACTTAGAGTTATCAATAATGCTATTGTTTTCAACTGGGAATGGAAGACTAGCTCATTATCTATGGAAGAAGAATATGAGTTGAGCAGATTACAGGGGATGATAGCCCAAGTCTCCTTATCTGATGGACATGACGGGTGGAAATGGATATACGATAGCTCGGGGACGTTTTCGGTATCAAGTTTAAAAGATAAACTTAGCCGGTACGGGAGGGAGATATCATCTGACAGGTACTGTTGGAATTCGTGGGTGCCGATGAAGATTAACATGGTGGCATGGAGGGCACATCTTGACAGATTACCGACGAGAGAGAACTTGCAGAGAAGAAACATAGTCTTGACATCCTATTTGTGTGTCTTTTGCGGAGATAGTATGGAGACTTCAGAACATGTGTTACACTCGTGTCAATTCTCACAAGCCATCTGGGACAAGGTATGTCAATGGTGCAATGTTGTGTCATTTTTTGCATTTGGGATTAGCGATTTATGGAAATCCCATTACTCTATGCGGGGTTCAAAGAAAAGGAAGAAAGCATGGAACGCGATCATTTTGGTAACAGTGTGGTGTATTTGGAAGACAAGGAATGATGCGGTGTTCAATGGAAAGCAGCCAAGGATAACAAGGGTGATCGAGGAAATAAAAATGATGTCATCTCTATGGATTCGTAATAGGTCGAAGGCCGCGAGTATAAATGTAGAGAACTGGAGGGAGAATGGGGTTAGTAATGTGATGTAAATTGGGGGTGTCTTTTGGTATATGTAGTAGGAAACCATGTAATTGTTTTCTATGAATTTCTCGTGGTTGTAATCGACGGGTGTGGTACTACCACCTCGGTAGTTTGACGATGATTAATAAAATTAGTTTTGTTGGGGGAAAAAAAAAATGAAGTCGCATGGCAAATGGACCAATTCCAAGGCCCAAATCTTATAATAGTTCAACACTTCAAAGGTTCAACCAGCCTGATTACACTCCTCAAATCCTGGGCCTGTTCTTGGGCTTTTTCTCAAGACCCACCTGACATGTGAATAGACAATCTTCCATTTTTGTTATGTCACTCATGGAGTCACAGTAGGTTCCATGGTCTATAGCAAACTTTTTAAATTATTGTGTTAAATGAATATCGTTGCCTTGTTAGCAAATTATCTAGTTTTATAAATATAGTTTGAAAATCCTGACTTTTGGTTTTCCATTTTTTTACAGCAAAAAAGGAAGTCAGGTTTTCCCCACTATATATATAAAAGGAAACCATACGTCTATAAGTTCTTTTAATTAATATACCATGTTATATAATTATTATAACAAAACATTATAAATACAGTACTAGTAAACTTATTAAAAGTTCTGATATCTTTGTCAATTCTCATTTTAAAAAAACTTGGTGCAAAAGGCAAGAAATGATGGGTCACTAATATGTTTGGGCCCACTTTGGACCACATTTGGTGTTCTGCGGCTCCTGCCCATTCCTACCTTTGACATCTTCAACTTCAATTTCTTTTTATTGAATTATTGTACATGTATTTTATAAGCACATATACATTTGTTTTAAAAGTTTTAAAGTTAGTCATCACCAATAAGCAAAAATAATTAAATAAACCACCATTAAAGTGGCTTATTTGTCATAAAGACACCTAAATTAAGTTGTGTATATTTGAATTAAAAGTCTTATTCTTCTGCTTACCAAACAACATAAACATAAAAAACTTCATATTCTATCCATTTATCATTGTTTATTTTATATATTCATTATCTACTAACCATATTAAAGGAAAATGATTAATGTGCCTAATTCGTATGCCTAAAAATAGGCCTAAAAAAGAGATCATGCCATGTGGCAAGATCAAAGGTATAGTTGATGAAAGAGAATAAGTGGAAAACATGTGTCATGTTATGTATGTAGTAGGCACATTTTTAGGCATGGGAATTAACCCGAATTTTCATTGTTTTACAAAAATGGGAATAGCTTCATAAGTTGATTTTTTTAGGCCATATAAAGCGTAAAATTTGAAGGTCCAAAGTTCAAATCTTACTAAATACAATCAATATATGTAGAAATTGTATCTGTCTCATAAGAAGAAGAAAAGTTGTCTTATATTGGCTAAAAGAATAATGGATGATTGGGCATTCATTGTATTGAAAGTTCGTATGGTCATGAAATATAAAGCATGTGGTTCGCCGCCGTGCATGTGTTGGTGAACATGAATGATGTTTTAATCTTTTCACATGAACATCAATAATTGTCTTTTACCCAAAGAGCCCTTTCTTTTTACATATATTTTATAAATTCTTTACTTATATACAACTATTAAATTAAATAGATATTCCACAATAAAGTTAATCAATTCCACTTTTCATGTGTACTAGCTGCTGGTATGTTACGAGGAATATATATTTTATGACTTGAACTTATGCGATGTAGACACGTATATGAGTATATCAATGTTTCCAACTGTCGTAATATAATTTGTAAAATTGATTAGTTAGTTAAGATTTAGAGTTTATTTTAAATAATGAGCCACTTTGCAGTGCAGGTGCACTATTAAATAACTATGACAAAATATAATAGTAGATAAATCTAACTTAGTAGACTAGGATATACAAATTTCCAACAATATCCCTCTCTTAAAAATGAATCAAATATAAAGAACGTCATAAACTAAATTTTGTATGATATAGATTAACTCCGTACGTACTTGCTGGATATCTGCACAATACAATAGGATAAACATATGTATTAATTATAACTTTTTGATTTTTATCGGCATTTATGTTTTTTAAAGATTTTTTCTTACGATATGTGTCCGGGATGATAAAAGAATAGTAAAAGAAAAAATGATGTTAGAAAAACTCAATTTACAAATGCATATGAGCCCATATATAGGTGATCTTGACAAATATACAAGATTGATTGAAATTAGAGACACTACAAATAATATTGCATTTGTCCACAATTTTTGTTAGTGTGAACAAATTAAAAAATTTGTCACGCTTTTATGTGTGTAAAAATATAGAGAACTACAAGTGTGTAGAAATTAATCCACACTTAAAATTGTGATATCTAAAAGTTCACACTTTTTAGTGTGGACTTTCATATTTAATTTGTCACACCATATTTGTCCACGCCACATATTTAGCTAGTATGGACAAATGTGGTGTAACAAATTAAATATGAAAGTTCACACTAAAAAGTGTGAACTTTTAGAATACCACAATTTTAAGTGTGGATTAATTTCTACACACTTTTAGTTCTCCATATTTTTACACACATAAAAGTGTGACTATTTTTTAATTTGTTCACGCTAACTAAAAATGTGAACAAATGTAACATTATTTGTAGTGTGATGCGGGAAGGAATATGTCATGATTTATGAATTTTGAAGGATAGACCAAGCACTATAAAGTTTTGATCTTAAAACTTAAGTAATCACACGATACATATCCCTTTAAAATTAATTCTATTAAATAATAGTACAACATTATCAAATTTCTCTATTCGAATTAGACAAGACATGTTTACTAATTTCATCTATATGTTCCATCGTCTTCTCTTTTAAACCATCATATAACAAAAAAAAATCTTATTCTTTCAAGGTTTTTTTTAATGACATCCCTTAAGGATACCGTTAATTAACGCGTTTAATTTAGTTACATTTTTACCATAAACTTAAAAGATGTATTTTTGATATATAAAGTATAAATTTTTTTTATACAAATTAATGACAAGTAGTGTCACTAAACAAAACTCATTTTCTAAATACATTGTAACACGAATAGGATTGTCCAATTAATAAAAGTCTTAAAATTGGTTTTGAACTCTTAAGGGGTGAAATCGACAAGCTAAAAAGGGAATAAATCTTTTTTTTTTTTTACGTAAAAAAGAAATAAATCAATCATACCAAAATACTAGCTTAGGCAATAAAAAAATAAAAATATTAAATACAGTTCTAAGTGATGTAATTAACCGGTATAAAATTAAGGGTTGGTTAAATACAGTCTTAAGGGTTTATAGTTAAGATGCATAAATAGTTATCATAAAATTTTAATATGAAAGGTATAATATTTTATGCATGTTAAGTGCAAGGCTGCATTTAGCATTAAGGTCTTGGTCCAATGATCAGAGTATTTTCTCCTAAGATGTTTTATCTTGGGGGGCCATGAGTTCAAATCCTACCAAAAACATTCCGAAAGGGGGCTTTTATAAGACTAAAGGGTGGGAGTGTTGGGAGGGGGCGACTTGCACCATGTGGCATGTGAGGTAGAAAGAATTATCCCTCAAAAAAGGTGGAAATAAGTGAGTTTTTAAGAGGGGGCGACTTGCGCCATGTGGCATGTGGGGTAGGGAAGTGTTGTGTATATATAGGGGCTATTTGATTGAAAAGTCACTCAACTTGTCACGAATAACTTTTTTGGGTCCAAACAAAAAAGTTCGAAGAAAACCGGCTGAAATAGAAACAAGTTACCAGTCACTTTGCTTCTTTTTTTTCAATTTGCATTCAAAAAAACAAAAAAATTTATCCCATGTCATCTCATCATCAACATCACAACATCAACAAAGAGCAGTAGAGAGAATACAAGGAAAAAAATCGAAAAATGAAAATACATATCATAAGGTCAATAATTGGATGGCCGGTAAAAGGGTCACCGAAGATGGGTTATAGCCGGCTATGTCTGACAAGCAATCTTCCACCAATAACATCTTCATCACTTTGGCCTTCACCTTCACCACTACTAATTCCACCATACTCATCACCGCAATCTTCCACCAATAACACTATTTCCGGCCATAACCACCTCCACCATATTCGGTGATATTTAATTAACCTCAATATGATAGTAATATAAGCAGAATGATTCCTGCTTTAAGTAACCAAATCAGACTTTGGAATGATTCCTACCAGTGATTTCGTCTTCGAGATCATTACCAAATTTTTTGGAAATTCCAAAATTTAATAGCTTTTCCCCAAACCTTATCCATCTATGCTCCCAAGATTTTAATGGTGCTATTATTTTGAGAAAAGGTTATTTATATAGTGTTTTGATGTGTACTCGTTTTTCAGACGAGGTGGGCGGCGGATCGAAGGTGGGGGTGGCCGGAATCAGAAAAGAAAGTGAAAGAGGAGAAGAGTCTTGATTGATGAATCAATTATCAATTAAAGACTAATTGATATTTGCTTGCAGGAAATTTGAATTTGGTGTAAATGTGTTCAGATGTATCAATTCGAGATTTCGATCCACATATTTGCTTTGTTTCTTATACCTCTGTGAATTTATATTCATATTTATATTAAGTGGGTCTCAAATTTATACACATGGCTGCCATGTAGGCAATAACTTGATACACATCACCATCTAGCCGGTACAGACCCAATAAAGATATTTTAGCCGGTTTTGTTCCCCACAATAAAGAACTTTTTTGTTTGGACCCCAAAAAAGGTATTTGTTACAAGTTGAGTGACTTTCCAATCAAATAGCCCTGTATATAAAGGAGGAAGAGAAAAAAAAAAAGAAAAAAAAAAAAAAAAAAAAAAAAAAAAAAAAAAAAAAAAAAAAAAAAAAAAAAAAAAAAAAAAAAAAAAAAAAAAAAAAAAAAAAAAAAAAAAAAAAAAAAAAAAAAAAAAAAAAAAAAAAAAAAAAAAAAAAAAAAAAAAAAAAAAAAAAAAAAAAAAAAAAAAAAAAAAAAAAAAAAAAAAAAAAAAAAAAAAAAAAAAAAAAAAAAAAAAAAAAAAAAAAAAAAAAAAAAAAAAAAAAAAAAAAAAAAAAAAAAAAAAAAAAAAAAAAAAAAAAAAAAAAAAAAAAAAAAAAAAAAAAAAAAAAAAAAAAAAAAAAAAAAAAAAAAAAAAAAAAAAAAAAAAAAAAAAAAAAAAAAAAAAAAAAAAAAAAAAAAAAAAAAAAAAAAAAAAAAAAAAAAAAAAAAAAAAAAAAAAAAAAAAAAAAAAAAAAAAAAAAAAAAAAAAAAAAAAAAAAAAAAAAAAAAAAAAAAAAAAAAAAAAAAAAAAAAAAAAAAAAAAAAAAAAAAAAAAAAAAAAAAAAAAAAAAAAAAAAAAAAAAAAAAAAAAAAAAAAAAAAAAAAAAAAAAAAAAAAAAAAAAAAAAAAAAAAAAAAAAAAAAAAAAAAAAAAAAAAAAAAAAAAAAAAAAAAAAAAAAAAAAAAAAAAAAAAAAAAAAAAAAAAAAAAAAAAAAAAAAAAAAAAAAAAAAAAAAAAAAAAAAAAAAAAAAAAAAAAAAAAAAAAAAAAAAAAAAAAAAAAAAAAAAAAAAAAAAAAAAAAAAAAAAAAAAAAAAAAAAAAAAAAAAAAAAAAAAAAAAAAAAAAAAAAAAAAAAAAAAAAAAAAAAAAAAAAAAAAAAAAAAAAAAAAAAAAAAAAGAAGGTAAATAGAGATTACATCCATAAATCCAATACAAGTTTATTACAAGTATAATCGTTCGGAAGTGGACCCCAAAACACGGATACAAACTATCCTCAATTGGAAATGGGCCCACTAAATACAAATATAACATATGGACAGCTAAGTACAATTAGGACTAAATAAAGCTATAGTCCTCAGAGGTCTGACGCTAATTGTACGTCCAATGTTCAAAAGATGGCTTCAAAATGCCATATACGCTTCCAAATACTTACTGTTGGTTCCCTGAAAAGCATGAAATTTGAGAGGATCAACTATCGAAATAGTTGGTGAGTTTACAGTATGTTTGACCAAATGTTTATTCGTCATTGATACAACACAATGACCTATAGTTATAAAAGACCAGGACAGTTAGAATACAACATCCGACAGTATCAGCCAATATGCCTCGCACAGGTTTCCGTTCTATGTGGGTGCGGACCTTAACCAAGACAGTCGAGATATCGATCCGACATTAACAAGACAGTCAGTATATCTAGATCCGACCTTTTATACAAGACAGTCAGTATATCTAGATCTGACCTTTTATAACAAACAGTCAGTATATCTAGATCGACCTTTTATACAAGACAGTCAGTATATCTAGATCGACCTTTTATACAAGACAGTCAGTATATCTAGATCCGACCTTTTATACAAAACAGTCGGTATATCTAGATCTGACCTTTTATACAAGACTGTCATTATATCTAGATCTGACCTTTTATAACAAACAGTCAGTATATCTAGATCGACCTTTTATACAAGACAGTCAGTATATCTAGATCGACCTTTTATACAAGACAGTCAGTATATCTAGATCCGACCTTTTATACAAAACAGTCGGTATATCTAGATCTGACCTTTTATACAAGACTGTCATTATATCTAGATCTGACCTTTTATAACAAACAGTCAGTATATCTAGATCGACCTTTTATACAAGACAGTCAGTATATCTAGATCGACCTTTTATACAAGACAGTCAGTATATCTAGATCCGACCTTTTATACAAAACAGTCGGTATATCTAGATCTGACCTTTTATACAAGACTGTCATTATATCTAGATCTGACCTTTTATAACAAAACAGTCAGTATATCTAGATCCGACCTTTTATACAAGACTGTCATATATCTAGATCCGACCTTTTATACAAGACTGTCAGTATATCTAGATCTGATAACATATGGACAGCTAAGTACAATTAGGACTAAATAAAGCTATAGTCCTCAGAGGTCTGACGCTAATTGTACGTCCAATGTTCAAAAGATGGCTTCAAAATGCCATATACGCTTCCAAATACTTACTGTTGGTTCCCTGAAAAGCATGAAATTTGAGAGGATCAACTATCGAAATAGTTGGTGAGTTTACAGTATGTTTGACCAAATGTTTATTCGTCATTGATACAACACAATGACCTATAGTTATAAAAGACCAGGCAGTTAGAATACAACATCTAACAATACTTTTATTTCAAAATCAGTCGGTATATCTAGATCCGACCTTTTATACAAGACTGTCAGTATATCTAGATCTGACAACTCTTATATCACAATTTATAACAAGATAGTCAGTATATCAAATCTGAACTCATCTTATATCACGTCAATCAGTATATCTAGATCTGATGACAGCATATGACAGTCAGAATACAACATCCGACAGTATCAGCCAATATGCCTCGCACAGGTTTCCGTTCTATGTGGGTGCGGACCTTAACCAAGACAGTCGAGATATCTAGATCCGACAATACAACCAATAGGGGAAACATTTTAGTTTGTCAAACACAAGAAACCATTTAATCAGCCATCACACGGCAATTCAACGTCATTTCATTCAACATTTAATAAATGACACGTATACACATTTTCGACAGCCCAACATGGCAAATTTAAGTCAAATGATTTAAGCATCCATATCACATGGCATACACAAAACAATCATTTATTTAATAAATAGTGTATACAACAGTACATGCTTTTCAGGCCCAAAGTAAAAGGAAAAGGGCGCCATAAACTCACCTTAGCGATCTAAATGCTAAAAGGTATAATGTAGCTCGAGAAGATCCACAGTCAATTCTCCTGGTTATCCAAAACCTATGATATCATTACCAATAATGAGGATCAAATCCCTGACGACGAGTATCCTACGTACCACTACTTAGCTATAGACCCTAGAATGCCATAACCGAGAACGTGTTTCAAACATTGATTTTTATCAACAGAAGGTAAATAAAATTATTTAGACTTAACGATTAAAAGTTATTAACGTTTAAAAATCGACGCGCAAAAACTTTCCAGAAGGTATCCACTGCGCCGCAGTGAGCCAGAACCATGCTCACTGCGCCGCAGTGGGCTAAATCGAACCAGGACCAGTACAATGGCACTGCGCCGCAGTGGGGAAGGGCTGTGCCCACTGCGCCGCAGTGGCCACCCACTGCAGTCAGCACCTGCAGCTCTAAGTGCAGAAAACCAACCAAAAATCCTTCAAACTTGACCCAAATCAACCCAAAACGACTTGTAAGAGTTTGTAACTCAATTTGAAGCAAAACTAAACATCATTAACCATAATTACACCTAATCCAACCCATAATTTCATCCATAACATCATTGAATCATCCGAAACGATCAAATCAAAGTAAAACCCTATTTAAAACCCTAATTCCAAATTAAGTTGTTTTAGGCCTTGTAAGAACTCGAAATGACTAGAAAAGAGTAAGTAAACATAAATAGACGCAAAAAGGATGATTTAGACTTACCAAAATTTGTTCTTGAATTAAAAGGTTGAAGATGGTAATGCCTTGAATACTTGCTAAATGATTTCTTCTTTTTCCCAAAAATCAGATTTTGATATGCTAAGAGATTGAGAGAACTTGATCTTTGAGAGTGTTGGTGATATGTGTGGTGTATTTTGTGTTTGTGTGGTGTGTGTGTGTGTTGATCACAAAGAAAGCAGAGAAAGAGAGAAAGGAGGAGGGAAAAGTTTGTTGTTTTAATTCCCACCACAAACAAAAGGGGCCGGCCTATGTGGCTCCTTTTTAGTCATTTAAATACCCCAAATTTGGTAAAATGCTTACGATTAAATACCGTTTGACCTAAAAGTCAAAATGTAAAGTAAAGATATTTTCCCTCGTCTCATTTTTGTTAAGACAAGCCAATAAAATTAAATAAACTAAACTTTTAGAAGCCTTTAGTTTAGACAGTCTGTTTACTGTGCTCAATTATAACATTTAAATCTTTATTTAACGTTATTTTAAGACTCGGCATTCGTCTAAATAGCTAATAGTCTACGTCATATGGATACGTCCAATTGAACCATATCAAATGTTCAATTAACTAATAATTTCCACGTCATAATCTCTAAATTAGACGAAATTATAAATAATGATCGAGATTAGGACTAACCCGTTGTTAATAAATTACGAGTTGTCACACTTATCCTTTTTAACCATACATATATTCCTCACCGTTTTACCGGTTTTGTCCATTTACGTTAAGAAATTACTCGTACATTATAGTGTCTATTAACAATCACACTTAATTTATAGACAATCACAACTCCTACATTACACTTGTATTATGATCAGAGCAACGTAACAACATAACTAGTGTGATGTCGTTTGAAATGATTTTCATTTATACAAAGCATTCCTTTTTAATTTAGGTTTGCAGATATCAAATTTGATCAATTTATTTATAACAAGTATTCATGCAACTTTCTTTATGTTTATGTCACGGGGTCATTTGGATTTTAGGTTATATTTATATATATTTAAACTTTTACAGGTAAAATATTTTAAAAGCTATATTCTCTTCTATTAGAATCTTTATTGTCAAATAAGTAAATAAGATGTGTGCAACAAAATCAGCATTTTTAAAAAAAGGTTTATGTGTTACATTGTTAGTACAAAGTGTTTCTTTAATATAATAATAATAGAAATGTCCTTGAGATTTAGCTCAATGAGGTCTTGTGTTCAAGCCTTGGGGGCATAGGAATTAAGTCCCTTTATGAGTACTTGGCTTGGGTATACCCAGGTTCAAGTCTGAGGGGACAGAGTTTAACCCTATTAATCGTCGTGCCTTCGGGCGGATTAGTAGGGGGTTTTCCCCCATTGGGTATATGAAATAGGCATTTCTACTTCGAGTGAGCTCTCTAACACGGACCCGGTTAAGACAACGTATGTTAGACCTTCCCCTGTCGAATCGCGACATGAAGTTTTCAGCGAAATTCACCTTTCAAAAAAAAATTAATAATAGAAATAATAGTTAACAATAATAACTGTTAATTTGTTTTAGTAACATCATCATCCTTTTAATGCCTCATTGAAGTTGTGATTATTATTATTATGTATATATATATATATATCATATAAAAGGTAATTGGATGGAAAACCCCCTGATCCCATGTAACATTTGGTACCACTAATCCCCAGTCAGGCTAGTATCCAGGTGATTCTCAACCACTTAATAATCCCTGATTATCTCAAGTTTGTCTTTGGCAAGACTCGAACCCAGGTTCCCCTGGAAAGTGGCGGCTGGTGGCCACTGGGCTATTACCCAATGGTTATATATGAAACATAATATATTATATATATATTTTACTTCTTTACTACATTATAAAAATTATACCATTTGTTGAAAAGTTAGAAAAAGAAGAGTTTGAAAATGACTAATTTACCATTAATGAACCCTCCTTCTTTACTATTTACTAGCATTGTACCCGCGCAATGCGGCGGCGGTGACGGTGACGGGTGGTGATGACATCGACAATTGGTGTCGAGTAGTGTAACCGTGTAAGTTGATGTAATGGTGATAGTGGAAATATTTTAGAATATAAGGACTTAGAGTGTAAATTAGCAAGTTATGGGTTTAAAGTGTAAATTAATTCATTAAGGACAAATTTGGTAATTTCTAATAACCCTTTCCATAGGGGGTGTTTATTATGGGAAATTTAGTACTTTTGCATCTAACCATTTTCTAACACTTTCTAAAAGTAGGGGGTTGATAATTATTATAAAGGAGTATAGATAAGAAATTACCTAATTACCCTTAATGAACTAATTTTACACCCTAAACTCTTATCTTCTAAAATGTTCCTACTACCACCTTTAATTAACTACAATTACATCAATCTACACCATTCGACGCCGCCACCACCGTCGCCACCATCGTTACCAGTCTTCGCCACCATCAGACTGTCGCTGTCACCACCGCTGCATTGTGCGGGTACCGTGCTAGTATATATATATATGGGAAAAGTGAATATAAGGCTGTCCGGCATCTAAGCTTAGGTGTGGAACCCCTCACATACTAATTTTTTAATATTTGTTGACTTTTAATTAAAACACATGGCCCCCATGAATTTTATGGATTAAAAAAACAATATGTGAGTGCTCCACCTAAGCTTAGGTACCTAACAGCCTTATATTCCCATCCCCATATATATATATATATATATATATATGAATATAACACATATCTTATATCTTATATCTATATCTCTATACTATATTATAAAGCAAATAAAGTTTCAACTTTCAACTTTAAATTTCAACAATGTACACATGATAATGCATGATGTACCATACATCAATGCCCCAAAACTTTCAACTTTCATTTTCATCTCTCTCCTCAAATCTCAACCACTCATTTTTTTTCTCTCTCCTTCATAAATCATTTTATTCCTCTAATTCATTCAAAATCTTTTATCTAAAAAACCGTAAATCGATAAATTATAAAAATTATATGGGTGACTGGGTGTTCTTAAAATTTAATACTCTTTCATTAGAGATGTCATTCGATATACTTTCGATTAATTTTTAAATCAAGGGCGGAGCCCGTACGGTTAAGGCATTTGGCTATCACACAACTTATCACCTCCTATGACCTATCACACTCTCTATGACCTATTACCCCACCATCTCACCGCCGCAACACGCGAGTACTTTCTCTCGTATATATATATATAAATATAAATATATGTATATATATATATAATATATATAATATATATAATATATATATATATATATATATATATATGAGTGTAAATGTAGAGAATCTCAATCCAAAAAAGTAGGACATGTAATATTTGATCCAGTTGGAAAAGAGACCTAACATTTCAATGGTCTTAATATCAAATGATGACCTTTAGACTTAATTATGCATGGTCGTATCTTCTTCAGTTCTTCATTGTTCTTCGATCTTTTTCCTGACTATCACAAACATTGTTTACCTTAAAATGTTCCATCTTGAGGCAATGGACAAACATTGTTCTTAGGGCATATCTTAAAATTTAATTTTTTAAAAAAATGAAAAAGATTTCAAATAGCCTGCAATGGAAAAGCCAAAATATACATAAGACTTTTAGATAACTGAACTTTTATTATTTTTACATTTGTATATAGTTTACCAACGTAAGTTAGCAATTACTTTTACATATTTTTGTTTATATTTATTGATAATCTTCACGAGAAAGCTAGGATAGAAAAATCCGACTAAGTACTAACTCTTTTTTTTTAAAGGTGAATTTCGCAGGAAACTTCGTGTCGTGATCCGACAGCGGGAGGTCTAGCATACGTTGTCTTAACCGGGTCCGCGCTAGAGAGCTTCCTCGAAGTAGAAATGCCTATTTCAAATACCCGATGAGGGGAAAACCCCTACTAATCCGCCCGAAAGCACGACGATTAATAGGGGTAAACCCTGTCCCCTCAGGCTTGAACCTGGGTATACCCAAGTCAAGTCCTCATAAAGGGACTTAATTCCTATGTCCTCCCCAATGCTTGAACACAAAACCTCATGCAAAGGGGATGGTTATTCAACCATTGAGCTAAAGCTCAAGGACATATATCGTCCTAAACAATATGTCAGATAAATTTATTGGGTGTTGTTAAATAAAACTCTATGAACTGTATTTAAAGTGTATGAACTAGTTGTACACTTATCATAAAATTTAGGGTCGAACATTTAATATGAAATATATTTTTTTTATAAACATTAAATGCAACCCAGAAAATTATTTATATTATTTTTAAATTTTTTATTATATTGTCCAAATCGGTCTTAAATCTTAACATCCAACTGCTTGATTCATATCCCATATTAAATCATATTTACCAAAACAGCCTTTAATAACTTAATTATTTATTTATTCCTAATATAATGAAATTATATATACAGTATTGTACAAATAAAATAATCACATGGAAACCTCACCCTATAAATAACCCGTTCCCACATTCATTAACAGAATGACCCAGAAACCAAAAAGTGCTTTTCATTCCTCCCTCCTTTATTTTTTCTCTCTCTCTAGAACCTTTTTGATTTTGCGAGGGAGATTGAAAAAATTGGGTTTTTTGAGGGTAAATATCAATATGAGCTTAGTGTTCATGGTATTTCTTATTATTAGCATTGTATCATTGTTAGTAAGAATTGATGGAGCTGCTGCAAATGGGTGTGATTTTTTCCAAGGGAATTGGGTTTTGGACCCATCGTACCCAATGTACAACGAGTCGACCTGCCCGTTTCTTGAAAAGGAGTTCAACTGCGTAAACAATGGCCGCCCAGACCGATTCTACCTCAAATATAGATGGCAGCCACATGGCTGCCACGTTTCCAGGTACCCCTCCCTCCCTCCCGTCACCATAACATTTGTGCCTACCATTATTTTTATTAGTTTTAAGAGTAAAATTATATGTAGCTGAAACAACTGACGACAGCTCCTAACATTAATGTATTACCATGAAACAATAAATTGTTTGTGACTGTCGTCATTGGTTGGTAATGACGACAGCTTTAGATATAGGCGTAGAATTGTCAAATTACAATTATTCGTAGTTGTCGTCATTGGGTGACTCTTTGGCGGCAACCACTTGAAAGAAAAAAAGATTAATTTTGGTAGAGGATGGTGGTGGTTCAATTTCCCTCCAGCAATTGGGTATGAATGGGGGAGGTCCCCCACACTTAAGAAATGTGGTGCGGTGCATTCATAGCTGTCATTTGTGAAAGGGAATTTTGTTATATGTATATACATGTGAGAAATATATATGTGAGTGTGTGTGTTTTTTCTTATTGGGGTAGAGATTTGATTCCTTTTTTTTCATTAGTCACTTTTAATTAGGGGGTTATCGGATTAAAAGTTGAATTTTAAATTAATGAAAACTTTAGGTTAGCATATCCAGCCCGTAATTAATGATGTGACATTGGATGTTACATATTAATGTAACTTTTTATTTATTTATTGGTGAAAGGGTATTAAACACTTTTGTCTTATACGACAGAAAGTTGTGACTAGTTGATATGTTACTATAATATGGAGTCTTTTAGTTTTTAGATTATGTGAATTGTACGTATACTAGCATGGTACCCACGCGTTGCGGGGATACCATCGACAAGGTGTATGATATCGTGATTTTTGAAATCAATATAAGTGGGTAATCACATTCGTTCTCTTGGATGTTTACAAATCTCATCTATTTACCTTGAAGTATCTGTGTAGTTACATGTTATATTGAATTGATGATAAAAGCGTAGAATAAATCGCCGTTTGGAAAGATTTTGGTTCGTGTGTATGTTTGTGAGAGAGCCTGAGAATAAAATTTAGGTGGGGTGACAAAGTAAATAAAAAGAGGGCAATTTGGATATTTTCCCCTGTAACTTTTAATATGGGAGTCTATTTCTTTTATTAAGGAGTATAGATATGGCAAAAGAACTTCGTATACCAATTATATCTTGAGTCATAATTTATAAGAACAAAATTTTATATGGACTTTTTTGCTTTTAATTTTTGAATGATCAATAGTTGTTTGAACACTAGAAAATGAGTTGATGGATGAATTTGATAACTTCTATAGGTATGACTAATAAAATACTTACAACATAGACACAAAGTTATTAATTATTAATTTTTTTAATGAAGTTTCCTTTTTAGGTATTAATGGTGTTAAATGGACAACTATAATTAATTTCGCTTTAATTTTATTTGACTTTTTTTAGCTGTATTGTTGTGGCCTTGTGGGTTATCTTTCTTGGTATATCCTATGTATATTTATTAGTCGGGGTTAACTTATACTAGTGTAAACGCTTGGATTCATTACATTAGCCTAGTGGTTAGGGAGTTTTCTATTTTGTGGTTTCTTCTTAGGGGTCATGGGTTCAAATCTTGTCACATGCAAATGTGGTGAGGGGGCCTTAGCAATGTTATACCCATCTACACATGGGAGAGCAAACCCTTTAGGGCATTACCAGGATTCGAACCCGGCGTGGGCACATCAAAGTTGTGGGTGTTAGCCATTTATCCGCTCTGCCTTTCAAAAAAAAAAGTTATGGTAATTACATTTACAATTATATTAAGTGTGTAATAATAGTTTCAACATCAATTTTCAAATATGTATTTATGTATATATGAATTGTTGAGAACCAAAATTGTAACAACTAACAAGACGTACTTATTGAAAAGAATTCAAAACTGTGGCTAAAAAATAAATCTTAAACATGAAATACATCTTAAAGTGATACTGGAATACGCTATAAATTAAAGTAACATTCATTTAACGAGAGAAAGGTACCCGCACGTTGCGGCGGTGATGGAGGTGGCGGCGGTGGTGGTGATGTAATGGCGGCGGCGGTGGTGGCGGTAGTGGCGGCTATGGTGGTGGTGATTATATGTCCGCGCAATGCGGTGGTGGTGGCATTGTTAATGTTAATGTTGAAAAGTTGAAAGTTGAAAAGTAAATTTGCTTTATAATATAGTATAGATATAGATAGATATAGATAATTAAGCATGATATAATTGTTTTCTTTGACAACTAAACTTTAAACACCTATTAGTTGTTTAATATTATTATTTCATTGACACGATTAAGCATGATATAATAGTTTTCTTTGGCAGATTGTTTATTAATCATTCATATGTTGCTAAATATTGGTTAAACACAAATAATAGAAGTTTGTGTTTTCTTAGTGACACGATGGAAGTGTGATAATCATAAATGAATAGTAAAACTTGAACTTTAAAAAATTGATCATTATTTAACATATATGTATAAATAACTTCTAAGTTTAATGATCATATCTATACAAATTTGAAAGATTGATAGTAATAAAAAGATATGCATACTTTAACAAATTAGGGCAATAAGACAATAAAAGCGTTCATTCATAATGTAATTTTATACAAATTAATAAATACTGTACGTTGGTATTTTAAAGTTCAGACTTTTATCCCATGTACTTATTTCACTTTTTCATTAAATACCAATATGTGTCCTATTATATAAAACATTTGAGTAATACTTTTCAAGAAAAAAAAAACATTTGAGTATTATTTAAATGAAAGATAATGTACGTAAAAATTTGTATATTTCCGTATCAAAAGTACACCCCTGAATTTTATAATAAGTGTATAACTATTTAATGCACCTTACCGAAAGCCTTAAAATGCGTTTAACAAAACCCTTTTTAAATTTTGAATTGTTAAGTATTATATTAATTTATTAAATGAATGTGATTAAAAAAGCTAAAAAATGTATTATAAAAAAGTGCATATAAAATCTAATTATAAAAAAGTGTATAAAAAGTGTATTATAAAAAAGTGTATTATAAAAAAGTGTATAAAAAGTGTATAAAAAGTGTATTATAAAAAAGTGTATAAAAAATTATAAAAAAGTATATAAAAAGTGTATAAAAAGTGTAAAAAAGTGTATTATGAAAAAGTGCATATAAAATCTAATTATAAAAAAGTGTATAAAAAGTGTATTATAAAAAAGTGTATAAGAAAGTGGATTATAAAAAAGTGCATATAAAATCTAATTATAAAAAAGTATATAAAATAGTGATTAAAAAAAAATGTATTATAAAAAAGTGCATATAAAATCTAATTATAAAAAAGTGTATAAAAAGTGTAAAAAAGTGTATTATAAAAAAGTGTATAAAAAGTGTATTATAAAAAAGTGCATATAAAATCTAATTATAAAAAAGTATATAAAATAATTATAAAAAAGTGTATAAAAAGTGTATTATAAAAAAGTGTATTAAAAAAGTGTATTATAAAAAAGTGATATAAAATCTAATTATAAAAAAGTGATATAAAATAATTATAAAAAAGTGTATAAAAAGTGTATTATAAAAAAGTGCATATAAAATCTAATTATAAAAAAGTATATAAAATAATTATAAAAAAGTGATATAAAATGTAATTATAAAAAAGTGATATAAAATTAATTATAAAAAAGTGATATAAAATCTAATTATAAAAAAGTGATATAAAATTAATTATAAAAAAGTGATATAAAATCTAATTATAAAAAAGTGATATAAAATCTAATTATAAAAAAGTGTATAAAAAGTGTATTATAAAAAAGTGCATATAAAATCTAATTATAAAAAAGTATATAAAAAGTGTAAAAAAAAAGTGTATTATAAAAAAGTGCATATAAAATCTAATTATAAAAAAGTGTATAAAAAGTGTATTATAAAAAAGTGTATAAAAAGTGTATTATAAAAAAGTGTATAAAAAGTGTATTATAAAAAAGTGATATAAAATTAATTATAAAAAAGTATATAAAATAGTGAATTATAAAAAAGTGATATAAAATTAATTATAAAAAAGTGTATAAAAAGTGTATAAAAAGTGTATTATAAAAAAGTGTATAAAAAGTGTATTATAAAAAAGTGTATAAAAAGTGGATTATAAAAAAGTATATAAAATAGTGAATTATAAAAAAGTGATATAAAATCTAATTATAAAAAAGTGCATATAAAATCTAATTATAAAAAAGTGTATAAAAAGTGTATTATAAAAAAGTGATATAAAATTAGTGGATTATAAAAAAGTCATATAAAATGTAATTATAAAAAATTATAAAAAGTTATAAAAAGTGTAAAAAATGATCAAAATGAAAGAGAATTAGTGAAAAAAAGTGTCATGTAATATATGGATTAGGCTTATTTATAGGTCTATGAATTAGGTATATGTATCATTATCTTTTTTTAATTCAGGGGTGGTAATAGATAAAATCCGACAAAAAAAGGGCTCATGTGAACTTTAAAAACAAAGGCACACTATCCGATGTAATTTGTCACGGAGGATGTTTTCCTCGGTTCCGTGTTCTTTCCCTCCATAAACATTTGTTTGTCTACTATTAAAAAAATGTTTAAAGCAATCTATATTACTCGTACTAGTTTATCATAAATCAATAACATATTTGATATTCTTTTGTATTGTTTTATAAAGGATATATCTTTGGCATTTAACTGAAATTACATTATAAAAATGAAGTATAGAAATGGTAATATTGACTTTTCAAAAATAGTATAATGGTAATATTCAATAATTCAAATAATAATCAAATGTGTTTTGGAGTTACTATCAATTTTAGAAAATAACCGTGTCAAGTTTCATTTATTTTCCTACAAAAGTACTACCTAGTTGAATTGACTCAGAACCTAGTGGGGCACAGGTGAAAGGCAAGGGGAACTGCCAAATTGGGGATAGGATCGGGTACGAGGGCTTGCTTATAAGTTGTAAGTTGTAACATTTATCTTTTGAAATTGTTCACATATCTAAGATGTGACTCAAACATGAGTTTGAAGTAAAATGAAAATATACTAACATGATATTCGTCGCAATTCAGTTATGAATAGTTTCTATGACTTTGCATAGTTACTAAAGAAATTATTTGGTGGTTTTTTATTTCTTTGTAACGGTCTTTTAATGATTTCATTTTGACAAAAGGAAAAAATGAAAATAACGTCTCTATGTTTATTACTCGCATGTGAATAGAAGTATTTATGTGCTACATTATTCTTTAGCCAAAAAAAAAGAAAAAGAGATAAGATAAACAATGATATCAGAGCTTCTTGATTTTAAATTTATATATGTCCACGATAAATTTGTAGACATCAGCATAGCTAAGTTAACCAAGTTGTTGATTAGTCATTGTTAAGCATGTGATTTGTCATTCTTATAAAGATGTCAACCTATTTGATCCGCCCATATTTTATCAACTAGATACAACGTAATTATTGATAACGATGTATTAATTATCTTTTGCTCAAGTTTCTCCTCAAAGAAAAGATGGGTTACCAACCATTATAACTTTAACCAATATGATAATGAAGGTGACCTTCCATATATGACACCAAACGCTTTCCAATCACTTGCCTTTATGCCCCAATTTGATGTGATTTATGAACCAAGTAACACTTTCATGTGTGATTGGTCTATTTTACAACCAACATCATTCATATTTTACAAGACATAAAATGCTTAATTGCTTTTCAAACAAAAATGGATAGGTATTTGTGTTTTTGTGCTATCGTGTAGATTAAATGGGATACTTTTGACCCCGGGTGTCATCTTGTCATCAGTCATTGTCTAATCCACATGGATGATTTTGGGCAACTCCTCTAGCAGTAGGACACCCCAAGAGGCGAGGTTCGAAACTGTGATCTTGACAAAGTCACTCTCAGGGTCCATATGATTAATGAGTGTGGGTAACCGATTGATCTATTATCAGTTAGGTTGTGTATGTGTGTAATATAAAGAAAATACGTATGATTAGAAAAGGAAGGCTTAAGTACATTGATTCCCCATAGTTTCGGACATTTACCTCTTGAGAGTGTGGGCATACGTGTTATCACTCCTGTTGTGCAGGAGTGTGCGGGTTCCAACTTTCATCATACTGCCCACCTTGGATGTCACTGCTGGGGTTCGAATCATTAACATCTAATACTTGTCGTTTTAAAAAAAAATATGTTTTATTTGTATTGATTAGTTCTATCACCTTATATGCATATTGTTTCCATTTTCTACATTAAGATCGAGATAGCATGTGTTTTTTGACATACATTATATACATTATGAATGTTTTTTAGACTTATAATCTGTACAATATCACTAATGTTTTAAATAGAACATATACTCTCAATTGTTCAATGATAAAATGTAACACTACAATGTTATCAATCATAATTAATGCATTCTCCTTTTGTATAGATTTGATGGTCAAAACTTCTTAGAAAAACTAAGAGGGAAAACCATAATGTTTGTAGGAGACTCGCTCAGCCGAAACCAGTGGTTGTCAATGCTATGTATGATCCACTCGTCGATGCCAACTACAAATTATGCGGTCAATATCTCCTTGATTCAAGACATGACCACTTATACCTTTACGGTATGTCATTCGATCACATATCCGATTTTAGACTTTGTTTACTTGATAGTTTCTCTGTGGTTTTTGTAATGTTTGAGTGATAATTTCAGGATTATAAAGTAAAAGTCATATACCATCACAACTTGTACCTAGTAGATATAGTGAAGCAAAGATTTGGGAGGGTGTTGAAGTTAAATGTATTGACAGCTGGCAAGTATTGGTTGGATGTTGACTACTTGGTGTTCAACACGTGGCATTGGTGGAATCGCAGAGGAGCCAGCCAACCGTAAGCTCTTATTTCCATCTTATGAATAAAAAATACTTGTTTTGGTATTTTAGATATGATTAACTAATAAAAATATTCACTATTGATGAATTGTTGAAAATGTACCTTAGTACAAGAATAAAATTTGGTTTTTCTTATAATTCATTGAATTAACCCATGGATGTAGATTTGATTACATACAAGACGGGAGGCGTATATATAAGGACATGGATCGCGTAGTTGCTTTTGGAAAGGCGATTGTTACATGGGGTCAATGGGTTGATGCTAACGTTGTTCCGAATAAAACACAAGTGTTCTTTCAAGGGATATCGCCGTCTCATTACAAGTAAGTTACTTGTATCTATTTATTTATCGTGTATATGTAGTATAATCTAAGTCTGAAAATTAAAATTTTGTAGTGGGACTGATTGGGGAGAACCAAAGGCAAAATCCTGCTCTGGACAAAAAATTCCTCTTTTAAAATCCACTTATCCAGGAGTGTCACCTCCGGCATTGGCAGTCCTTAAGACCGCGCTCAAAGGCATCAAGAAACCAGTCACTTTGCTCGATGTAACCAACCTTTCTCTACTAAGAAAAGATGGCCATCCGTCGTCTTATGGTTTAGGGGCGGTGGATTGCAGCCACTGGTGCTTGGCTGGAGTTCCAGATACATGGAATGTTTTACTTTACAACCTTATGCTTTGAGAAAGGAAAAAAAATATATCCATAATTCAATTATTGGATTTACATAAAGAATAAAATGAAAAGTGATAATATACCATAAGTATAAAGATACCAGCATTGGGAATTTATTGAATTGGGGGGGCATTATATATTGTAGCTTTTGAGTAGATACAGTTGCCATGAAAATATATGGCCAATATTCCATTCTTTTTCAGTTCTTGATATAAAGAAATGAAATATATTCTTACTTGTGTTCTTGTGTTACTTTAGGACACCACAATTAGTTATCTTTTTGTCTCTTGTTTGTCATTAACATAATATGAGTATTGTAAAAAAAAACCTTGTTTACAACTTTACAGCATGGTTAGTTTGCAATACTTTTTATTTTAATGTTTTACTTTTACCAAACCATAACACTAAATCCAGTCAAATACTCAAAACACATATTCTACATTCTTTCTACACTGAATATGAAAGTATCAAAACCTCCATACATGTTTGGATTCACAAAAATTACATATGAAACCTACACAAATCAGTCAAACATATGTTATTCAACAAAAAGGAACCTTTGGGCATCTTTGACCCCCAAAAAGTTGAAGTTCAAAAGTTGAAAACTTTGATTTACGGTTTTGATCGAAAAAAAATTTAGTTCAAATGCTTATTTATGGTGCCTTCAATCCATCATTATTTACATAGTTTTTGTTTCAATGTCATTGCCACAAACAATATTGGAAACTTTACTGATAGCCTCCCCTAATGGCCAAATCACAGCCTATGATCCATACACTGGAACTGTCTTAGCTCGCTTCAATGGTAGCCGATGTCCTTGTAATAGCATCACTATTGTTGGAAACAATCAATTTGCTGTTTCTCATGTTTCGGAGCAGACCGGTGCAGGCTGTGTTAATCTGTATTACTGGTGGTCAAAGTCTTGTGCACAAAGTATCCCTATCCCAGAACCTGTAATTCCGCTTGCTGCTATGGTAGACGGGTCATATCTGTTTGCGGGCGGAGTTTCAGGTCACATACATTCATTATCGGTACCTTCAGGAGATCTTATCCATTCATTTTTAGCCCATGAGCATCCCGTGTCCTGCCTGGCAATCAGTGGTGATGGATCGTTGGTTCTCTCAGGGAGTGATGATGGAACAATCGCTGTTACTCCTATATTGTTGCTTCTAGATTCTATGTTTGATATAGAATCGAGAATTTCTGGTTTTAACAAATTTATTGGGCATGAATCATCCGTGACAGGATTAAGCACTGGCTTGGGCAGTGGCATTATGATCTCCAGCTCATTGGACTGGACTTGCAAGGTATGGAACGTTGTGAAAGGGATTCACCTCCAAACGGTGAACTTCCCAGGGGAAATATTGTGCACGGTGTTGGATGCATCAGAGACAGAGTTGTATGCTGCAGGAGCAGATGGAATTATATACAAAAGAAAGCTTAAAGTGGAAACAAAAAATCAACTGGCGGAAGGAAGAGAGACTATAGTATGGGGCAGGATGCACAGCGGGGCAGTAGCGGCTATCCAAATGTCAAATTACGGAAGAACTCTTTTGGCAGTTTCTGAGAATGGAAGGATATGTGCTTGGGAAACAGAAAATGGCAAGATGACAAGTAGTTTTAGTAAGAAAACTGGAGCCGTTAGTGGTGTTGTACTGGTGAAAGGTGGGGGTTGGTTTAGAAAAAGAGGAACTGAAAAGGAAGATTTCAATGGTTATGGCGGCAGGCAGGAAGTGGGAAAGATGGTGAAGGAGGTTGCGGAAATGGGAGAGACTTTGAAAGTGGTGGCAGAAGACAGGGGAAGGGAGATTAGTAACCTTGAATCAGCGATCGAGGTTAATGAAAAGCTGCTTAACCTCATGCTAAAGGAAGCCAAGGCGATTGCCAAATTTGAGGACTCCAAACAGACCTTGAAACTTAAAAAATGATTTAGAGATTTAGACGAACTCCCGAGGTCATTGAATTTGTACTGTCCCTAAAGTTAACTCGTAGCAATCATCTAAGTAAACTTCTATTACATATACTAAAACACAGACATAAAACTGCCAAACATGGGTTCACGAGATATAGATCATGTTTCATTCGTGCATACAAGTGGTATCAAGATTTGCTAAACTATAAACCAAAGGTACAAGTTTAGACTTCTGACCCGTAAGATGCTAAAACAACCTCAACTTGAGGAAGGCATAACAAAAGGTGAATACACCACAAAGACTGCATCAGTACAGCCTCATATTTTGGAACTATTGTTACAAACGCACAAACAACTTTGACTTACACGGCTAGCATCCACTATTGAGAATAATGGCCTTTCAAAAGTGCACCTAATGGTACAACACTATAGGACCACATGCAAAGGATGGCTCGTTAGAACTTAGAACTGCCTTCTCCTTTTTAGGCTCTACTTGTATTTTGTTGGTAGCATACATCAGGAACAAAAGCAACAGCATCCAACTGGTCATGATAATAGTCATGAGTTTTAGGCCAGCAGAGTCCAGAAGCAGTTGGTGGGGAACAGATTTGTGGGACCGCCCACAAGGTATCGGGAACCTGACCTAACCCTTCATCTAATTCGGCCTCCATGGCTCTTAGAATTGGTGAACAGTCCGGGTCTCCCAGCTTCCCGGATACAGCCTATAAAGAAATAATTGCAGGAATATCAGGACAAGGTTAGTGTAATCGAATTAACTACTCACATTGCCCCCTTTTTCCATGGTATTGAGTAATAATTACTTCCGTCAATTATGGGTATGGGAAACTTTAGAAACAAAGTAATCTAGAAAAATGGTGGTGTCACTAGAGGTGAGAAGATTAGAGGTAGCAAAATGAGCAGGTTAAGCAGGTAAGAAGATTAGGAGGTAGCAAGATGAGCAGGTAAGAAGATGAGAGGTAGAAACATGGGTTGAGTAACGCGCTCAGTTTAGAACAGGTCACGTTTTAGGATGAGACGGGTTGACCCACAAACACTTTTTTATCCATGAATAAAAAGAAAAAAGTCATTTACTAAGATGTCAATCATGACTACAAAAGCTATACTACTGCAATAATTATTTAAATCTTTGTAGCTAAAACCGTTCAGGAGGTTGTATGCACGATAATCTGCTTTCGGTGACTTTCAACTATTTGACCCTTTCATAAGTAAACAGGCCACTCTATACATTATACAGTTTCTACCTTGGATGGGACATTGTCAATGTAGTTGTAATTCTGGTTGACATCAGTAAGCCCGAGAAACCCATCAAACTGCCATTGTTGAATATCACTGGGTAAAGACCCTCCCGTGAAAGGCGAACTAGGAGGAGCAAAATCGCCAGTCCCAGCAGCTTTGACTGGAGTAGGTTTGGTGTACTGATCAGTAGAAGGCAAAGGCACACTATTTTTGAAAGATTCTGATTTCTTAGAAGATGGTGATGCAGCAACATTAGCAGCTTCAAGCCCTACTTTCACTCCTGTAAGCAGAAACCTCTGGTGTGATGAAACATGTGTGTTGATAGTGTGTATGGCAACATCACATTTTCTGCATAATAGAGCCCTATCTTCCAGACAAAAGAAATATCCAACTGTTTCCTGCACAACCAGGCGACTGCTTAGATGCCATTCAGGACTTGTTCATTATATAATTCCATGCCTAAATGGAAGACATAAAAATATATTGAGTCAATAAGGAACATCAATGCTGACTAGATACCATTTTTGAGTTATTCATCTATCACGTCAACAAGGATTTCCACAAGAACACAAGATATATGACGATATAAGTAATTAAGTTATTGCATCAGAGAAAAAGTGCAACATTTAAGCATATCCAAAGGGTTATATAAAATATGTACATTTACACCACGTAATTTATAAACCTAAGAAACTTTTAAGATTGACAATGGAGTTACTAAAAAGTTAACGCCAGCCTTGGACTACCAAGATGCAACTGTAGCTTAATCATTGAACCCCCATTGTCCAACCAAAACCATATCTTTCAGACACCACAAGTTTTATATCCATTCCCCATAAGGACATGCATTACCCCAAACCAGTCTCACGAAAATATTTGTTGGAAGGCACCAGTCTCATGGATATTAGTTATTAGCCTACAACTTTTTTTTTTGGGATTTCACATGCAGACTACAAATAATACCATATGTTATATGTATTAAGATCCAACAAGCTTAAATAAGCTAACAGCAGTTCAAAACATTAAATGTACAAATGTGAAACTGTATTTTATCAAAAAGAAACTTGAAGCCTCGATGTTTAAATTTCTATAGTAAAAACAGACTACATAAACTTTATCTAACTTAAATAGGAGAATGAAGTGCCTCTGTCTCAGTGTGTTGTTGCACTGAAACATCATCAGCCGTAGATTTTGTTGTCTCTAGCATCACCTGTGATCTGGCTGCTGACAACGACTCAGAGGGTTGAGAAGAAGAAGATGGAATTACTTGTTCGGTAGAAACAACTCTAGAGGGCTGGGGTGACCCTTTTGCTTCACCAACCTCGCCTACAGAAGTTTGAGGTGGCTTTTCTCGTCAGCAGCCTTTTTTGAGGCTGCTGATGGGCTGCTGGGTTTCTAGTGTCCTTGGGCAGTGAGGACAACTTAACCTTAGTAGGTAAGCCCTTTGGTACTCTTTGTTGCTGTTTTGGGACAGTAGCAGGAGGTGAAGTGGAAATAGTTGTTTTCTTTGTTTTGACTTTAGATTTGATGGCTTG
>CM067172.1:43961110-43993406 GCA_034093135.1 Erigeron breviscapus
AATTTGCTTTCCTTTAACAGCCTTCAGTGTAGTTGGAATATCTGGGAAGGTCTCAAACTGGGCTCACTGGCTTCAGTACCAGTAGCTTCTTCAGTTAGCCCGGCTTCAGTGCCATATGCTCTTTGTGACAATTGCTTCAGTGTTTGGTCACCAGACGACTTTTCCCCCTTGGAATGATCACCAGTCCTTGACTTGAGATCATTCCATAATTCTTCAAGCATAAGTCTGTCCAGTGCACCAAATGTTGTACCTGCTACTGGAGTTGTTTCAGACACAACTTTCTTAAGTGCCTGCACTTCCTTCTGAACATTTGCAACAGCTTTAGGCAAGTGTTTTGGCAACTTCTCATCCAGTAACTTTTTGACTTGGGGTAACACCCCATCATAAATGCTACGAAGAACAGTCTCAGAAACTTCTTCACATATTTCTTTAAGCATATTGTTTCTGAACTTCCTTGTACATGCATCACTTATTGTGCTGACAACTGCATCCTGGTCTAGTGTGGGTCTTGTCTCCAGAGAACTGACCCTAAAACCAAATTCTGAACATCTTCTTTCAGACCTGCCAGTTCACCAGTGACTGCAGTCTGAACAGAACTAACCAACCTTGTCTCTAGACCCTGGACTGCCACTTTGATCTTTTCAGTGTTGTTGTTTGTGGCCAGTACCAGTTCATCAAGCTTCTCATAAACCAGCTTCTCATTCCCAGCAAAGACATTCATCTCAGATGCCAGGTTATTTGATAATAATGATTTGAAGTCTGAAATAACCTGTGATGAAGTCTGGAGTGATCTCTCCAGGTCCGCCACCTTACTTAAAAGGCCTTGGACCTCGGCAGAAGAAGAAGTGGAGAGACCAGTGGGAGGTTCAAGAGTTGAGGGTAATCTGGTCATTAGAAGAACTTGTGCCCAGTCCTCTTCAGTTGCAGCTTCAGATGTTGCAACTGGTGACTCCGGCGCACGAGGTGGAGGTTGAGATTGTGAAGGTTGAGTGGTTGCTGGAGTGAAGTATTGAGTGTGTTCTGGAATTGAAGGTGGTGGTGGTGGTGGCATGTTTGATTGTGGTGGTGGCATTTCTGGTGGAGGTGTTGGCATTTCTGGTAGATTTTCTTTTTCTTGTACATCTTCACCCAGAAAATTCAAGTTTGCATCAAAACCTTCAGACATTGGGGAGTCAATATCATCCCATTCTGGAGCAATCCCAACTGTCTGTTCACCAGACTGTTCACCAGTCTCTACATTCACTTGTTCACCAACCTCTACATTCAAGTCCAGTGGAGCCTCTTGCTCACCAGAAACATGTTCATCAGTCTGAACATCTTCAACTTCCTCAACAACCCGCTCAACAACCTCTTGTTCAAAAATTGGTGATCCATCTAGATTCATAACATCACCAGGATGTCTTTCAGGATTCACCTGAAGTCCAGCTCGCATCAAACGCCTATTAGTTCTAGGTCGTCTGGAAGGTTCAACAACTTTTGTACCTTGACCTTCTGGAGCAACTTGTCTATGGCTGTACAGCCTCTATTATCTGTACATCATCACCAGATGGTACTTCAACAGCTTGACCTCTATCTGGACCCATTTCAGCTTCTTCCCTTTGCAAGGAAAGCATGGGCTGAGGAATATCTACCTCATCCAGTGGAGACCTGAGGTTGACCAGGTCCCTCATATACTCACTCACAGAAAAGTGAGTAGTATCCATATCATACTGGTCGCCAAGAGCATTCTTAAACATTAGTGAAAGGAAGCGAATATAAGGAACGAATGGTTTTCTTCCTTTCACTCTTAGGCGCTCAACCAGGTCATCAAAAAGGATCTGGGCAAAGTCCACCCTAAGCCCAAACCATAAGCAGTAGGCAATCTGGAGGTGAGTTTGATTGATCTGGTCTAACCCTCCAGAACTGCCTCCCAGACACTCAACAATATGGGTGAAGAAATATCTCCATGAGTCTGACAGCTTGCTCATGTAGATAGTCCCTTTCCTGGATAGCTGGCCATGCTCATCCAAGATATCCGTGTGCCCCATCAGCCTGCATACTTCCCTTGTATTGATACCAGTGGGAAGTTCAATAGGCAGCTCATTCTGGTCAAAATAGTTTAACTGTAGAACAGACCTGAGCAGACTTGCAGTGAAACCAAGGGATCTGGTACCTCCCTTTAGAGTATAATTGATCGATGAAGTTTCATCGTCATATTGAGCAGTGTACCAGAATTCACATAGGTACTCGTGGTACATCCTTCCTGGATTAAATGTTAACGCACCATATAATGGGCAAGAGAGAAAGAATGAGTTTAATCTCCCAATAATCGATTGGTCATCATGAACACTGGACAGAGAGAGTCTTGCCATCCAGTTATTCATATTGATTCTTATGGCACTTGCCTCAAGATTGATATAGGTGTCCTTTCAACATTATCCGAAGGAGCATATTCAGCGGCAAAGAGATTTTGAGTGATTTTGACTGTCTAGGTGACATTTTATACAGAATAAATGAAGATGAAATTGAATATATATAGGTTATGATGAAGAATTGATGAAGGAATTGAATACAAATGGAGTAAATAAGAGAGATATATGATTGGAAATTGAATGAAGAAGTAAATGAAGGAATTTGAAAGATTTGGGAGTAAATATGTTCGAAGTAAATGCAATTGAAATTGAAAGTGGGTATATATAGGAGAGAGAATGTGGAACTCAAACGGTTTATTTGAAATTATCAAATAGCATTTTTGATCGGGTCCTGAGATCCGCATTAATTACATCACATCATACATAAATGCATGACGGTTTACAGCCCACAAACAGTAACAAGTTGTACTTTTTGTTTTCCCAAAGTAAAAAGACCATCATTACGTTGAAAAATTTAAATGCCACGTAGGATTAAGATATTTTTCAAAAAGATTTGCTTACGTGGCACACACAATGACCAATTATTTAGAAAATATTATGACATATTTCAGTGCATCTGGAGGTTGACTGGACACTCCAGTATCACTGGTGGATTAGTCCAGTGAACATGTACTGATGGTACACTGAAGGGACACTCCAGTAAAGTACCAGTGAAAACCATTTTTGAAAGACTGGTAACCTCAAACGTGCACGTCAACTAATACAGACAAATGAGAGGGACACATTTACAAGGAAGACATAAGTCAACTCAAACACGCACTTCAATCTGTCCAGTTACCAGTGAGAGTGACATATTTACAAAGCACCAGTAATATTTTCTGAAGAGTTTGTCCAGTGAGAAAATAAATTAATAAATTCCCCCTGAACTTAAAACATTTTTTAAGAAAAAAATCTTTCAAGTCTTTCCCTGGAATGTTCCAGAAATCTAATAATGCAAAGATAGTACACAAAGGCGTTCAATATCTGAGCAGTCACCAGATTTAAGGGTTTAACATTCCCAACTCACCAACAAGATATTCAAAAGTTTTAACATCCAGAGGTTTGGTAAAAATGTCAGCCAGTTGTTTGTCAGTGGGAATAAAATGGAGTTCAATGTTGTTTTTCATAATATGATCACGAATGAAGTGATACCTGAGATCAATTGCTTCGTTCTGGAGTGCATGACTGGATTGTTTGAGATAGCAATGGCACTGGTATTATCACAAAAGATTGGAGTCTTTGAATATTTAATACCATAATCAACAACTGGTTCTTCATCCAGAGTATCTGAGCACAACAACTGGCTGCAGACACGTATTCAGCTTCAGCAGTGGAAATGAAACTGAAGTTTGCTTCTTACTGGTCCAGCTGACCAGTTTGCCACCTAGGAAATGACATCCACCAGTTGTGGATTTCCTATCTATCTTACACCTGCATGATCTGAATCTGAATAACCCATTAGATCCATGCCTGAGCCTTTGGGATACCAAAGACCTAGACTGGGGACACCTTTAAGGTACTTCAGGATGCGCTTTACAGCAAGCATATGAGATTCCTTTGGATTAGACTGATATCTGGCACATAAACATGTTGAAAACATAATATCTGGTCTACTGGCAGTTAAATACATCAGTGAACCAACCATGCCTCTATAGACAGTGGTGTTCACTGGTTTTCCATCTGGATCTGAGTCCAGTGTCAGTGGTGCAGAAATTGGAGTTGGTTTAGATGGTGAAGAGTTCATATCAATTTCTTTAAAAGATCTCTAACATATTTTTCCTGATTAATAAAATGCCATCTTTGTTTTGTTTAATCTGGAGTCCAAGAAAATATTTTAGTTCACCCATCAAACTCATCTCATATTCAGTTGACATTATTTTCGAAAATTTCTTGCACATGTTTTCATCAGTAGACCCAAAAATAATATCATCAACATAAATTTGTACCATTAACAGATTACCTTTTTCATGAAGAATAAATAAGGTATTGTCAATTGCACCTCGTTTGAAACCATTTTTCAACAAATGTTTAGTCAGAGTATCATACCAGGCACGTGGGGCTTGTCTGAGGCCATATAGCGTTTTTCCAGACGATATACCCAATGTGGATGCTTGTCATCAACGAAACCTGGAGGTTGTCTGACATAAACTTCTTCTTCAAGCTTTCCATTCAAGAAAGCACTCTTTACACCCATCTGGTAGACCTTGAACTGATGATAAGCAGCGAATGCTAAGAATATTCTGATCGCTTCAAGTCTAGCCCCTGGAGCAAATGATTCATCAAAGTCGACATCTGACTGGCAGTAGCCTTGTGCTACCAGTCTGGCCTTGTTTCTGATTACGTGGCCATCTTCATCTACTTGTTTCTGAAGACCCATCTTGTTCCAATTGGTTCTTTCTTTCCAACTGGGAAAGGAACCAGATACCAGACCTTGTTCCTTTCAAACTGGTGAAGCTCTTCTTGCATAGCAGTCACCCAGCTTGGATCTTCCATAGCCTCGTCAATCTTCTTTGGTTCCATCAAAGATAGAAAACTAACGTATAAGCATTGATTACTGGAGGCTCTTCTGGTCTGAACTCCTCTACTGGAGTCACCTATGCTCTGATCAATAGGATGAGCTTTTGTCCATCTGGAGTACTGACCAGGATTGTTACTGACAACAATATCAGTGCAAGAATTCAGTTGAGTCTCCTCTGGAGTTGCTCTGGAGGAGGATCTTGCCAGACTACTTCAGTATCTTCATCTGAGTCATTTAAATCACGATTTGCATCATGAAATTCTTCATTTGAAGGCATTTCCTGGAGTACTGGTTCAGTTTGGAATTCTTCGTAAGAAGACATTTCTGGTCTATTCTCAACTGACACTGATACTGGGGGAGTAGTACGAACATCTGATCCAATATTAATTTCAGAGGGTAGTTTGAAAATAATAGAAGGATAGAATGGAGTACTATTGGAGAGTTTCTTTTTCTGAACAGGTTCCAGATCAGGATGACTGGAAACTGTGTCTTTTGAATCTTCAGTTTTGTCGTTTATAGGATCAGATTCACAAAAGACAATTGGAGTTACTGGGGGAGTGTCAAGGGCTGGCTTCTTGTTGATTGCACCATTTGATTCATCAAATGTGCATGAATTGACTCATGGACCTTCTCCAGTCTCTTGTTGTAGACTCTGAAGGCCTGGCGAATGGCTGAATAGCCTAAGAAATACCCTTCATCAGCTTTGGCATCAAATTTGCCTAGCTGACTGGAGTCGTTCAGGATGTAAACTGGACATCCAAAAACGGGAAAATAACCAATGTTTGGTTTTCTATTTCTTAAGACTTCATAGGCTGTCTTTTTGTGTCTTTTGATGTACACTGATCGCTTCTGGGTGTGGCAAGCAGTTGCAATTGCTTCCGCCCAGAAACTGGTAGACAGTCCAGATTCAGCAAGCATACTTCTGGCAGCTTCTATCAGCGTTCGATTTTTCCTTTCCACCACTCCATTTTGTTCTGGAGAGCGGGCTGATGAGAAATTCTGGGAGATGCCTGTGTCAGTACAGAATGACTCCAGAGTTGCATTCTAGAATTCTGTTCCATTGTCACTTCTTAACTGACACATTTTTTCGACTGTACTTGAGCTCAATTTGCTTGATAAGACTGATGATTTCAGCAGCAGCTTCACTTTTAGACCTCAGAAAGATCACCCAACAATATCTGGAGAATTCATCTACGATCACCAGGGTGTATCTTTTACCAGCACGAGTCTGAACATTCACTGGACCAAAGAGGTCCATATGAAGCATATGAAGAGGTTCAGATATGCTGAAATTCTGTCTGGTCTTGAAACTGGTACGTTTTTGCTTACCAATCTCACATCCTGGACATGGCCTTTCCTTTTTGAAGGAAACTGAAGGTATCCCATCTGCAAGTTGTTTTCTGGACAACTTATTAATGTTCCTGAAATTTAAATGGGATAACCTTTTGTGCCATAACCAGTTTGTGTCTTCATCAGCTTGAGTATAGAAACACTGCTCTGAAGGAGAGCTTTCCATATCCATCACGTACACATTCCCTTTTCTGGGAGCAATCAACACTACCTTCCAGTCCTTGTTGAATACGATACCCTGAGCAATATTGAATAGAACTTGATAGCCATCATCACACAGTTGGCTTACACTGATTAGGTTATATTTCAAACCATTCACAAATGCAACACGTCTGAACTTGACTTGTCCATTGTTCAGGACACCATATCCCTCAGTCTTTCCACAACCATCATTTCCAAAAGTAATGGAGGGTCCATCAGAAATGGTGAACTCCTCCAGCAGGGTCTTACATCCGGTCATCGTCCTGCCAGCAGCACTGTCAAGATACCAGATATATTTCTTTCGATCGCCCTGAACATACACCAGATATTATCAGTTAGATTTGGGAACCCATCGACTGATGGGTTCACTGACCCTCCCTTATAGGTCCCTGGGGCAATCTGGTTTAGTTCACTTTCTTCAACAGTGGTCTTAGTTGAAAAGACCACTGGGGTTGATAGTTTTGAACCCTTTTTCTTTTTCTCAACTGGAGAAATAGATTTAACTTTCTTAGCAAAAGGTTTTGTATTTTGTCTAGGGCCAGATGAAGTACCCTCAATAAAGTTTAATCTTGCATTAAAACTTTGTGATTGACGAGTCAGAATTTGAATCTGGCTCTCTATCCTGGACAAAATATTTTCTTCAGATAACACCTTAGCCTTTCCAGTCCTAGGCTTAGGTAGGGGATTGGTCTGAGGCAAAGGTTTATTCCGATAAACCTCTTTAACTGGAGCAGTCATCTGGAATGCTCCAGTCTTGACCTCTGGGGATTGAACTGGGTAAAATTGGTCTTGGGAGTTACAGGCTCATCATAAACAGTGGTGGTCCTGAACTCCTCTGGTAATCGATCGATTACTGGTATTAATGATGCTACATGAGTATTTCCATCTAAGTATGCACGTTTTTGAGCAGGAAATTGATTTACTCCAGCATCATATGGCTTTTTGGTTTCTAGCCATGATTTAATCACCAGTTTTTCTTTCTCTAAAATGATCTCAAGATCTTGTTTTTCTTGAATCAATTGTTCAGTTACCAGAACCTGGGCTTGAAATGCCAGTTCAATAATGTTTTGAAGTTCTTTTAACTTTGATTTTAAAGCAGTTATTTCAGAAGAATCTGTTTCTAGACCATTTACACAATCAGATCTAACAGTTTCTACAAATATCAAATCAGAATTAAGAGCTTCAGCAATGTCCAGTTTTAATTCTTGTATTGTTCAGTTGCACTATCATAATCACTAACCTTCTTAATAACAATGTCCACCCATCGTCCAGATGTGACATCTTCCTTCACCAGGTGCTCATTCGTCTGCCAGAGCCATGTAACAGCAATCTCTTTCTTCTTCTTCATCAGCAGATGATTCATCAGAAGGAACCCACTTCTCTTCAGTTGTTGCGATCATGCACGTATTATTGTTTTCAATTTGTTGTGCCATGAGAGCAATCTGGGCCTTAAGCTTTTTATATTTCAGTTTATAGCTATCATCAGGCTTATTATTTGAAGAAATGGACCAGGCTTGGATACAAACTGGTTGGACCTGCACTCTTTCATGAAATGACCCTTTTTGCCACACTTAAAGCATGTCAAATTGGTCTTATCAGTGGAAGAACTGGATGCAAATTGTCCAGATGTCCTATTTGCTCTTGCTTTGAAACGGTTAAACGTTTTAGCAATCATTGCAATGAGGTCATCATCATCAGTTTTATCACAACAGTCTGGAGAGATTTGACTGGACTCTCCAGAATCCATGAGTTCAGACACCATCTTCTTCATAGAAAATACATTCTCAGAAGATATCAGTGCTGTACTTTGTGGTTCAGTATGACTAACCACATTAGGACTACTGGAGGCATGGTTTAAGCATCTTGTTCTGCCACCACTCTCTGAGCTTGATTTTCTTCAGTGTACCTGAAAGCTTCATATAGAGTTGAGAGAGTGTGTGTGTGCAGAGTTTTACCTTGTCGTAAGACCAGGATCATGTGAGACCATTTGGTGGGTAGAATGTCACAAAATTTCTCCAGAAGTATATCCTTGTCCTTCTCAACCCCAAGCCCTCTCAATTGGTTTATGATACTCATAAATCTGGTGTAAGTACCAGTGAGAGATTCGTTAGGCTGAGCAAAAAATGACTCATACCTCTTGTTTAAGGAGACCTTTCTGGTGACAATGGTGTCATCTCCTCCTTCATGTTGGTTTAAAAGTTCATCCAACATGGTTTTAGCACTAGGAAAAAGAACTAGTGTGGGAATTAGGGTTTCGGAACGGCCCCGAGGATCATGTTTTTGAGAAGGGTGTCTAGATTCACCAATCTCCTCTCCTCTTCACCAATGTTCCTCCCTCTTTTCCCTTCCTCCTTCTAGATCCAGAAGGATCAAGAAGTGGATTGAGAGGTGATGTAGGTACATAAGGACCTTCGTTTAAAATTTTCATCATATTCCTCTCAATACCAGTGACATGCAAAACCATCCTAGCCTTCCACGTACCAAATTCATCACTGTTCCCACTGAATTTAGGAACAGGATTATTTGAGTAGTGCACATGCACGTGTGGAGAAGCAAGAGTAGGAGGAGGAGGTGGATTAGTGTTATTAACAATAGGTGGTTCATTTTGATCATTAATATTGCATTAGGATCGGGACCAAGACTAAAACCTTGTGTATTTTCTTGGTTAGCCATCAAGAAACAGATCTAGGCAATGTTTAGCCTTCTGCTCTGATACCAAATGTGAGTCCCGTAAGTTCGATGGTTAACCAGGAAAGTGTAAAATACAACAAGTCTAATAATCACTAGAATGGACTAGTATTACTTGTAAATAAATGCAAGAATATATAAACAAAGTAATACAAGACTTAAAGCAATAAACAAGTAAAGTGGAACATTATGTATTTTTCATTTGTGTATTTTATTTATGATGTTAAATAAAATACAAGGTTGTTGCGGAATCAAGATAATACAATTAAGTATATATCCTAACAACCTATGAGTTACAAATGATCTATATTTGTCAAATAACTCTTTAGGATCGAGATACTTAAAGTTGTGAAGTATCCCAGTTTAAGATCGAGAGTATTTGGACAAATTCACTTTCATGCAAAGTGTATGCTAAAAAGTATTTTTCTCAAGAAATGACTTTGTATTTATAGGCAACAAAATTCACCAGTGAATTTTGTGCCGTACAAATATGGTTGCATACATTTAATGATCCGACAAGACCATTAAATGTATTGGATAAGGAATAAGGATAAAGTCACATCAAATGACTTTGTGTACTTTTATCCAACCACCTTTACACACACAAACTTTGGTAAAGAACAAGTGGATTGTTCTTTGGAAAGTGTGTAAAGGGAAAAGTCAATCCTCGATATCAGTGTTCAGACTTGTAGGGTCTAGAACACTAACAATCCTCCAGTGTACAGATCTGGTAAGACTTTCCAGTAGACTCCGCCATTTGTAAGTCTTCTTTCTTCAGACTTCAGTCTTTGACTTCAGTCAGAATGTCTTCAGTAGAGTTGATCTGGAGTGGGGTGAAGTCCAGTGAGCTCATCTGGAGAATACTCCAGATTTCCTATACAAGTATTTGCTCACTGGTCTTTCATTATTTCTGGACAAATCTTCAGAGGGACTCCAGATTCCAAGTTTGGAGTAGGTCCAGTAGAACACGTTTCTGGACAGATCTTCAGTAAGGCTCCAGTAGTCGAGTCTGGAGCGAGTCCAGTAAATCTGGAACTAAATCTGGACCATAGTGTCGCACCCCAAGGCCAAATCCTAGGTGTGTCGCACTTCTAGGCCGCACTCCCTCTCGGACTCACTAAGTGCGCCGCACCCTTTAAGAGGTGCGCCGCACCTACTGCAGCTACGGAAAAAACCCTTTTTTCCCTTCTTGAACAAAACCCATTCGAACCCTAAACGACTTTAACTCTTTAAATCGTCTTGGGGACATAAAATTAACCTTTTTAATTACACTTTTGATGACTTTAATCAATCAATTGATCCTTTAATCATTTGCTAACATAATGCAATCGTTTAATCACCCGAATACATGAAATCGATAATCGTTTAGCTAATTAACCCAACCCAAACCCCATGGTCTAGATTGAATTCACTTATATGAATCACAAGATCAGATTTCAAAGGGATTTCACCTATATTACTTTTAGATGACTTAAGAGATTCAAGATCTTAGGAAAACTTGATCGAAACGCCACGAAACTAAGAGAATTTGCTTTGGAATTGAAGAGGGGATCGGCTAGGGTATCACACACACGTATGGATCTGATTTGTGACAATTAGGGGTGCCTAATTGCCCCTTAACCCCTGACCATCAACTCCTAATGTTACATTTTATGTCCCTAGACTTCTAAACATCGCATTTTTAGCTTAACTTTCTTATCGGAACACTTAACGACTTAACAAGCACTTAAATTTCATAACTTTACTTTAATTACCATCACCTACTCGCTAGTACGATCATAATCGGCTAGCACCCATACATATTTGATTGGCGTAAAGAGGCACGAACCCTACCTTCGGGGAATCGCAAACAAATAACCAAAGACACCCATCATCCCCTTTCTAAACCTAACCTCGGTTTGGTGCACAATCATTTGGCGCCATCCGTGGGACCACAACACTACTGGACCCGAAAAAACCCGGCAAAACACGATTTTTGTGCACCTGAATCACGAGAAATGGTGAAGAAAAACAAAACTCAACCACTCAAAAATAAAAGATCCCTTTTTTCAATTAATCAAACGGTGACCAGGACTGCAAATCCCCCGGTAACTGCGCCCCGGAGGCTTTTATTTTCCACCCTTAAAGGAAAACAAAGCCTCAAATGACCCTTTGAACAGCCAGCCTCGATATTTAACATCGAGGTGCATCGAGTATACCTGGACAGCGGAAGTGAATGCGACGTTATATTCGAGCATTGTTTTCTCAAATTACCAGAGGCCATACGAGCCCTTAGATCCGATCTCCGAGGGCCCCTCATTGGGTTTCCTAAAGAACATGCATGGCCCTTTAGGGAGATTGATTTAAAAGTCAGTATCAAGGATGGGATACACGAAAGGACCAATACGTTGGACCTCGTGATAGTGCGGTCCCTGTTACCATATAACATCCTCCTAGGAAGGGTCGCTATGCAACGACTAGAGATGGTCCTCTCCGTGATCCATAGGCTTGTTAAGTTCCGATCTGAGACGGGGATAGGAACCATTCACTCATCTTACGAGCAGACAAAACAAGTTGTGTAAAAAGAATAGAAGGCAGAAATCCATCCGTCACGAAAGCTCAACCAGACCCGGAGGATGCCACGAAGGTAGTGATTAATCCCGCATTCCCTGATCAACTAATCACTATAGGCGCCTAACTTTCAGACGAATGTAAGCACACGCTTCAGAAGCTAATGCAGTCTAATATAGACATCTTCGCATGGGAATACTCCGACTTGACGAGAGTTCCCAGGATCTTGACATTGGAAGTGAAACCGTTCGTAACAGAGCATCATCTGAACGAACGAAAACACATTGAGCCTGATCATCAAAAGAAACGAGGCCTCTCAACTGAGAGAGACGAAGCTGCCAGGAAAGAAGTAGATGAGGTGTTGAAGGCAGGAATAATCAGTGAATCCACCTACCAGATCTGGATCGCCAACCCCGTAATGGTAAAGAAAAGAGACGGGGGATGGAGGATGTGTGTCGACTTTACAAACATTAACAAGGCGTGCCCCAATGATTGTTACCCCCTGCCGGAGATAGATTGGAAAGTAGAATCATTAGCAAAGCATAAGCTAAAGTGCTTTTTGGTTTAAAAAACGCAGGGGCTACGTATCAGTAATTGGTCGATAAGGCCTTCGCCACGCAGATCAGAAGGAACCTAGAGGCATACGTCGACGACATGGTCATCAAGAGTAGAGACGAGGAAGGACTAGTAGAAGACATCCGTGAAACCTTCGGGAACCTTCGAGCCATTAATATGAAGCTTAATCCGAAGAAGTGTTTCTTCGGAGTAGAGGAGGGAAAAATTTTGGGATATTATGTTAGCAACAAAGGGATACACCCGAATCCCTCCAAAGTAGACAAGCTGAAACAGACTCCACAACCAACGATGATAAAGGAAGTCCAGAGCCTAAACGGTAAACTTGCCGCACTTAGCCGTTTCGTTTCTCGAGGAGCTGACAAGCAATTACCCTTCTTCAAAACACTAAAAGGATGCATTCAGAAGAAAGATTTTGCATGGACAGAAGAGGCAAACAAGGCCCTGGAACATATGAAAAAATATATTTCAAATCTACCAACATTAACAGCGCTGAAACCAAAAGAAACACTCTTCGTGTATCTAGCGGCCTCGTCTGAATGCGTCAGCGCTGTGTTAGTAGCTGAAAGATATCGACAACAAATACCGATTTATTTCGTAAGTAAGGTTTTACAAGCAGCCGAAGCCAATTATCCAGAACTAGAAAAACTCACTCTGGCTCTAGTTTACGTGGCACGAAGGTTACAAAGGTAGTTCCAGGCACACCCTATTGTCGTGTTATTAGACAAGCCAATAAAACAGATATATTTGAAACCGGAGAAATCAGGGAGAGTCGCCAAATGGGCCGTCGAGCTAGAAGAGCACGACATATAATTCAGAGCCCGACATGCTATCAAAGGACAAGTCTTAGCTGAATTCATTGCTGAAGTACATGAAACTAAGGATTCGGTTACGCACTCTACATCTCTGGAAGTAACAGGAACAGTCGAATGCGATGTTTGGAAGTTATATACTGATGGGGCTGTCAAATCCGATGGCTACGGGGCTGGCCTTATGTTAGTCAATCCGGAAGACAAGGAATTCACTTATGCGTTAAGGTTCGAAATCAAAGTGACGAACAACGAGGCTGAATATGAAGCATTATTAGCAGGGCTTCGAATTGCAAGAGACATGAAGATTCGCAACATACAGGTATACGTTGATTCCCAATTAGTGGCGTGCCAAGTAAAAGGAGAATACGAGGCAAAACAGGAAACAACAAGGCAATATCTGCGAAAAATACAAGAATTGAGAGAATGTTTTAGCCACTTCGAAATAGAGCATATCCGGAGAACAAAACAAAGCGGGCGCCTTAAGTAAGTTGGCCTCCTTAACATTCGATCACTTAGGAAAAAAGGTGTTGGTGGAAGTTTTGAAAGAAAGATCGATTGAAGAAAAACAGGTATCAGACCTTGTGGAGGAAGAAGGAAAGAATTGGATGACTCCTATTTATGAGTTTTTGATAAGCGGAATACTCCCAGAAGACAAAGATGAAGCTCAGAAAATAAAATCAAGGCCCCACAATATAAGATCATGGACAAAAAATTGTACAAAAAGGGGTTCATCACGCCATGGTTACGGTGCGCAGGGCCTAAACAAGCAGAAATGATCATCCGGGTAATACATGAAGGCATATGCGGAGCACACTCGGGCGCAAGGTTGGTCGCTACGAAGGCCATGTGATTAGGATATTTTTGGCCAACAATGCATCAAGATTCCACAACGTCGCTAAAGAACAGTGAAGCATGCCAGCTACATGCTAATGTACCGAGACAACCCAAAAATGACATGACTTCAGTAATCTCGGCATGGCCCTTCATACAATGGGGTATTGATTTAGTGGGACCCCTAACCGAAGCTCCAGGCCAAAAGAAATTTCTAGTGGTGGCCATCGTCTATTTCACCAAATGGGTAGAAGCAAAGCCGTTAGCTACGACAAATGGTGACCAGATTAAAAAGTTCATATGGGAACACATCGTGTGTAGATTTTGAATACCACAGACAATAGTATCTGATAATGGACCGCAGTTTGCTAAAGGAGTCTTTCTTGAATTCTGCAAATAGATGGAAATTAAGCAATCTTTCACGTCCTTGTATCATCCCCAAGGGAACGGACAGGTAGAAATGACCAATAGGGAAATAATTAAAGGAATAGAGAAACGACTGGGACGAAGCCTCAAGGGATGGGTAGATGAGTTACCATTAGTCCTCTGGCCAATAGGACAACCCCGAAACGAAGCAACGGGGAAACCCCATTCAGCTTAGCCTTCGGCACCAAGGTAGTGGCACTAGTAAAATTCCAAGTATCCACCCAAAGGATGTTAAACACAGAGGGAAACTCAGATGAATTAAGAATAGACTTGGAATTATAAGAGGAACGAAGAGAAATTTCAGACATCAGAAAAGCTGCATTCAAAAAGAAAATAGAAAGGTACTACAACAAGAGAGTAAACCCAACAACGTTCAAAACCGGAGACTATGTGCTGCGATTGAATAGTGCAAGCGAAAAGGAATATACAGGGAAGCTGGTACCAACGTGGGAAGGTCCGTACAGAGTACAATTGGCCTTTGGAAACGGAGAATATAAGTTGGAAACACCCGAAGGGGCTCCAGTTGATAGGACGTGGAATACCTCGAATTTATGAAAATTCCATTGCTAAATGTTTCTCTTTCAATTAACTGTAAAGGCTAAATTTCCTTAAATATTCAATAAAGCAAAAAGTCCCCCTGGGGGACAATGCATTAAAAAAGACTCATTGTTTCAAAAATTCAATAGAGGGTCGCTACCTCAGCACATAATAAACAAACAAGTGGCCAAGTGGGAACAAGCTGACAGGGACGCCTGAACAAACACCCACGCGCACACAAAACATATACATGCCTTCCTAGCACCCCCCCCCGTCTCCCTCCCGTCCCCATAACATAGCATAAAGATAATATTGGTTCGATGCATAAAATCCCAAAATAAGTTCATAACAAACCTAATCAACACGGGGTTTCACAAGCAAAAAGTCATAAACCCCGGGATCACGCAAATGAGTGATATCATAAATGAAGTTGCTATGATAAATTGCCAATTTCAGAATGGCCTGATCAAAAGCTTCTTTCGCCTTCACATACTCAGGAGAATCCTCAGAATGAAGAGTAGAAAAAACACCTTTCTTCTTGGAGGTATTCACCGCAGAATCAATCAAACCAACAGCTTGAGAGCAGGTAGCAAGAGTCTCACAAACATAGGGGATTACCCTATCAACCGGTCCATTAACTTTCTCCCGGAGTTTGACATTTTCAAGGTCCTTCTAAAAAAGCTCGTCATGAAGTTTTCCCAAACCAGTGCGTAGCGCCTTCACAACAACATCTTGCTCTGACAAACGCTTTTCCAACTCTGCAATCCTGTCAAACAGGCTACCAACAACAAGTTGCGATTCCTTCAACAAATCTTGAGAATACTCTTACTCTCGACATAAGCCACGAATCAAGAGGTTCTTCCTATCACCCAAATCTTTCGAAAGCAATTCCTCCTCCATAAATGTTCAAGCAGTTGAACCAGAAAAAGATATCGGAGGCACATCAGCAAGACCCTTCCCCTTCTTCACAACAATAGCATCATCGCTAAGACGGTCAGGAGCAACAGAAGATCCAACATCAACGACCTTACTCTTTGAAGACATTATTTTTCAAAAACAAAGTTTGTACGAATAAAGATACAGTAAAAAAAAAATTAAAAAAATTTTTAAAAAAAAAGAAGAAGAAACAAAGGGAACAGTAAATGACGGTGGAATAACAAAAGAGAGAGAACTCACAAAAGAAGATGGTGACAGTTGTGGAGAATTGGATAAGAAAATAAAGAGACGGCGATTTGTAAAGATTCAGAAAAACCCTAACCGTCGATAACACGCCTCGAGATACGTGCACTGACACAAAGACTTATTGGATCCCTAAAGTTACAGCATCAACCTTAGGGAATAGAAGAGTTGGGAGGAATAGTCCAAGGCAATACTTATTTAGAAAAAATCATCACCTTGGACTGGGGGGCTTGATGATATACCCTCCTAGCGGTACGCAGGACCTGTCACACGAAGGAACAGTAACACGCTACGACACGAAGGCTGTCCGTAATGAAGGCTCCCGTAGAAGATAAAAGAGATAAGAATTATTCCCCTATTAAATCGGGATTTGATCTTATCATTTCCTCCATTAAAGAAGGAAAAGATCCTTCTGGACTCTCTTGGTCAAAACCCTAGAGGAATGTTTAACTTCCTCTCCAAGATAAATTCCTCCTATAAAAGGAGACACATAAGACCTTTTAAGGGATGGATTCATACGTTCACACAACATATAACTCAATATACAATACGATTGATCAGATCTAACCCTACTCGCAAGTACGATCATAATCGGCTAGCACCCACATATTTGATTGGCGTAAAGAGGCACGAACCCTACCTTCGGGGAATCGCCAACAAATAACCAAAACACACCCATCATCCCATCTTCAACCTAACCTCGGTTTGGTGCACAATCAGTAACCCAAGAACTGGATCAATCGAAAATACAACAACCTGTACCCAACCACAGTATAAACAAGGTATGGAGAGGTAAGATATAGAAAGTTCCTAAGGGTATGGGTACCTATACGGCTATACTGCTTCCAGAACGACGTGAGTGGTAGGAGATCGATCATGCATACCAGAGATTATTATTATAAGATATAATAAAAATCACAGAACATGAAAGTCTATTAAACATGAAATAACATGCATCGATAAGCTAAAACAAGCCGATATGTAATTCCATTCCTGTTTCACTATCAATGGACAAATAGCAACAAAAAAGTTCCGGTTTTTGGTAAATAAAATTGTCATAAAGTTCAATACTAATAGATCGAATAATTCACATAGGTTCAATTGCAGAAAGTCGGTAAGCTAAAACTTCATGTCTTACTGGAATGATTCTGAAGGTGTACATATGATTTCAACAGATGTGTATGATGTCAAGAGATTTTGATAGAAAAATATCGGAGCCCTACAAATTGGACATACATCCTTATCCTCCAACCAATCACAGAGGCACATCCAATGAAATCTATGGCTACAACCTTATATGATGAAGATTCTGTCATTGTCTCGCTACAACAAATTTACCAATTATTCACACATTTTTGTTCACATTTTATAGAGATGTGAAAGTTTTAGTCACAAATTTCACATTTAAAATGTGATTGTGCACCGAACGGAGGTTAGGTTAAAGATGGAATAATGGGTGTTTTTGGGTTGTTCATTAGGCCGGAGTATATAATTTTCATAATTATTAGCCTTTCGGGATAAGAACAAACCCCGATTTATGAGGGAAACAATTCTTATCTCTTTTGACTTCTGCGGCATCCTTCGTTACGGAGAGGCCTTCGTGTCGTAGCGTATTACTGTTCCTTCGTGTGACAGGTCCTGCGTGTCGTTGGGAGGGTATATCATCAAAATGTTAAAAATGTATACCCACTTATAAGTGTTTAATATATACAAAGTTATTAAAAAAACCCACACTTTTCTCTGCTCCCTTATAAAGCAAAAAAGACTCTTTTTTCTTTTAGCAATTCTATCTTTGAAATATCTCTACTACTTTATAAAGCAAAAAAAAAAACTTAATTTCTTTTAGCAATTCTATCTTCGAAATACCTTTTTTACCCATGAAAACTCTTATCCTAAATCCTAAAACTTATGCTCCCCGCTCCTCCTTCACCCTCCCATTTCTCTCTCTCTCTGTTCCAGCACCACCATCATATGTGCCGCCATCATCAACACAACAGCACCATCCATCCATGATCCAAATCAACACAGCCGTGTTCATTGGATAAAAATGGATTCCGTTTGAACTCAAATCGACACAACTTTTAATATCGAAACTGATGTTATTAAGTTATTGGTTTTAAGTCGTTCAGCAGAATATCGGTAATGACCACAGTTCTCGAAATGGACATCCAGCCAGAGTTTGCTTTTGGCATTCAGTTATTGTTATCCGATATTCGATTTTGGTGTTTGCTTTTCTTCTCTAAGTCCCTTGGTTCCGCTTTTTCCTTAAATGTTTTTTTTTACATTTCTTTTAGCAATTCTATCTTCGAAATACCTTTTTTACCCATGAAAACTCTTATCCTAAATCCTAAAACTTATGCTCCCCGCTCCTCCTTCACCCTCCCATTTCTCTCTCTCTCTGTTCCAGCACCACCATCATATGTGCCGCCATCATCAACACAACAGCACCATCCATCCATGATCCAAATCAACACAGCCGTGTTCATTGGATAAAAATGGATTCCGTTTGAACTCAAATCGACACAACTTTTAATATCGAAACTGATGTTATTAAGTTATTGGTTTTAAGTCGTTCAGCAGAATATCGGTAATGACCACAGTTCTCGAAATGGACATCCAGCCAGAGTTTGCTTTTGGCATTCAGTTATTGTTATCCGATATTCGATTTTGGTGTTTGCTTTTCTTCTCTAAGTCCCTTGGTTCCGCTTTTTCCTTAAATGTTTTTTTTACATAATATATATAGTTCTCTGTAAGTGCACAAATTGATTAGGGTTTGATGATGCTTCACTCCTTATCATCGCAGCCACCACTCCCAAACTCATCATCTATAATACTAATACAAAAGAGCTAAGCTGCCAACGCAGCCACCACACCAGTTTTTTGGTAAGTTTTCAAGTCTTCTTTTCAATTTTGTTATTTCTTAATTTTAGGTTTAATTTTGTTCTATATTTTAATTTTGTTATACGAGAGTAAGTACCCGCGCGTTGCGGCGGTGAGATGGTGGGGGTGATAGGTCATAAAGTGTGATAGGTCATAGAGTGTGATAGCCAAATGCCTTAGCCGTACGGGCTCCGTCCTCAGATTTAAAAATTTTGTTATATATGTTGATACCGTATTTAAATTTGATTGACTGATACATTCGATCCACAAATCAAGTATTATATACTTTTTTATTAGAAGAACCTATCAAGTTGCACTCAAAGATCATACTAGATTGTACTATGAATTTGTAAAGGACAAAGTGCTACAAATATAAATTTTGTCATGAGGACTATTGTTAGTCCTAAACTCTCTAGATGGTTTAACCCAAAGTGTAAAATACAAGTACAAGTCTAATAAACACTAGATTGGACTAGTATTACTTGAATATAAATGCAAGTATATAAACAAAGTAATACAAGACTAAAGCAATAAAATAAAGGTGGAACACAATGTAATATTTTCAAGTGTATTTTATTTATGATGTTAAATAAATACAAGGTTGTGCGGAATCAAGATAATACAAATATGTAAGTATCCTAACAACCTATGAATAACAAATGATCTATATTTGCCAAATAACTCTTTTGATCGAGATACTTAAAGTTGTGAAGTATCCCTGTTATGATCGAGAGTATTTAGACAAATTCACCTTTAATGCTAAAAGTAATTTTAACAAGGAAATGACTTTGTATTTATAGGCAAACCGTACAAATATGGTTGTATGCATTTAATGAACTGACAAGGTCATTAAATGCATTGGTTAAGGTACAAGGATAAAGTCACATCAATATGACAATAATCCTTTTAACCAACCACCTCCAGTCGTAGATCTGGTAAGACTTCCAGTGGAATCCGCCATTTGTCAGTCTTCTTTATTCTGACTTCAGTCTTTGACTTCAGTGAGAATGTCTTCAGTAGAATAGATCTGGACTGGGGTGAAGTCCAGTGAGCTAATCTGGAGGATTCCAGATTTCCTATACAAGTATTTTGCTCACTGGTCTTCCTTTTATTTCTGAACAAATCTTCAGTAGGACTCCAGACTTCTCGTCTGGAGTGGGTCCAGTAAAACTGACCCTAACAAATTTCTCCTATTTGTTTAGAAATAATGCAAGGTTTTTCAAGCTTATATTTATACAATTTTTGTATGCTTGAAAAACACTTGTTTTGACTTAGTCTAAAAATTTATGTTACTGGGAAACACTTTATAGATCATCAGTGTTCCAGTTTCATCTTTTAATTATAACTTAGACTAAATCTGATCATTTACTTTGTGAAACAAAATATGCAACTATATTTACAGCCATCAACAGAAAATAAGTTACAATTTTGTGAAAATAAATACAAGTACAAGTAAATGATACAAGTGTCAGGCCCTTCTTTTCGATGTCTGTCCTGGAGCATCTTCAGTAGCCTTTCTCTTTGGAGATGGTGAGGATGGTACAGACTCTGGTGGCTTCATACCTATTGCAACTTCCATCTGTTGCTTTCTCTTCCATACTTTCTCAATCCTTTTCAAAAATGCTTTAACGTCAATCGACAAATCAGTCTTCCCCCTGAACGTTAAGGCAATATCCTTCAGTTCAGTCCATGCAAAAGCTTGGACTGAAGCACTTTTCCTTTCATCAGTAAAGTTACCCTCTCTGGTCAACTTTATTTCAAACCTGGACATGCCTTCATGATTTTCAGCAAGCTTAATCTCTGCACCAATAATCCTTCTGGCATCATCCCTGAAATTCAACATTTCTTCATACTTGGCTTTCTGCCTTGACATCTGGATCATGTATTCAGTTTCCTTGTATACTTTCTGCTGTTCTATGGCAGACTGGAGTTTTTCACGATCAATTCTTTGTGAAGTATCCAGAGGAATGAAAGTGCTCAGATCAACATCTCTGATTTCCCTGATCAGTTTGGCAGTTAGTTTAGGCAAGCCTGTTAGGTCCACATTTACTGGACTCGCTCCAGACTCGACTACTGGAGCCTTATTGAAGATCTGTCCAGAAACCTGTTCTACTGGACTTACTCCAGACTTGGAATCTGGAGTCCCTCTGAAGATTTGTCCAGAAATAATGGAAGACCAGTGAGCAAATACTTGTATAGGAAATCTGGAGTATTCTCCAGATCTACTCTACTGAAGACGTTCTCACTAAAGTCAAAGACTGAAGTCAGAATAAAGAAGACTGACAAATGGCGGAGTCCACTAGAAGTCTTACCAGATCTGTACACTGGAGGATTGTCAGTGTTCTAGACCTTACAAGTCTGAACACTGATATCGAGGAATTGACTTTTGCCTTTACACACTTTCCAAAGAACACTCCACTTGTTCTTTACCAAAGTTTATACGTGTGTAAAGGTGGTTGGTTAAAAGAATAAAGTCATATTGATGTGACTTTATCCTTGTATCATTAACCAATGCATTTAATGTTCTTGTCGGTTCATTAAATGCATGCAACCATATTTGTACGGATTCACTGGTGAATTTTGTTGCCTATAAATACAAAGTCATTTCTTTGAGAAAATCACTTTAAAGCATACATTTAGCATTAGAGTGAATTTGTCTAAATACTCTCGATCTTAAACAGGGATACTTCACAACTTTAAGTATCTCGATCCAAAAGAGTTATTTGACAAATATAGATCATTTGTAATTCATAGGTTGTTAGGATACATACTTATTTGTATTATCTTGATTCCGCACAACCTTGTATTTTATTTAACATCATAAATAAAAATACACCTTGAAAAATACATAATGTTCCACTTTACTTGTTTATTGCTTTAAGTCGTGTATTACTTTATTTATATACTTGCATTTATATTTAAGTAATACTAGTCCATTCTAGTGATTATTAGACTTGTTGTATTTTACACTTCTGGGTTAACCATCGTATTTGGGACCTCACAATTTGGTATCAGAGCAGAAGGCTAAACATTGCCTAGATCTGCTTCTTTGATGGCCACCCTGAAAATACACAAGGAAGTTTTAATTTTGGTCCTGATCCTAATGTTAATATTAATGATCAAAATAATGAACCACCTATTGTTAATAACACTAATCCACCACCTCCTCCTCCTACTCCTGCTTCTCCACACGTGCATGTGCACTATTCAAATAATCTTGTTCCTAAATTCAGTCGGAACAGTGATGAGTTTGGTACGTGGAAGGCTAGGATGATATTGCATATCACTGGTATTGAGAGGAACATGATGAAAATCTTAAATGAAGGTCCTTATGTCCCTACATCACCTCTCAATCCCCTTCTTGATCCTTCTGGATCTAGAAGAGGTCGGGAAAAGAGGGAGGAACATTGGTCAGAAGAGGAGAGGAGATTGGTGAATCTAGACACCCTTCTCAAAAACATGATCCTCGGGGCCGTTCCAGAAACCCTAATTCCTACACCAGTTCTTTTTCCTAGTGCTAAAACCATGTGGGATGAACTTTTAAATCAGCATGAAGGAGGAGATGAAACCATTGTCACCAGAAAGGTCTCCTTAAACAAGAGGTATGAGTCATTTTTTTGCTTAGCCTAATGAGTCTCTACCTGGTACTTACACCAGATTTATGAGTATCATAAACCAGTTGAGAGGTCTTGGGGTTGAGAAGGACAATGATATACTTCTGGAGAAATTTTGTGATATTCTGCCCACCAAATGGTCTCACATGATCCTGGTCTTACGCCAAGGTAAAACTCTGCACGCACACACTCTCTCAACTTTATATGGAGCTTTCAGGTACACTAAAGAAAATCAAGCTCAGAGAGTGGTGGCAGAACAAGATGCTTATAACCATGCCTCCAGTAGTCCTAATGTGGTTAGTCATACTGAACCACAAAGTACAGAACTGATATCTTCTGAGAATGTATTTTCTATGAAGAAGATGGTGTCTGAACTCATGGATTCTGGAGAGTCCAGTCAAATCTCTCCAGACTGTTTGTGATGAAACTGATGATGATGACCTTATTGCAATGATTGCTAAAACGTTTAACCGTTTCAAAGCAAGAGCAAATAGGCCATCTGGACAATTTGCATCCAGTTCTTCAACTGATAAGACCAATTTGACATGCTTTAAGTGTGGCAAAAAGGTCATTTCATGAAAGATTGCAGGTCCAGCCAGTTTGTATCCAAGCCTGGTCCATTTTCTTCAAATAATAAGCCTGATGATAGCTATAAATTGAAATATAAAAAGCTTAAGGCCCAGATTGCTCTCATGGCACAACAAATGGAAAACAATAATAAGTGCATGATCGCAACAACTGAAGAGAAGTGGGTTCCTTCTGATGAATCATCTGCTGATGAAGAAGAAGAAGAGATTGTTGTTACATGGCTCTGGTAGACGAAGAGCACCTGGTGAAGGAAGATGTCACATCTGGACGATGGGTGGACATTGTTATTAAAAAGGTTATTGATTATGATACTGCAACTGACCAAGAATTAAAACTGGACATTGCTGAAGCTCTTAATTTTGATTTGATATTTGTAGAAACTGTTAGATCTGATTGTGTAAATGGTCTAGAAATAGATTTTTCTGAAGTAACTGTTTTAAAATCAAAATTGAAAGAACTTCAAGACATTGAATTGGCATTTCAAGCCCAGGTTCTGGTAACTGAACAATTGATTCAAGAAAAACAAGATCTTGAAGTCATTTTAGAGAAAGAAAAACTAGTGATTAAATCACGGCTAGAAACCAGAAAGCTATATGATGCTGGAGTAAATCAATTTCCTGCTCAAAAACGTGCATATTTAGATGGAAATACTCATGTAGCATCATTAATACCAGTAATCGATCGAATTACCAGAGGGGTTCAGGCCCACCACTGTTTATGATGAGCCTGTAACTCCCAAGGCCAATATTTTCCCAGTTCAATCTCAGAGGTTAAGACTGGAGCATTCCAGATGACTGCTCCAGTTAAAGAGGTTTATCGGAATAAACCTTTGCCTCAGACCAATCCCCTACCTAAGCCTAGAACTGGAAAGGCTAAGGTATCATCTGATGAAAATATTTTGTCAAGGTTAGAGAGCCAGATTAAACTACTGACTCGTCAATTTCAAAGTTTTAATGCAAGATTAAACTTTATTGAGGGTACTTCATCTGGCCCTAGACAAAATACAAAACCTTTTGCAAAGAAAGTTAAATCTATTTCTCCAGTTGAGAAAAAGAAAAAGGTTTCAAAACTATCAACCCCAGTGGTCTTTTCAACTAAGACCACTGTTGAAGAAAGTGAACTAAACCAGATTGCCCCAGGACCTATAAGGGAGGGTCCAGTGAACCCATCAGTCGATGGGTTCCCAAATCTAACTGATAATATCTGGTGTGTGTGCAGGGCGATCGAAAGAAATATATCTGGTATCTTGACAGTGCTGCTGGCAGGACGATGACCGGATGTAAGACCCTGCTGGAGGAGTTCACCATTTCTGATGGACCCTCCATTACTTTTGGAAATGATGGTTGTGGAAAGACTGAGGGATACGGTGTTCTGAACAATGGATAAGTCAAGTTCAGACGTGTTGCATTTATGAATGGTTTGAAATATAACCTGATCAGTGTAAGCCAACTGTGTGATTATGGCTATCAAATTTTATTCAATATTGCTCAGGGTATCGTATTCAACAAGGACTGGAAAGTAGTGTTGATTGCTCCCAGAAAAGGGAATGTGTACGTGATGGATATGGAAAGCTCTCCTTCAGAGCAGTGTTTCTATACTCAAGCTGATGAAGACACAAACTGGTTATGGCACAAAAGGTTATCCCATTTAATTTTCAAGAATATTAATAAGTTGTCCAGAAAACAACTTGCAGATGGGATACCTTCAGTTTCCTTCAAAAAGGAAAGGCCATGTCCAGGATGTGAGATGGGTAAGCAGAAACGTACCAGTTTCAAGACCAGACAGAATTTCAGCATATCTGAACCTCTTCATATGCTTCATATGGACCTCTTTGGTCCAGTGAATGTTTAGACTCGTGCTGGTAAAAGATACACCCTGGTAATAGTAGATGAATTTTCCAGATATTGTTGGGTTATCTTTCTCAGGTCTAAAAGTGAAGCTGCTGCTGAAATCATCAGTCTTATGAAGCAAATTGAGCTCAAGTACAGTCGAAAGGCGTGTCAGTTAAGAAGTGACAATGGAACAGAATTCCAGAATGCAACTCTGGAGTCATTCTGTACTGACACTTGGCATCTCCCAGAATTTCTCATCAGCCCGCTCTCCAGAACAGAATGGAGTGGTGGAAAGGAAGAATCGAACGCTGATAGAAGCTGCCAGGAGTATGCTTGCTGAATCTGGTCTGTCTAACAGTTTCTGGGCTGAAGCAATTGCTACTGCTTGCCACACCCAGAACCGGTCAGTGTATGTGAAGCGACACAAAAAGACAGCCTATGAAGTCTTAAGAAATAGAAAACCAAATATTGTTATTTTCACGTTTTTGGATGTCCAGTTTACATCCTGAACGACTCCAGTCAGTTAGGCAAATTTGATGCCAAAGCTGATGAAGGGTATTTCTTAGGCTATTCAGCCATTCCCAAGGCCTTCAGAGTCTACAACAAGAGACTGGAGAAGGTCCATGAGTCAATTCATGTCACATTTGATGAATCAAATGCTGTAATCAACAAGAAGCCAGCCCTTGACACTCCCCCAGTAACTCCAATTGTCTTCTGTGAATCTGAACCTATCAACTACAATAAAGAAGATTCAGAAGACACAGTTTCCAGTCATCCTGATCTGGAATCCATTCAGAAAAAGAAACGCTCCAGTGGTACTCCATTCTATCCTTCTATTATTTTCAAACTACCCTCTGAAATTAATATTGGATCAGATGTTCGTACTACTCCCCCAGTATCAGTGTCAGTTGAGAATATACCAGAAATGTCTCTTATGAAGAATTCCAAACTGAACCAGTACTTCAAGAAATGCCTTCAAATGAAGAATTTCATGATGCAAATCGTGATTTAAATGACTCAGATGAAGATGCTGAAGTAGTCTGGCAAGATCCTCCTCCTGAAGCAACTCCAGAGGAGACTCGACTGAATTCTTGCACTGATATTGTTGTCAGTAACAATCCTGGTCAGTACTCCAGATGGACAAAAGCTCATCCTATTGATCAGATCATAGGTGACTCAAGTAGAGGAGTTCAGACCAGAAGAGCCTCCAGTAATCAATGCTTATATGTTAGTTTTCTATCATTGATGGAAACAAAGAAGATTGACGAGGCTATGGAAGATCCAAGCTTGGTGACTGCTATGCAAGAAGAGCTTCACCAGTTTGAAAGGAACAAGGTCTGGTATCTGGTTCCTTTCCCAGTTGGAAAGAAAGAACCAATTGGAACCAAGATGGGTCTTCAGGAACAAGGTAGATGAAGATGGCCACGTAATCAGAAACAAGGCCAGACTGGTAGCACAAGGCTACTGCCAGTCAGATGTCGATTTTGATGAATCATTTGCTCCAGTGGCTAGACTTGAAGCGATCAGAATATTCTTAGCATTCGTTGCTTATCATCAGTTCAAGGTCTACCAGATGGATGTAAAGAGTGCTTTCTTGAATGGCAAGCTTGAAGAAGAAGTTTATGTCAGACAACCACCAGGTTTCGTTGATGAAAAGCATCCACATTGGGTATATCGTCTGGACAAAGCGCTTTATGGCCTCAGACAAGCCCCACGTGCCTGGCGATGACACTCTGACTAAACATTTATTGAAAAATGGTTTCAAAAGAGGTGCAATTGACAATACCTTATTTATTCTTCATGAAAAAGGTAATCCGTTAATGGTACAAATTTATGTTGATGATATTATTTTTGGGTCTACTGATGAAAACATGTGCAAGAAATTTTCGAAAATAATGTCAACTGAATATGAAATGAGTTTGATGGGTGAATTAACATATTTTCTTGGACTCCAGATTAAACAAAACAAAGATGGCATTTTTATTAATCAAGAAAAATATGTTAGAGATCTTTTAAAGAAATATGATATGAACTCTTCACCATCTAAACCCACTCCAATTTCTGCACCACTGACACTGGACTCAGATCCAGATGGAAAACCAGTGAACACCACTGTCTATAGAGGCATGGTTGGTTCACTGATGTATTTAACTGCCAGTAGACCAGATATTATGTTTTCAACATGTTTATGTGCCAGATATCAGTCTAATCCAAAGGAATCTCATATGCTTGATGTAAAGCGCATACTGAAGTACCTTAAGGGTGTCCCCAGTTTGGGTCTTTGGTATCCCAAAGGCTCAGGCATGGATCTAATGCGTTATTCAGATTCAGATCATGCAGGTTGTAAGATAGACAGGAAATCCACTACTGGTGGATGTCATTTCCTTGGTGGCAAACTGCTCAGCTGGACCAGTAAGAAGCAAACTTCAGTTTCATTGTCCACTGCTGAAGCTGAATACGTGTCTGCAGCCAGTTGTTGTGCTCAGATACTCTGGATGAAGAACCAGTTGCTTGATTATGGTATTAAGTATTCAAAGACCCCAATCTTTTGTAATAATACCAGTGCCATTGCTATCTCGAACAATCCAGTTATGCATTCCAAAACGAAGCACATTGATCTCAGGTATCATTTTATCCGTGATCATATTATGAAAAACAACATTGAACTCCATAGTATTCCCACTGACAAACAACTCGCTGACATTTTTAATAAACCTCTGGATGTCAAAACTTTTGAATATCTTGTTGGTGAGTTGGGAATGTTAAACCCTTAAATCTGGAACCTTGGTATTGAACGCCATTGTGTACTACTGAGGATCTTTGATTTAAAGATTTATAAATTTATGACTGCTCAGATATTGAACGCCGTTGTGTACTATCTTTGAATTCATAGATTTCTGGATCAACATTCCAGGGGGAAGACTTGAAAGATATTTTTGTTCTTAAAAAAGTTTTATTCAGGGGGAATTTATTAATTTATTTTCTCACTGGACAAATTCTTCAGAAAATACTACTGGTACTTTGTAAATGTGTCCCTCTCACTGTTAATTGGACAGGTTGAAGTGACTGTTTGAGGTGACTTTTGTCTCCTTGTAAATGTGTCCCTCTCATTTGTCTGTATTAGTTGACGTGCATGTTTGAGGTCACCGGTCTCTTTCAAATGGTTTTCACTGGTACTTTACTGGAGTGTCCCTCCAGTGTACCATCAGTACATGTTTCACTGGACTAATCCACCAGTGATACTGGAGTATCCAGTCAACCTCCAGATGCACTGAAATGAGTCATAATATTTTTTAAATACTTGGTCATTGTACGTGCCACGTAAGCAAACTTTTTAAAGATATTTATCTTATAATCCTACGTGGCATGTAAATTTTTAAAAGAAATGATGGTATTTTTACCTTGGGAAGACAAAAAATGCAACTTGATACTGTTTGTGGGCTGTAAACCGTCACACATTTATGGGTGATGTGATGTAATTAATGCGGATCTCAGAACCTCGATCAAAATTATATTTGATAATTTCAAATAAACCGTTTGAGTTCCACATTCTTTCTCCTATATATACTCACTTTCAATTTCATTTGCATTTACTTCGAACATATTTACTCCCAAATCTTTCAAATTCCTTCATTTATTTCTTCATTCAATTTCTAATCATAATCATCTCTCATATTTACTCCATTTCCATTCAACTCTTCATCAAATCTTCATCAAAACCCTAAATTTTCAATTTCATCTTCATCTATTCATATTCAAATGGCACCAAGACAATCTAAATCTCCTAAAAATCTGCTCGCTGCTGAATATGATCCGACTGAAAATGTTGAAAGGGCACCTCATATCACATTAGAGGCAAAAGCTATAAGAATAAACATGAATAACTGGATGGCCAGACTTTCACTTTCCAGTGTTCATAATGCCCAATCGTTATTGGGAGATTAAACACATTTTTTCTCTCATGTCCATTATATGGTGCGTTGACATTAAATCCAGGGAGGATGTACCATGACTATCTTTGTGAATTCTGGTACACTGCACAATATGATGATGCAACTTCATCAATTACTTATTCTCTGAAGCAAGGTACCAGATCCTTGGGTTTCACTGTTAGTTTACTCAGGTCTGTTCTACAGTTGAATTATTTTGAACAGAATGAGTTGCCCATTGAACTTCCCTCTGGTATCAATACAAGGGAAGTGTGCAGACTGATGGGGCACACAGATATTGTGGATGAGCATGGCCATCTATCCAGGAAGGGAACAGTCTACATGAGCAAACTGACAGACTCATGGAGATTCTTCTTCACACATATCGTTGAATGTTTGGGAGGCAGTTATGGAGGGTTGGACCAGATAAATCAAACTCATCTCCAGATTGCCTACTGCCTCTGGTTTGGACTCAGAGTGGATTTTGCTCAGAAAAGCCTTTGTTCCATATATCCGTTTTCTTTCACTGATGTTTAAAAGAGCTCTTGGAGACCAGTACGATTTTGAAACTACTCACTTTTCTGTGAGTGAGTATATGAGGGATCTGACCAACCTAAGATCTCCACTGAATGAGGTAGATATTCCTCAGTCCATGCTCTCTTTTCAAAGGGAAGAAGTAGAAGTGGCTCCAGGTAGAGGTCAAGTTGGTGAAGGACCCTCTGGTGACCAAGATATACAAATTATAGAAGTTTTACAACCCATCAGACAAGTGGCTCCTGAAGGTCAACAACCAAATGTTGAGCCTTCCAGACGACCAAGATCAAATAGGCGTCTGATGAGAGCTGGAGTTCAAGTGAATCCAGAAAGACATCCTGGTGATGTAATGAATTTGGATGGGTCTCCGATTTTTGAACCTGAAGAGAATGTTGAACAAGTTATTGAGCAAGAGAATGTAATGTGGCTCAGATTGTTGAGCAGGTATAACAAATTGTTCAGGCTGATAAACAAGTATCTGGTGAGCAAGAGGCTCAAATCGATTTGAATGTTGAAGCAAGTGAACAGGCTGGTGAACTGGTTAGTGCTCAGGCTGGTGAAATGTTTTGGGATGAGGCTGATTCTCCCATGTCAGAAGATCAAAATTTTGATGTCAATATGAACTTTCTGGGTGAGGATGTTGTACAAGTTGAAAGTCTACCGGAACTGCCACCACCTCCACCAAAAACAAAGATTCCTCCACCAGAATCAGAAATGCCACCACCTCCACCAGAATCAAACATGCCACCACCACCACCACCTTCAATTCCACAATCCACTCCTTACTTTAATCCATTCATAATCCAAACTTCACAATCTCAACCTTCACCACTTGAAACTCCAGTCAACGTATTTGAACCTCGTGCGCTGGACTTAACAGTTGTAACATCTGAAGCTGCAACTGAAGAGGTCTGGGCACAAGTACCATTAATGACCAGATTGCCATCCAATCTTGAACCTTCCAGTGGTCTCTCCACTTCATCTTCTGCCGAGGTCCAAGGCCTTTTAAGTAAGGTGGCGGACCTGGAGAGATCACTCCAGACTTCATCGCAGGTTATTTCAGACTTTAAATCTTTATTATCAAATAACCTTGCATCTGAGATGAATGTGTTTGCTGGGAATGAGAAGCTTGTTTTTGAGAAGCTTGATGAACTGGTACTGGCCACTAATAACAACACTGAAAACATCAAAGTGGCAGTCCAGGGATTAGAGACAAGGCTGGTTGGTTTGGTTCAGACTGCAGTGACAGGTGAACTTGTTCAACCACTGACAGGTCTGAAAGAAGAGGTTCAGAAGTTGGTTACCAGGATAAGTTCTCTGGAGAGTAGCCATCACTTGATCAGGATGCAGTTGTTAGTACAATAGTGATGAGGTTGCTAAGAAGTTCAGAAACAGTATGCTGAAAGAAATATCTGAAGAAATTTCTGAGTCTGTTCTTCGAACTATTCAAGATGGGCTGTTACCCCAAGTGGAGAATTTGATGGAAGAAGAATTGCCAAAGCACTTGCCTAAAGAAGTTGAAACTGTTAAAAAGGAAGTGCAGGCACTTAAGAAAGTTGTGACTGATACAACTCCAGTGGCTGGAAGAACCTTTGGTGCACTGGACAGACATATGCTAGAACAATTATGGAATGATCTCAAGTCCAGAACTGGTGATCATTCCAAGGGGGAAAAGTCGTCTGGTGTCCAAGAAGGGTTGATTAGAAAAGAAGAAGGAAGTTGTTGCCAGTGCTGTTGAAAAGGCCTTTGCTACTGAAAGCATTGTGAAACAAAAACAAGTGACTGGTACTGATGCCAGTGCACGATTAGCACAAAGAGCATTTGGCACTGAAGCCACTATGCTGACTAAAGAAGCTGCTGGTACTGAAGCTAGTGAGCCCCAGTTTGAATCTTTCCCAGATATACCAACTAATGATGAAGAGCAAACTGCTGAAGAATCATCAGAGTTTCCCACTGCTGATGATGAAACCTCTAAGAAGCTGGAACAAGAATGCATAATGATAGAGATCTTTAAGAGAAATCAAAAAGATGAACTGCTGGCCCATCAAAGGGAGATGGCAACTATGGGGACTCTGGACTCTTATAATGCTGGCAGGTTAGGCATAAACATTGATGTGTACAAAAAAGATGAAGGAAGACCCCAGAGTTCATCAATGTCTGAATGCATTGAATGATGTTCATGTACGCTCCTTTTACGCTGAAGAAGAACAGATTTATGATTCAATAATTTATGGCGTTAGTGTACCAGAACTTATCAGGCAGAGGAAGGAGGAACTGGTGAACCTCTAGAAGAAGATAAGGAAAAATGCTGGTGCTCTGGAGTTAGAGTACAGAAAGAAATTGACTGGCTTACCAAAACTGACTGCCAAACAGATCAAAGCAATTAAAGATACTGATGTAAGCACATTCATTCCCCTGGACACTTCTCTGAAAATCAATCGTCAACAACTTCCAGTCTGCTGTAGAACAACAGAGAGTGTCAAAGGAAACTGAAGCAATGATCCAGACAGCCAAATGGAAAGACAAGTATAATGAAATGTTGAATTTCAGGGCTGATGCTAGAAGGATCACTGGTGCAGAGATTAAGCTTGCTGATAATCATGAAGGTATGTCAAAGTTTGAAATAAAGTTGACCAGGGAAGGTAACTTTACTGATGAAAGAAAGAGTACTTCAGTCCAGGCGTTTGGATGGAGTGAACTGAAGAGATTGCCTTAACGTTCAGGAAGACAGATTTGTCGACTGATGTTAAAGCATTTCTGAAGAGGGTTGAGAAGGTATGGAGAAGAAAGCAACAGATGGAAGTTGCAATAGGCATGAAATCGCCAGAATCTGTACCATCTTCTCCATCACGGCTTCTCTTTTT
>CM067172.1:43994406-44011906 GCA_034093135.1 Erigeron breviscapus
CCTCTCAAAAACAATCCTAACAGCCCAACCAATCCATCAAACCATCAGGAGGCAATGCTTCCATCAATGTATGGCATTTACCGGGACTGGGTAACCTCTCAAAAAAATGAGAACCTAAAAGCAAACGCATGACCGATTATCAAAACATCAGGAGGCAATGCTTCCATCAATGTATGGCATTTACCGGGACTGGGTAACCTCTCAAAAAAATGAGAACCTAAAAGCAAACGCATGACCGATTATCAAAACATCAGGAGGCAATGCTTCCATCAATGTATGGCATTTACCGGGACTGGGTAACCTCTCAAAAAAATGAGAACCTAAAAGCAAACGCATGACCGATTATCAAAACATCAGGAGGCAATGCTTCCATCAATGTATGGCATTTACCGGGACTGGGTAACCTCTCAAAAAAATGAGAACCTAAAAGCAAACGCATGACCGATTATCAAAACATCAGGAGGCAATGCTTCCATCAATGTATGGCATTTACCGGGACTGGGTAACCTCTCAAAAAAATGAGAACCTAAAAGCAAACGCATGACCGATTATCAAAACATCAGGAGGCAATGCTTCCATCAATGTATGGCATTTACCGGGACTGGGTAACCTCTCAAAAAAATGAGAACCTAAAAGCAAACGCATGACCGATTATCAAAACATCAGGAGGCAATGCTTCCATCAATGTATGGCATTTACCGGGACTGGGTAACCTCTCAAAAAAATGAGAACCTAAAAGCAAACGCATGACCGATTATCAAAACATCAGGAGGCAATGCTTCCATCAATGTATGGCATTTACCGGGACTGGGTAACCTCTCAAAAAAATGAGAACCTAAAAGCAAACGCATGACCGATTATCAAAACATCAGGAGGCAATGCTTCCATCAATGTATGGCATTTACCGGGACTGGGTAACCTCTCAAAAAAATGAGAACCTAAAAGCAAACGCATTACCGATTATCAAAACATCACAATGTGCGTAAGGAAAAATATACTCGTATACGACTACAAAAAATCACAAACCTTCAAAAGCTTCAACTTCAGGCATTGGTGCTTTACCAGGCCGCCTCTGAACAGTAACATCTTCGGCTGAATTTGCTTGCCCACCTTCTCCACTCAATTCCTCCCGCTGCCTCTTTCTATGAAGAACACCACCGGAGGTACCCACCTCCGGCACACTAGACCCAGCACCTACATCATGAAAAGGTCGCCTCCTAATAAACTTCACTTCTAAGGGATTATTAATCAAGTCAACATAATCTCTCAACGAAAGTTCTGCAAAAAAAAAAGGGAAAAAAAAACATATTCGTCAAACCTATAACAAAAGGGGTTAGTACATTATAATATAAGAAACTTTATACGAATTGTCATAGTATGTATCGAACTTCAATCATGTGCATTGTATGTATTGAACTTTCGAATCCTGTGCATTGTATGTACTCGCGTATATGTGGCACTCATATAGGCTGCCACTAGTAACTTTTTATTGGTCGGTTACATACAATGCACAGAATTTGAAAGTTCATTACATACAATGCACGTGATTGAAGTTTGATACACACTATGACAATTCGTGTAAAGTTGTTTGCATTCTGAAATACTAATCCCATAACAAAAATATTAAGAGACGATATTTAACTTCAACAAAGACCTCACGTACCACCAGTACTACAAATGATCACAGGATCATCATCAGGATACTCCCAAGAAGACACAACATTAGCCATATAAAGTATCGGTTCAGGATAAGAAATTAATCTGAATGGCCCTTTGGACAACTGCCTGCACAGATCAATGGCTTCTGGCACAACACCGACTTTACCATATGTAATCATCCTACTACTAGCCCTAGACATAAGAGTCACATCCCACCTATAGGCAGGAGGAATGAGGTCCATCATAAAAAACGCAAAACCAGTCTTCCAACCCTTCATATCAAAACCACTTTCATAAAAAAATCTCGTTCCGGCCTCTCAATGACCCTCACCCAATCCCAAGAAGCTTGTACACTGAAAAAACTATGAAACAACTTCACAGACAAATCAAAATTATACCCATGGCAAATGACGATGAAAGAGATGATTTTAGTAATGCTAATAGGGTGTATCCGAGATATATGGATTTTATAAAAATCCAATATGCTGAGGAAGAACAACGACAACGGAAACCTAAGATTACCAGCAGTAAATGCAGCAAGATACATACCTATAAATCCCGGCGGCGGCGACATAATATCTTCCCTGTAACCAGGAATCCTTATCTCTGCATTAGGGTAGTTGGTGCAAAACTTATCCTTGAACGACGCAATCTGTTGCACCGTCATGCCAGAATATACACTCCTCAAAGGATTGGCGGTAACCTTCATCTCAATCGGCGATTGAAATAAAAAAAAATATAAAATAAAGTATGTCTCGGAAGGAAGATATTTGGAAGTATTGATATTGTGTCAGATATTTATAAAGATTAAGGGGTTGTTTTGTTGGAAGTTGGTAGTATGCCCCTTTTGGAAAGCAAATGGAAACACTTTTATATTCCCAGCCACTGTTCAAAAAAAAACTTATATATTCCCAGCCGTTTATATTTTCAAACCCCTAGAGATCCGCGCGTTAATAGTCAACCGATGCGACAGTTTTTTAACGCATGGAAAGTTACAATTACACCCTCGACTACAAACCACTACTATTTGTCTATTAGGGTTAGAAATATACTTTAGAGTTAACTACACTTTTCGTCCCTCTGGTTTGTACCTACTTTTACAGATCATCCTTAAGACCACGAATTTAGAAAAGTTCTAAATATATTGTTGCCACATTTATTTGGATCCTCCCCGATAATTAATTTTTTTTTTTTAACGACATTCTATTATGTTCCTACTATTAAATTACTCATATGCCTGAAAACAAGGACTCTCGAAAAACCCCCAATTAATCTACCCCCACAAATGTGGCGATAGTTAATTGGGCTTATAACTTTGTTTCCAATTTTTTTGAGATCCTGTTTGTTAAATTATTTTAATATACATTATTTACACATTAATGAACTTAATATACTTTAATTTATTTAATTTTTATATATAAATAAGATAAATATTGTCAAAAATATATAAAGATGCCAAATAAGATAAATATGAGGTCTTATGATTAAGTCTTGGGGAGGACATATGAATTAAGTCCCTTTATGAGGACTTGGCTTGGATATACCCAGGTTCAATTATGAGAGGGCAGGGTTTACCCATATTAATCGCCGTACCTTCGGGCGAATTAGTAGGAGGTTTTCCCCCGATCGGGTATTTAAAATAGGCATTTCTACTTCGAGGGAGCTCTCTAGAGCGGACCCGGTTAAGACAACGTATGCTAGACCTCCCGTTGTCGAATCGCGACACGAAGTTTCCATCGAAATTCACCTTTCAAAAAAAAAAGAAGATAAAATCCCGTGTAGCAATGTTTGAAAATAGATATATAGATAGATGTAGATATATTGAGTATATCTTAATTACTTAGATAGTCAAATTTTATTGTGTATATCTTAATTTAGACACCTACACAAAAAATTATCTAAATGGTCATAGATTCCTTACCACCTAACACCTTTAGTAAGAAATAAAAATAACTAATTAAATGATGACATGTGTCCATAAGGGCTCCACAAACTCCATATAACCATGTTTAATCTTAAATTGTATAAAAAAATAAGCTTTTTCGACTTTTCCTAGTAATGACACAGGTCTAATAAATACAACTAATGCACTACATTTTACTTTCGATGCTAAACAAATGATAAAAAAAAAGTGTGTGCAATGAAAGAATGGAAAACAAAATAGAATGTAGATGATGTGCTTTTAATGAGTTAATGGTGTTATAATGCATCTATAGAAATCAAAAACTCCTCCATTTAAAGTTCGGGAAAAAAGTTTAACAAAAAAATCAAAGATTTCAGTGTAGCATGTAAAGTTCACAAGAAACAAGTTAAATGAAAGGAAGTAGTCCTTAAAACAACGGAACATACGAATAAATGTTAGGTTATACTAGCATGGTACACGTGCAATGCGGCGGTGGTCATGGCAGTGACAGTGTGGTGGTAGGGGCGGTTGTTGGTGGTGGAGGCAGCGTTGAGTGGTGTAGATAATTGATGTAAAAGTAATTGATGTAAAGGTTTAATGGAGATATTATAAAAATAAAAATAACTAATTAAATGATGACATGTGTCCATAAGGGCTCCACAAACTCCATATAACCATGTTTAATCTTAAATTGTATAAAAAATAAAGGACTTATTGTGTAATTTAATCATTAAGGGTATTTTAGAAATTTTCCCCATGTACTTTCAACATGGGGGCTATTATTTTTATAATATAGTATAGATTGTATCTAAACTAATTTTTTTGAGATCCTGTTTGTTAAATTATTTTAATATACATTATTTACACATTAATGAACTTAATATACTTTAATTTATTTAATTTTTATATATAAATAAGATAAATATGAGGTCTTATATTAAGTCTTGGGGAGGACATATGAATTAAGTCCCTTTATGAGGACTTGGCTTGGATATACCCAGGTTCAATTATGAGAGGGCAGGGTTTACCCATATTAATCGCCGTACCTTCGGGCGAATTAGTAGGAGGTTTTCCCCCGATCGGGTATTTGAAATAGGCATTTCTACTTCGAGGGAGCTCTCTAGAGCGGACCCGGTTAAGACAACGTATGCTAGACCTCCCGTTGTCGAATCGCGACACGAAGTTTCCAGCGAAATTCACCTTTCAAAAAAAAAAGGTGGTAAAGATTAATTGACCAAATGTGTAAAAATTTTTGTAGGTGTCTAAAATAAGATATACACACTAAAATATGACCATCTACGTAATTTTCCCATTATTTTGGATGGAAAGATTTGTCTTTACTTACATGTTGTATTATAATTTCTTATAATAGTTTTACAAACATCAATTTTTGAAAAAAAATATATTTATATAATTAAATAATCTGATTATAAAACAACAAAAATATAAATATAATGCATAAAAGTGAATCATGAGACTCATCTTGTCGAACCGTTTGAAAAGGCCAAACATAATTTTGTATCTATTTTATATTTAAAGTCAAAACAATACATCTCCATATTTTTTCATGATAGTAGCGATTAGCAAAGTACTTGATGACAGGGTAATCCCTTTTACCCAAAAGCAAAGTACTTGATGACAAAAAGAGTTACAATTACAATTACAATATCTAGAAGTTCGACATGAAAATAACCAAAACCTAAACGTCTTGAGACTTGAACTGCGATATCTAGAAGTTCGACATGAAAATAACCAAAACCTAAACGTCTTGAGACTTGAACTGCGAAGTAGAGAAAAAGGGTCAAAAACCCGTGCCAATTACGAAGCAAGACACGAGAAAAAAAAAAAAATTTTTTTTTTTTTTTTTTTTTTTTTTTTTTTTTTTTTTTTTTTTTTTTTTTTTTTTATGTTTTTTTTTATTTTTTTTATTTTTTTTTTTTTTTTTTTTTTTTTTTTTTTTTTTTTTTTTTTTTTTTTTTTTTTTTTTTTTTTTTTTTTTTTTTTTTTTTTTTTTTTTTTTTTTTTTTTTTTTTTTTTTTTTTTTTTTTTTTTTTTTTATTTTCACTTTTTTTACGATTGGAACTTTAACATTTCATTAAAATTAGAACAAATTGCATTTTTGGTCCCTGTGTTATCATACAATTTGCAACTTTGATACAAACATGTGAAAAGTGGAAACGTATCCCTGTGATATCACACATGTTGCAATTTTGGTCCAAAAGTAACGTGCCGTTAGAATTCAGCCGTTAATGCACCCATGTGCTTGTCACATGGGGTAGTTTCGTCCATTTATTGCTCATAAGACCATTTCTGAAAAAAAAAAAAAAAAAAAAAACAAAAAACAAAAACTAATTTTATATATATCTGTATCTAATTAAATTTAACAACTAAACACACAAAATCATTTCTAATTCCTCAAATCCTTATTTTAATTCATTTCCAGATCTATTTTCATATATAAATACACATACATATATTACCTTTGAATCAAAATTAGCCAACACCATTAGTTTAAATCAAAAATATGTTCATACACAAACACAACAACATTTTATCAATATACATTAGGAAATAAAGAAAGAAAATAGATCTACGAGTATGGCAAATTGTAAAAGAAAAAAGCAGACACCTTTCGATTTACATTATCAACAAAAATTAATAAAATCAATAAATACATATATATACATTAAGAAATTAGAAAAAAAATAGAGCTATGAACATGGCAATTCATAAATGAAAATATCAAACACCCTTCGATTTACATTATCAACAATCAACAAGAATTAATAAAAATCAATAAATATATTGAACTTCCAAACATTCAAACAAACCTGATCAATGTTCCTCTATTTCACTGTCACAGAAAACTATTACCACCGCCATTTTTTTTTCTTCATCACCGTCACACAAATTTCTTCATCATCGTAAAAGGTATAATTAATCCTTCTTTCTTCTATACATAAATCTGATAACCCTCATCTGTTCACCATCGCCATATCTATTTTCCGACCAGATCTAAAGTCAAGTGACCGGGGTTTCCTTTTTCCGACCAGACCACACAATCTTTCCTGGTATACAGAACCTACATAGATATAAATATAGATCGCATCTGGTTTGCCACTAGAGTTTCGCTGTATATAACATCCGAATAGCATCTGGGTTTGCCACTAGAGTCCGCTATATATAACATCCGATCGCATTTGGGTTTGATCCGAAGGGAGACGACGGCGGTGATGGATCTGAAGGGCGGTGGATCTGAAGGTTGGTGTGTGGGTGTATTTTGACTGTGAACTAAAGTGTGTATTTCTCAAATGAGTTTCACTTTGATATATATATAATTAGAATTAGAATAATAGTTAGGTTGGACTTGTCCATTTGAGAAATATATACCGATCGACTTTATGTGTATAATCATTAGTTGTTGTTTGATGATATGATGATGATATTGATGGGAAAGACACATATTTTATTTGAAGATCCGATTGAAGTGAAATTGGGGTGGTTTCTGGTATATATATGGGTGATAGGGTGTAAATGACTCAATTACCCCGCACGTGAGACGCACATGGGGCATTAACGGCTGAATTCTAATGGCACGTTACTTTTGGACCAAAATTGCAACAGGTGTGATATCACAGGGATACGTTTCGCCACTTTTTTACATGTTTGTATCAAAGTTACAAATGGTATGATAACACAGGGACCAAAAATGCAATTCGTTCTAAAAATTATGAAGTATAAATCAAATACAAAAATAACAAAAACAATGGATATAATATAAACTAAAGTGGCCCCGTATCTAGAAAAAATGGGCTAATGTTTAAAAATCACTCTGGTTCTAAACTTCTAATCCATATACAAATCGTAATCCTGATCCCCAAACATCGCTACTTTAGTATTTAGTACTGTAATATTTAATAAAGTCATAAAAGGAAAATGAAGTCATCAAATCCATCTAAAGGCTACAATCCAACGTTGTTTTCCATCTAATGGTTGTGGATTTTGCAAAAAATATTTAAAGGGGCTCTTTTATATTGTAGTTATTGGGAGATGTATTATTTAATAAACATAATTTATTTATTTTGGGTAATGACATCATAAAAAAAATAATCACGTTAGATCATCATTAGACTAACTCATCCAATGGGTTATCGGCAAAAACAATGTCTTTAAATATGTGTTTCGATTGCAATCATGGGTTATCGATTCTTGCTCTCTTGATCAAATCCGCCCCAAACTTGGAGAAACTTAAGCTGAAGGTAAATAACACAAGTTCATCTCAAATTATTCTTGTCTTGATTGTCATGCCAACGTATGTACTGACAATAGTTATATATGCCAATGCCTCCTGTAGAATTGGAAGTATCCTAGAGATGAGCCGCATATTGGGACAAACCCCGTTACACATCAAAATTATTCTAGTATTTGGTTAGAGCATCTGTATGAATTGAAGATTGAAGATTTTGCCGACTTGAATAATATTGAGTTGGAGTTTGTGAAGCTCATATTGGCCAAGTCACCTGTGCTAAAGAAGGCGAAAATAGTCCTCCACACATCGGTTCAAAAGAATGAAGAGAGGCGGTTATCAAGACTTCTCTTAAACGCCCAAAGTGTATCACCCGTGGTAGAAATCACTGTTGAGCGTGTTCCCCGTTATTAAAACTGAAGTTAAGTTTAAATATATGCCTGATGCAGAAAATTGGCTTCAAATCCTTTAGACCACGTACTGGCATCCGATTCGTTGTCTTTTTTGTTATGATATGTTTGAGTTATTGTTTTAATTTCCAGACAGTGGCATGAACATAAAGTTTATATCGGTAATAGCTTATACTGTAATATGCTTGTATGTGAATTGCTTCTATGTGTGTGTTTTGTGAGAGGCAAATTAACATGCTCAGGTAAAACCATTCGTATGAGTGTGTCGTTTATGTGGATGAGTGTGTGTATTTCTATGTTACCCTGGCGTTGCCACGGGAAACATAACGTTGCTTTCAACAAACCTCATATATTTGTTTCTTGATTAATCATTTGTTCTTGAAAATGTATTGTAGTGTACAGATTTACATGATCAATTCACATGAATAGTCGAAGGAAAAAAAGCAGATGTATAACTATATACTATGAATTACTAAAAGAATGTAACAAAACGGGAAAAGAAATAAAAACGCACTAAAGTTATATAATATATGCGAAATATAAAAATAAATGAAGGTACCATACAAAAAGTCTTCCCCAAGTTTCAAATATCAACCTCCCAACATTATTATGCACTTGTATATCTATATCTATTTTTTTAACAGCAATTAAAAATTTATTAAAATAAAAGCTAGTCAGAAACTAGCAAGTACAAAGCACGACCCGACAAACAATATTCAATGTTTTTATAATGGCATTTATTTATAACTTGAATTGGATCAATAATTAATAAACATAAATTGAAAAATTAGACATCGTTTTTCTTAGAGCATCTCCAATGGTTTATTTTCAAAAGCTTTTTTGGTAAAAAAAGGTGTAAGAGGTTTTATAAAAAAACTTTGTTCTCCAATGGCAAAAAGCTATTCGAAAGCTTGAAGTTTATCTAAATACATTAATCTAGTACAAAATTAGGTTCAAGATATAACCTATAGGTTGATGGATATCAAACTCTTCAGTTACTCTTCCATTTAAACAATTATACTTTAATTAAGTTTAAGCTTTTAAAAAGCTTTTTACCGTTGGAGAACAAAGTTTTTTTTATAACACCATCTTACACCTTTTTCCAAAAAAAGCTTTTGAAAAGTGTCGAACCTTGTCTTTATTTTATTTATTTAAGTATGTAACGAACCTTGTTTTATTACATTAGTTTATCTAATGAATGGTTTATGTTTTATTTATATTGTTTTGTTAAAAAAATTTGATTAAATTAAATGAATCAGAAAAAAATAAATTGGGAGGGTTGGTTGGGACGGTTGATAAGGAAAATTGAGTTGGAGAGATGTAATTGGTGGGATTTGGGAGGGTTGGGATTTTGGGCTTAAAAGTTAAAACGGTGAAAAGAAATAAAAATTGGGCCGTAAGACTAAAAACGAAACGTATAGAAATAACATTTAACAGTATAGGTTGTTCAGTCTTCACGTGCTTTGCATTGATTATATACATCTTTATCCTATATAAAATAAGGATCCACATTGTTCAACCCGTCTTCACACACAGATGAGAATAGACACATATATATAACATATAGTCGGATGAAATATAACGCTGTCATGGTTAAGCCATTGGAGATTGGCCTTACAACTTACAAGTTTAACCACTCAAATGCTCATCAAATCAGATATGTATTCGGATACATCAGAAACACATCTATCACACATTGAATATTTATATTAGAATCGACTATATGAGTCATTGTCGGCACTATGCCGTAATAACTTGTTCCGGCCGTTTCTAATTTCCACACTCTTCTTCAGCATTGGATAATATGCACAGTAAGCATTTTATGCTGGTCAAATTTCACACCTCGGGCAAACCCTGGCCATGCTTGATTAACCTAGAGTCAGAAACATTTTAGTACTTCCGATCTTACAAAAATCTCAAAGATGGGTCCAACAATAGAAGATTGGGCAAATGGCTGATTTTTGGAAAGGAGAAATTTGGCAAATGGTTGACTATGTTGTTGTTTTGAAATTCTGTTTGGATAATGGCAAAATGGGCATTGTCAGAGTAATGCATTCAATTGGATTTTACTAGTTTAGGGCTTTATGAATGTTTGGGTGGATGTAAGCTTGGATTTATTTTTATTACAGTTGTGAATTCTGCTTGACTGGTTTATTGGGTATGTCCAATGTTACCATCAAAGATCTATTTGTAAAATTTTCTGATGATTAATATATGTTCACCTTCTGGTAATATATATATTTGAATAAAAATTTTATTTTAGTTTAATATAGATGATGATTTGGGATGTATATACTGAGTTTTAGAATGTTAGCTTGGAGTTGAATTGAGGATATTTTGGTACACAGACAGTTTGCTAACGGTTGTTTAGGTGACCGGTATGCTTGGGCCTTTTGCATTCACGATAGACATATGTGATATTTGGGAAAAGTGAATATGTGGCTATCATGTACCCAAGCTTAAGTATAGATCCCTCACATATAAATTTTTTAATATTTTTTAAAAATAAATAGGAGTAACTCATATGGCCCCCATGATTTTATGGTTTTAAAAAAGGGAAAATTATTATAATGGTCAAATCTACTTAGGCTATGTCCAAATATATACACCTTTAAATAAACACAATTCAAACATTTTTAACACCTACCGGTATTAGTAGAAAATACCAATATCCAATTAAATAATTCAAAGTGTTTTGATTGAACCCCACATGTATACTAGTTTGTCATCTTCCCCCTTCATAATAATATGAAACTTTTTTTTACAAAATTTTTATTATTTTTTACAAGTTTTTATTAATTTTTATTATTTTTTACATTGTATTCAAATTTGACTATATAGGTAATTACCCCTATATATAATAATGGCTACAGTAGAAGTGCAAAAAATAGTGCAGAAAATATTGGGAAATTGTCAGGTTAATACGACCCGTATAGTAGAATACGAAAGATAGGTTCCAGCTTTAACAGTATAGCTTGCAGACAATATTCGGGAAATTGATAGAAAACAAGGTCCTTATTGTAGACAACGAATGATATAATTCAGCTTAAACAGTATAGCTTATCCCTTTCATTAAATAATAAAGTTACCTTCTCTCTCATTTATTTTTTTATTAGTTTTGTTAATTTCATTAATTTTAGTTATTATAACGACCCATGTTTATATAAACGTTCCGTATGTTCACCATAAAAATGGAGTTTTTGTGGCTAAGCATTTCGCATATTAATACCATACGAAGCTTTCCTTCATGCACTATGGTTACACTGTTATTCCGATACATAAACATTTTTCTAAGAGAAAGAACACGATGTGTATTCGGATACATTAAAAACACATTGGACACCACGGTTTCGTGGGGCTTCTCATTCCCCCATGACTTCCTTTCATATATATTCAGTTTTGGCAAATATCACATATGTCTATCGTGATAGTTTCCTGAGATCTTTCCTTGGCCATCCCAAGATGTTTTCCTAGAGAGGTTCAAACCCGAGTTCTCTTGTGAGGACATCAGGATGCCATGAGTGGTTAAAAGTTTCAACCATATTAACCAGTACTTGATTTTCAAAAATGAAAACCAACATGGTAAAATCCAAAACAAATGACACTAAAGTTGTCTTTTGTAGGTGCAAGAAAAGATGGAACAGGTTTTCATTTCTTCTATCGAACGACAAATGCATATAATAAAGGTCAACGAAAGCGTCGGAGGATCTGCGATACATCTGGTTTGACAACAGATGTTCGTTGGCACAAAACTGGAAAGACAAAGGCAATCTTTGAAAATGGACAACACCTAGGATTTAAAAAAATACTGGTTCTTTACAAGGACGCTGATGGAGATTCCAAATCTTGTCATTGGGTTATGCATCAGTACCATCTAGGTACCGATAAAGATGAGAAGGATGGAGACTATGTGGTTTCTACGATATTTTTTCAAGTTATAAATAAATGCCATTCCGTGCAGCATGTCCGTGGCTACTTGCTGAACGAGTAACAAACCGATAAGCGGTTTTTACAGTTTTAACTAGTACTTTTGCCTAGTTTCGTCTCTTGTTGGTGTAAAATCGTTGAATTTTAACTATGTTATATTTATGCTTGAAATTGATGTTTGGCTGTCATTGGGTCTACAGCCCAGTGGCATTGGAGTCTCTTGATGAAGGCTTTGGATCCTGGGAGACCATGGTTCGAATCCTAAAAGAGCATGACTTACCCTAATTTAAATGTCGTGCCTTCGGGCGCTTTAATTGGGGGTTTTCCCCCCACGTGGTCATGGTGCAGCGGTTCTGAGGTGTCCTAGCGCGGGCCCGGTTAAGACAACGTATGTCTAGACCCTCAAAAATTCACCTTTCCAAAAAAAAATAATTATTTTTGGCTGAAATGTATTATGTATACCCTATTTTACTTGTCTAATAAAGTTAGTTGTCTGCCAAAATGGATTCTATATGAAAAAAAAAGGTAATAAGAAAAGAAACAGATATATCCTTACAAAAAACTTTTGTTGGTCAGATGGTCGTGGATTACATTTTCGCCGGAAAACATCAAAAGATACAAATCAAACCACCTCTAAACAATTTACAAACACCTAAAGATACATTCAACTGAACAATACACCTCTTCTTGTATCACACGACAACGACAACGGTACCCAATCCCGGCATAGCCGGGGTACGGGGGAGGTATGATGTAGACAGACCTTACCCTACTCAAAGGTAGAGAGGCTGCTTCCAGATCCACCAAGGTGGAAGGGACCTCCGGCCCAAAGATGAAAAAAAATATGGTTAGGTCCACCGGAGTGAAAACCAAAACCTAGGGATAATCTCGATTTCAAGCTCTCAATCTGGATCTCAAAAACATATGCTCAATCTTCTTGTATCACAATAAACAAAAAAACCCTTGATTGTATTTATTTCATTGGACTAACTCATTTTTGAAAATATATTTAATGAGTAACTAAGATAACCAAATTTTTTATACGCGCGTACAACTAATTAATATTAATAATTGTAAATAAAATAATTAATAATAAAGATTAACTAATTAATCCACCTAAATTATGTGACGGTACCCAAAAAATAGTACAATATTGTGGAGCCCATTTAAATACACTTGTTATATTCTGATTGGCTACTATCATTTCATATTAAGGATGCTAGGTAGTAAGGAAATTGTTGTTGAACGAATAGGTAATTTATTAGGGTTGCTTAGGGTAGTTCATAAAGGATTGTGGACAACAACGCTACAGTAATAATACGAGTAACAAATAAAACAGTTACAGTAATAATATAAGCCAAACGCACAGTACACCGTCATGTTCAAAGCATTATATGCCCAAAAAAGACAAATATAACTGTTACAGTAATAATACGAGTAACAAAAAAACAACGCTAGTACATTCATAACGAAAAGAGTTAGGGTTCCATATGCAAAAGTTCGGCAACGCTAGCACATGGATCGGAGGAGATTTCTCGAACAAAAGGTATTTGGGTATTCATAAATGATACCCTAGCCCTATCTACGCGTGTTGTAGCCTCGTTAAGGAGAACCTCAGGTCTCACCGGTAAATCGACAATGTCTCCGAGGTCCCTTATAGTAGTTGCCTGTGCCTTACACCAGGCTGCATCAACTAACTCCCCTAGCATCATCCCCAACTCACGGGTCTTGAGCAACATCTTGCACGCATGTGGAATAACCTCGGTTATCAAGCCCTTGCATTTTGTTTGCAACTCACTAACTTTATCTTCTAAAGCCAAAACATCCGTCAAATAGTGTCTCTCTCTGTCTTTACTCGCTGCGAGTTCTTCGCGTAAGGCTTCCACTTCTGCTTGTAAATCTTGTACGAGCGATTTCTCTTATTCAGAATCAGAACTCACACATATTGGGTCGCGGCACTTTACCCTTTTAGCCATGCTCTTTATCCTAACCATGTTCACCTACATTGCACGCAACAAATAAAAGTAAAGATACAACCGCAAACTGGCCGTTTAATTATAAGTATCGGCGAAAATGACTCTTTAATTAACGACATAACTGTATGCATAATGTGGGCGAAAAAAACAGGATAAAGCATAAATCTTCATAAATTTCGGATAATATATATAACTACAAACGCGTAATCATTCGAAACGGTTAAACTAGCCTTTTCTTTTTACTTTTTAATAAACATGTCGGTTAAAACACAATCTAGGTAACCTAAATCTTAATGCAACACAATCGGATGATAGTGATATAATCTGATCCAATAAGAGGCATATTCAACTTTGAACTGAAGTTTCCAAACTCAGAAAAATCGGTGGAGAATATATATACCTTTTAAGAAAATTGGCCAAAGGATATGCACGATAGAGATGGAGACGCGTAAGGATGTATACCTACGAAATGATATAAACCATCTTATATAGGTAGGGTTAATGGCCAGTATATCTTCCGTTAAGATCCATACGTGCGTATGCTAATATAACTACCCGATAGTAGGCCAAGGATAACCAAAAAATAGTGCAGAAAAAAGATTCGGGAAATTGTCAGCACAACACGACCCATATAGTAGAATACGAAAGGTACGATCCAGGTTTAACAGTATAGCTTGCAGAAAAGATTCGGGAAATTGTCAGCACAACACGACCCATATAGTAGAATACGAAAGGTACGATCCAGGTTTAACAGTATAGCTTGCAGAAAAGATTCGGGAAATTGTCAGCACAACACGACCCATATAGTAGAATACGAAAGGTACGATCCAGGTTTAACAGTATAGCTTGCAGAAAAGATTCGGGAAATTGTCAGCACAACACGACCCATATAGTAGAATACGAAAGGTACGATCCAGGTTTAACAGTATAGCTTGCAGAAAAGATTCGGGAAATTGTCAGCACAACACGACCCATATAGTAGAATACGAAAGGTACGATCCAGGTTTAACAGTATAGCTTGCAGAAAAGATTCGGGAAATTGTCAGCACAACACGACCCATATAGTAGAATACGAAAGGTACGATCCAGGTTTAACAGTATAGCTTGCAGACAATATTCGGGAAATTGTGAGAAAACAAGGTCCTTTTTTTTAGACTCTTACACATTTTTGTTAAAAAAAACTTTTGAAAAGTTACCATTGTGGATGCTAAGGACCATACAAGCCGTATTGTACATAAGTGGTCGGAATATTTGTTTTCAAACAGCATTTGATTTAGTCTAGAAAGATAGGTAATGTCCATATATAAAACAAGTTGAAAACTAGGATAACGATACAAACTCGTATGTTTCATATTACGTAAACGAAATACGATACAAAATGATCTTGAACATTAAGACACTTTTCCTAAAACGCAAGCCTTTGTCGATCCTAAACGACTTCTGTCACCGCTTCGTCAAAAACAAGACTTAAGAACAAGTGAAACTAATACGCAAACCACTGATCCTTTGTTATTATGCATCTCCACTTTCAACTGAGACATTATCGGAATTATCCATATCATCAACATTAGAGTCATAGGTATCATCCGTATCGAAACATGAATCACTGTGATACAAAACAGGCTGTGTAATCACTGAAGCACAGTTTGGTGGAGAAGAAAACCCTTTTGCCTCAAGACTAGCAAGAACCTAGTAACAACAAATAAACACATTTACAAAAAAGTACTCCAGAAGAAGTTGAGTAGCTACGATAAAAACAATGGTAAGTATGAAAATATGTGCTAACATTACAGAATACAAGCATATACAAACCGAAGCTGACTCAAATAGGTAACTATAAATACCTAAGCTTTATTTATTTTTTTTTGCAAAGTGAGTTTCGATTCAGACGTGTTGGAGGCAATTTTAACCAGAGATTTTCTGGACCTCCAACCCATCTCCTCATGGAAAATACCTTTGAGATGAGAACCCCAAGACTGGAACCTGAGACCTTGGGTAAACTCATTCTGTAAGAAAAATTCAAATCAGTGCAGATAATTATAAACAATGCTAATTTACTAAGCCAACATAACATTACCAATCATCAATAGATGGATTGGTATATGGTGGAGCCTGAGACTGAGAGGTCTTGGGTTCAAATCCTAGTGTGAGCAAAATGCTCCCAGGTATGGAGACAGGGGTTTTCCCAGCATGAGTTTCCTCTGGAATTGGAGTTGAGTATATGAAGAGGCATGCCGCTGAGCCCAAATTTTCCGTTCAAAAAAAAAATCATAACTTGAACAACCCGTTTCTGACTCATGTATCATTAGATCATATGCGTATAAGTATTTAAGTGCCCTATTTTTTTAAGATTAAGTCTTAAAAGATCAGCTTTCGATATGAATTTATTTCACAAATAAACATAATGCAGATAATTAAAGCAAAAACATTTACCCGGTAAAGAAAAGCTCCAAAGCAAATGCGTTCGACATGTTGTAGGTTTAGTATGACACCCTTCAACACCTCTTCTTCATCTTGCTTACATTCCCGATACCGCACTCTCGTTATTGTATAATCTAAGTTAACCACCGAAAACGACGAAACATTGTGCAACAATATATTCGATGTTCTGTCCATAACCCCCTCAATTGTAAGTGATAAAATATTAGGGGCGTTTATTTCAACATCTCCACCTTCTAGAGCATTGAATCCATCTAAACCCAACTCTTTAACACTATTTGAATTCATGTCAAGCAATGAACCACGACAAGAGTCAAACGTCAAAGTTTTTAACAAAGGGCTACCGGATAGAATATTTTGGAGCAACTGTTCTTGTATATCTGTATGCCCAATACATAAATTGGTAAGGTTGTTCCAAGTGATATCAACATTAGGATGTAGTATGCAGTATCGTAAATGGAGATCGGTAAAATGAGAAATCATGTAAAACGAATCAGCTTCAATCGAATAACGATGACCACCGAGTGTAGTACATATTTCCATCGTAAATCGTTTAACGTTTCTACTAACAGTAAAATCGATCCATTTATTGACAATAGAAACAAATGAAATACAAAAATCGACGGTGAATGCAAATTCATCAAGTCTTTCTAACTGACATTGACTTAGGGTTTCATCAGCAGAGTTATAAAAATCTAAAAGAAAATCCTATAATAATAATAATAATATAATAATAATAATAATATAATAATAATAATAATAATAATATAAAATATAATATAATAATAATAAAATAATAAATAAAATAATAATAATAATAATAATATATAATATCTAATATGAATTAATAAGAAAGACTAATCTAATATCTAATATGAATTAAATAGAATAGAAAATACTAATATAATAGAATAGAAAATAGAAAAATACTAATCTAATA
>CM067172.1:44014406-44019128 GCA_034093135.1 Erigeron breviscapus
ATTGTTAAAAAAAAATTTTAATTTATTTTAGTAGTTAGTGTGAACAAATATTGTGTTATACAATTCTTATATGACATTTTTTTTGGAGGTGTGGATCATTTGCTCGCAACAGGGGATCTAGCTTACGTTGTCTTAACCAAGTCCGCGATAGAGAGCCCCTCACCCTCAATACCTAGTAGGAGGAGAAACTTCCAACTAAACCGCCTGAAGGCACGATATTTCACACTAAAAAGTGTAGACTTTCAAAATACCACACATTATTAGTTTAGGCATCACACAACCTAAACAATTCCACACATTATAGTTTAGGCATCACACAACCTAAACAATTCCACACATTATAGTTTAGGCATCACACAACCTAAACAATTCCACACATTATAGTTTAGGCATCACACAACCTAAACAATTCCACACATTATAGTTTAGGCATCACACAACCTAAACAATTCCACACATTATAGTTTAGGCATCACACAACCTAAACAATTCCACACATTATAGTTTAGGCATCACACAACCTAAACAATTCCACACATTATAGTTTAGGCATCACACAACCTAAACAATTCCACACATTATAGTTTAGGCATCACACAACCTAAACAATTCCACACATTATAGTTTAGGCATCACACAACCTAAACAATTCCACACATTATAGTTTAGGCATCACACAACCTAAACAATTCCACACATTATAGTTTAGGCATCACACAACCTAAACAATTCCACACATTATAGTTTAGGCATCACACAACCTAAACAATTCCACACATTATAGTTTAGGCATCACACAACCTAAACAATTCCACACATTATAGTTTAGGCATCACACAACCTAAACAATTCCACACATTATAGTTTAGGCATCACACAACCTAAACAATTCCACACATTATAGTTTAGGCATCACACAACCTAAACAATTCCACACATTATAGTTTAGGCATCACACAACCTAAACAATTCCACACATTATAGTTTAGGCATCACACAACCTAAACAATTCCACACATTATAGTTTAGGCATCACACAACCTAAACAATTCCACACATTATAGTTTAGGCATCACACAACCTAAACAATTCCACACATTATAGTTTAGGCATCACACAACCTAAACAATTCCACACATTATAGTTTAGGCATCACACAACCTAAACAATTCCACACATTATAGTTTAGGCATCACACAACCTAAACAATTCCACACATTATAGTTTAGGCATCACACAACCTAAACAATTCCACACATTATAGTTTAGGCATCACACAACCTAAACAATTCCACACATTATAGTTTAGGCATCACACAACCTAAACAATTCCACACATTATAGTTTAGGCATCACACAACCTAAACAATTCCACACATTATAGTTTAGGCATCACACAACCTAAACAATTCCACACATTATAGTTTAGGCATCACACAACCTAAACAATTCCACACATTATAGTTTAGGCATCACACAACCTAAACAATTCCACACATTATAGTTTAGGCATCACACAACCTAAACAATTCCACACATTATAGTTTAGGCATCACACAACCTAAACAATTCCACACATTATAGTTTAGGCATCACACAACCTAAACAATTCCACACATTATAGTTTAGGCATCACACAACCTAAACAATTCCACACATTATAGTTTAGGCATCACACAACCTAAACAATTCCACACATTATAGTTTAGGCATCACACAACCTAAACAATTCCACACATTATAGTTTAGGCATCACACAACCTAAACAATTCCACACATTATAGTTTAGGCATCACACAACCTAAACAATTCCACACATTATAGTTTAGGCATCACACAACCTAAACAATTCCACACATTATAGTTTAGGCATCACACAACCTAAACAATTCCACACATTATAGTTTAGGCATCACACAACCTAAACAATTCCACACATTATAGTTTAGGCATCACACAACCTAAACAATTCCACACATTATAGTTTAGGCATCACACAACCTAAACAATTCCACACATTATAGTTTAGGCATCACACAACCTAAACAATTCCACACATTATAGTTTAGGCATCACACAACCTAAACAATTCCACACATTATAGTTTAGGCATCACACAACCTAAACAATTCCACACATTATAGTTTAGGCATCACACAACCTAAACAATTCCACACATTATAGTTTAGGCATCACACAACCTAAACAATTCCACACATTATAGTTTAGGCATCACACAACCTAAACAATTCCACACATTATAGTTTAGGCATCACACAACCTAAACAATTCCACACATTATAGTTTAGGCATCACACAACCTAAACAATTCCACACATTATAGTTTAGGCATCACACAACCTAAACAATTCCACACATTATAGTTTAGGCATCACACAACCTAAACAATTCCACACATTATAGTTTAGGCATCACACAACCTAAACAATTCCACACATTATAGTTTAGGCATCACACAACCTAAACAATTCCACACATTATAGTTTAGGCATCACACAACCTAAACAATTCCACACATTATAGTTTAGGCATCACACAACCTAAACACATTACTACATTATACTTCATTTCATAACATGTACTACATTACATGTCATGAGGGACTGCATTTCAGGTCTCATAGGGCAACTACATAACCCATATTACCTCCCGTGTAACCCCATATACCCGTGCAACCAATACGTTGTGCCGCATTATACTTCATTTCATAACATGTACTACATTACATGTCATGAGGGACTGCATTTCAGGTCTCATAGGGCAACTACATAACCCATATTACCTCCCGTGTAACCCCATATACCCGTGCAACCAATACGTTGTGCCGCATTATACTTCATTTCATAACATGTACTACATTACATGTCATGAGGGACTGCATTTCAGGTCTCATAGGGCAACTACATAACCCATATTACCTCCCGTGTAACCCCATATACCCGTGCAACCAATACGTTGTGCCGCATTATACTTCATTTCATAACATGTACTACATTACATGTCATGAGGGACTGCATTTCAGGTCTCATAGGGCAACTACATAACCCATATTACCTCCCGTGTAACCCCATATACCCGTGCAACCAATACGTTGTGCCGCATTATACTTCATTTCATAACATGTACTACATTACATGTCATGAGGGACTGCATTTCAGGTCTCATAGGGCAACTACATAACCCATATTACCTCCCGTGTAACCCCATATACCCGTGCAACCAATACGTTGTGCCGCATTATACTTCATTTCATAACATGTACTACATTACATGTCATGAGGGACTGCATTTCAGGTCTCATAGGGCAACTACATAACCCATATTACCTCCCGTGTAACCCCATATACCCGTGCAACCAATACGTTGTGCCGCATTATACTTCATTTCATAACATGTACTACATTACATGTCATGAGGGACTGCATTTCAGGTCTCATAGGGCAACTACATAACCCATATTACCTCCCGTGTAACCCCATATACCCGTGCAACCAATACGTTGTGCCGCATTATACTTCATTTCATAACATGTACTACATTACATGTCATGAGGGACTGCATTTCAGGTCTCATAGGGCAACTACATAACCCATATTACCTCCCGTGTAACCCCATATACCCGTGCAACCAATACGTTGTGCCGCATTATACTTCATTTCATAACATGTACTACATTACATGTCATGAGGGACTGCATTTCAGGTCTCATAGGGCAACTACATAACCCATATTACCTCCCGTGTAACCCCATATACCCGTGCAACCAATACGTTGTGCCGCATTATACTTCATTTCATAACATGTACTACATTACATGTCATGAGGGACTGCATTTCAGGTCTCATAGGGCAACTACATAACCCATATTACCTCCCGTGTAACCCCATATACCCGTGCAACCAATACGTTGTGCCGCATTATACTTCATTTCATAACATGTACTACATTACATGTCATGAGGGACTGCATTTCAGGTCTCATAGGGCAACTACATAACCCATATTACCTCCCGTGTAACCCCATATACCCGTGCAACCAATACGTTGTGCCGCATTATACTTCATTTCATAACATGTACTACATTACATGTCATGAGGGACTGCATTTCAGGTCTCATAGGGCAACTACATAACCCATATTACCTCCCGTGTAACCCCATATACCCGTGCAACCAATACGTTGTGCCGCAACTTATTCTTCTGGAAACTAGTTGCGCCGCAACTAGACGTTGCGCCGCAACCCGACACGATTCTGCACAACTTCGACCAAAAGGACCCCAAACCAGATCCAAACGACTCCAAGTCAATTACCAGACTTTGATACATCAAAATCCTTCATTTTTAGATCATTAAAACGCAATTATCTTCTTTATTAAACCACACATGATTTGCATTATTAAAACAAACGTTAATTCGACATCAATTGATCCTCAAAGACCTAGATCTGATTGCAAACGACTCATATGATTGAAAAGATATAAAATTAATGATAATATACCTTTCCTACCTGTAGATCTCAAAGAGGATGCAATAAACTTGATCAAACACACTTGAATCACACGTTTTGAAGGATTTTCGACTTAGAATTTGATAGGGAATCATGGGGGGCGGCTAGGGCTTGAGAAGGAGGTTATTTTTCTGCATATTAACATCTAATGACTCCTTCCTAAACCTTAATCCCGTTTTTGACTTTCACCACATG
>CM067172.1:44020128-44049392 GCA_034093135.1 Erigeron breviscapus
AACACATCAGCGGACAAGGTACACTGGATTGTTCCACCTTTTAATGTAAAAGTGATGGAAGAACAATCGGAAGAAAGAGTGGCAGTGTACCAAACACATTGACTGATATGTAGGTTCAGGTACATTGATTGAAATTTCAACATCCGGTTCATCCTTTGGCAACTTATAGCAAAAATTTTCAGCAACGGTTGTTTTGCCTTTCGATAAACCAGGAGCTACATTCTGAGATGTTCCTACATGACCTTGATATTTTGGGACCTCTTCATAAAGAAATTCAACATAGTTTGTAACACTCCGAGCTGGGCCTGGAATATTACGGAAATTATATAGCACACAGTGGATTATCGTAGAACATGAACTATATGAATAAAAAGGGATTCGGTGAATCCATCAAATAAGATAATTCAAGTACAAAATACATAATGCAAAAGTAGGCAAATGAATCCTTGATCCATATAAGTCCAATGCCCGGGTTCAAAGCAAGCAACAATCATACTTCACATCCTGGATGTAATCTGGTTACCTGAAAAGTGTACTAAGCATAGTCAACACAAGGTTGGTGAGTTCGTAGCAATGGTCCACAAGGAACCATATAACAATAATCATAATGTACAAGTAGAGGCTAGACGTGACTTACAACAACTCATGTAAGTCACCTGTTATACATTTGAGGTTAACATATCGTTCAACCTTGTCAAATAAGTAACCAAACAACAAATGATACAAATAGTTCGTATACAATCAAGTACAAATGGTATCATTACCAATAAATGTATCATATACATGTCAATGTCATGCAATGTATCAAATAGGTATAAATGTCTATACGTACATTATATGCGAGTCAATGTCATGCAATGTACCTCAAAATCATCAAGTATCACAATACTTGGTCCACATCGTGGTGTTAATCATATCATATCATCAAGTATGGCCAATACTTGGCATCAAGTACTTGAAAGTACTCGGTCCCACATCGTGGTGTAAATCATATCATATCATCAAGTATGGCCAATACTTGGCATCAAGTACTTGAAAGTACTCGGTCCACATCGTGGTGTAAATCATATCAAATCATCAATAAACAAGTCCATATGTCCAACAAATCAACCAAATGCAGCGAGTACATACACTTTGTACGCCTTTACAATTAAGGAATCATAGATGCTTATATATAGGGTCACCCGCAGCCTTCCCACCACATCTAACTCATTAATGGAATCGTCGTTCCATGTATGCACTACTATCTATAACAATGTTTCATAATCATGTGCAAAATCAATCAAACATGTCAACCACACCATCAATCATTCAAACAAACAATCAAACAAGTAATTCACATAAGTGTACACTTTTCAGCCCGAATCTCAATTGAGTAGGGAGGGTTTACGAAACTCACCTGAAATGAGTAATAAATTCCCAAGTCGAACGTGGGATGAAGAAAGAAGAGAGTAAGTAGACTATGTTGTGCTTCGTGGAACCTCTTCAATGAAAATAATACTTGTTTTAGTTAATATGTTCTTGTTAGAATATAGATAAAAGGAAGTTTGTTTTTGTAATCTTCATCACCCAAATTAGATTGTTATCATGACATTTGTTTAATTTACATATATATATAAATAACTTCTACACATGAGATTATGTATGTACACTGGTTCCTATCAAACAAGGATGTAGTGTAAACACTGGTTCCTATCAAACAAGGATGTAGTGTAAACACTGGTTCCTATCAAACAAGGATGTAGTGTAAATCCATACATGTACACCGGTTCCTATCAATCAAGGATGTTGGTGCAACGTAGTAGGTATATGGGATCATGTGTATAAGTAAATATATATATGTACATGGTTTTCATTATATATATATCATTTATATTGTCATGTAATAAAAGTATTCAAGTTTTATAAAATTTGGTATACATCTTTAATTGAATAACCCAAACCAAGCCATAATCTACAACTTGACACCATTAAAATACTTATAAATTATGATTAAGAGATCAAGAATTATTACCTTATATGTGCAATTAATCAAAAGGATGTTTAAAGGAATGATTAAAGATGACTTAAAGCTAAGAACTACTGAAATTCCAGCCCTCTGTTCTAGACTTGTAATTCGACTTCTGGACCTTTTTGGACAAATTCAACGGTTGAAAACGTTGGTCTATATGTTAGGAAGCTACTGTCAAAGAACCATGATGATCCGACGGTTTAATCTCCGGGGATCGGAGGTTCTCTGGGCTGCTGTAATGAAAAACGGGTTTTGAGTTGTTTTGGTATTTTCTTTCTCAAAATCACTTATGACTTATTAATGATTATGAACTTGAATTTGTATGTGTTTTGTGCAGAGGAAGTGAGAAAGATAGTACTATATATAGGAAAAATAGAATGAAGGATATGCATTATATGCATGCATGTATTATTTAGTTTTTCATTAGTTAATTGCTAGGTAGGCTCCCATGTTTGTTTTCTAATCAATTTAGGTGTTTGGAAGTTTATACTTTCCAGCAATTAAAGGCTTTTTGAAAGTTAATTACATATTGATTGAATGAATAATTAAAAGATAGATTGAATTAGATACTAAAAGACAATTTGTGAGTTGTTTAGTTCAATTAGTGTGTTAGGTACTTGTCTCCCACTAAAATTCGTGGTTTAGCTGGACACTATGAGTAGGATTGATGATTAAATTCATATTTATAGTTGTAGATATTTCTCTCCTCTTTCCGTAGACAGCTTACTTGTCAAAAACGGATATCGGACGAAGAAGTTATAGTCAAAACATTACAGCAACGTTAATTTATCATTTTTAGCACATTTAAAGTTATATTTAGTTTTGGACATATTGAGTGATATAATATAATAGGTATATATATATATAGGTAGTATATATATATATAATTAGGTATATATAATATATATAGATATATATAACTAGAAAGAAGAGAGAGAGAGAGAGATGGTAGTTATCCAGCTAAGGGAAGGTTCATGATCAATAAACAACAAGAGATATTACGCGTATTTCTCTTTTACATAAAGTTATGTCGGCTTTTGTCCCATTAATGGAATTATTGGATAGCCACCGACACTGTTGAAACCGTACATTATACTAATGCTTTGTATTTACATTTTTCGTGTTACCACAGTCACTTAAACATCAACTATAATATAACTTTCATAACACGTATGGGCCAATATCATGGCCTCATAATATGGGCTTAATTCTAGAAATCCAAATATGACACCTGAAATTCATTATTACACTATAATTGGCCCAATATATAGATAAATATACACAACTATTTTATTTATTGAAATAGTTAGTCAAATTACATGCAAGGTCAAACGGGTCAAAATCACAGATGTTACATTATTCCCCTGTTAAAAGGATTTCGTCCTCGAAATTCAGATTATATCGAGTAAAATATACTTAACTTGATTTATGTTTTGTCTCAGTGACAATTAATAGATATTAGAAGATGTGATATCCCACATACACATTTACACACATAATTAAAAGCCAGGTTTAGAGAGCATCTCTTAATCGATACACTCTACTCTCAATCAGAGTAAGATGAACTCATTTGATTCCAAACTGAACCCTTCTACTCTCAACAGAGTAGGATGAACTTGTACACAATCCTCAACACGATTAACATTTAGAATTAGCATGTATAACATCCTACAACTTGTACTCTATGAAGAAATCAATAGTTTGTACACATATAGTATAGACTACTTACACATCTATGGTATAGATGATCTGTCCGTACACAGGTAAGTCTGACTAAAACACTATACAAAACTTCAAATTCACCTTTATCTTATTTGACCGTTAGAAACGGCTCCTTTTTAGACTATATAGTAACACCATAGCATACTTTTCTCCATACCATATCAACTTAACATTTTCCTTTCTTCAGAATCTAACCAAAACCCGAAACCTATATCAAAAATGTTGAGCCCTTTCCTAATTGTGATTTACATAATTATTATAGCTTGGTTACTTATTGTGGCTCAACTTCCATTGGATGAGGCTTATCCGTGGTTAGTAGCGTTCGTTCTTGGCGTGGTTCCCTTACTGTTTGTAGCCACGTGGGTTTCTTTGTATGGTTTTTAAATATGTTGTATCCCTAATTGTTGTATTTCCTCTTAAATAATGTAACGTGTTTCACTTGTATTGTACGAATAATGAAATACAACTTTCTTTGCTCTCTTTTGGGGATTGTTGTCGATTAGGGAAAATTCCCCAGTTAAAAGAATTTCCCATATTTCTTTGATAGATTTTTATCAATACGATTTTTATACTAAGTTCATTTGTGTATTTTTAATCGTTGATCGCCCATCATAAAAAAAATTTGATTTTCAAGTTTGAAGTTCTTTTGTCAAGACTACTATTATTCAGTTAAAGAAGACGATACATATCTTTGTTTGATAATATTCAATCATTAAGGGTGATCTAGGGTTCAAAGGAACAAATATTACATGAATCACTCCTGAAACAACAGTTTGGATCAAAGATTCATCTAGGGTTCAAAAAGGTAAATTGGCAATTGATATGGTTCTTGAAAAAGAAGTAGTGAAGAAAAATGGTGATGTGTGGAAGACGGTTATGGACTCATGCTTTCCCGTAATCCACTTCATTGACACAACACGATCTATTCATTAAGCTATTAATCAAGTTGAGGATCTTCTCGGTATAGCGTGCGCTTTTGAACAAGCTGTTCAGCGCCTCTCAACCTTGGTTAAAGGGATGGTAAAGTTTAAAAATTTATCTTTAGTAAAAAAAAATCAATAATTACTAATTACTGTAACAATGATTGTTAGTCATTATAGATTTACTGTAGCTTTTGGACACCTCAGCTGTAACAACCGTGACTTTTGACCCGATGACTATTTGTGCTATTTGGCTAACAATTTAGTTAGTAATTTAAATTTAAGTCTTTGGGGTTCATTTAAGTGCAATGTGTACATATAGATCAATTGTCGTGCAATCTGGGACTTATGCGCTAGTCGAGTTCATTGGTCGTGCTAAGCGATGCTTACAATCTAAAAACAACTAAATGTAAATGATTTTTTGTAAATCAAGGTAGAAACTTGGGAGAATAAGCGAGTTTTAGCGAAACGTTAAGTTAAAGTATGTTTGTGAGTTCGTTGTGGATTTTAAAGGGTTAACGTTTTGCTATTTGTCGAATTTAGCGGAGCGGGAGCCTACTCTTCTGGTCTCTAGGCCGGCCCTCCCCCCCCTTCCAACTTCTCCTCCACCCATTTCATTTCTTGTCTTTCTTTCTTTCTTTCTATTCTCTTCCAAGAACACACACACCTACTCTATCTCTCTCTAAGATTCTAGTTCATTATTGTGATTCCAAGTATAATAATAACAAAGTCATCATCCTTATCATTAATCTTATATTATATCAAAAATCCAAGGTTTCAAGTACAAGAAAAGTCTTCAACTAGTTCAAATTCGAGTTTTATTGTTTGTGGAGGTTTTGGTAAGTGATTTCTAGCTCAAATCCATTATTTCTAGTTATTAAACATGTATATTGACTAAATCTAAGCACTCTTGGTCTTTTAACTCCAAAATTTCGGAATTAGGGTTTCAAGTCTTCAAATTTAGGGCAAGAATCATTTTGGGTCAAAAGTGATGTTAGGAAGTGAAATTATTGAGTGGGTTATGTTCAAATGAGTTTGTTATGTTCAAAAATAGGTCAAGGAACTCCTCAAAACGATTTATAAGTCAAAAACTAGGTTTTGGGTCAAATTAGGGTTATTTAGGGGTTGAAGGATTCGGGTGTGATTTTGATGTTTTGGAATGAAAATTTGTAATGGGTTATGTGTATTTATGTTTAATGGCACTTAGTTAAGCTTCAAAATGAGTTATAGGTTCCTACTAATCGATTTGGGTTGATTTGGGTCGAGATTTTTGGGTTTTGGCCTTGATGTTCTTGCTGCTGGTGCAGCTGCTGTTCGGGTCCAGTGAGGAGCCACTGCGGCGCAGTGGCTGGGCTAGCCCACTGCGGCGCAGTGGCTAGGTCCTGGTCATTGTCTGGGTCAGCCCACTGCGGCGCAGTGAGCTTGGCAATGGCTCACTGCGGCGCAGTGGTTTGTTACTGTGAATGTGTGCGCGTCAGTTTTCAAACGTCAATAACTTTTGATCCGTAAGTCCAATCGAGTCATATGACCTATCGTTGAAATCGTAAGAGAGTCTAGTTTCTTGTGGTAACACTCTTTTCGTATGATTCTTAATCCATGTCTAAAAATGTCGAGTCAAAGCGTCTTGTTTCATATACGGTAAGTTGTAGAAGCGTTTGTGGGCTTGTGACTCGACTTAAACTTACTAAACCAACTTAATCATGAATATAGAGTTAACATTTTGGATACGACATGCTTTGATAGGTTGTGGACGCGTGGGGCCCATTACTCGCTATTAATCTTACCGTGACTTGATTTTTAACTGTTCTGCCAAATCAAGGTGAGTTTCGTAGCTCCCTACTCAATTGAGATTCGGGCTGAAAAGTGTACAACCTTGTGTGCTTACTTGCTTATGTGTATATTTATATGTTTGCTTGGATTTTGGACATGGTTCAATTTGTGCATACGTTCGATTTTCTTGGTTGATATCATTTTTTTTCCATACTCTTGATTACTATGAGTATTCTATATATTTTGATGTTGTTTAAGTGTGAATCTACTCGTGAGGGTCATCGATGGACATTGATTGATTTATGGATTTACATGTTGTGTGACGGTTTGTAGATGTACAATTATGTGATTTGTTGATTGGTTATTGTATATGTATACTGAGTTGTTTTAGGTTAGTTGTGTATATATGGAGGACGGTAATGCCTTTGAAAGGTTGGAGATGTGGTGGGAAGGCTGCGGGTGACCCTATATATAAGCATCAAAGGCCTTTCAAAAGTAGTATCGTATGAAGTATATACACATGGTGTTGTGGGTGATTGGGTACAATGTAGTGCAAGTGCAATTGGGTACAATGTAGTGCAAGTGCAATTGGGTACAATGTAGTGCAATGATGTGAAATTAAGTACAATGAAGTGCAAGTGCAATAGGGTACAATGTAGTGCAAGTGCAATTGGGTACAATGCTGTGCAATAATGTGCAAATGAGTACAATATGGTGCAAGTGCAAGTGAGTGCAATGTGGTGCAATGATGTGCAATTGAGTACAATGTGGTACATGACGTGCAATTGAGTACAATGAGCTGCATGTTGACTATACGTTATTACGTGTTTGATACTTATTGTTATCGACGTTAATTGTCTTTGCTCCTTATACGCATTTCTAGCTATTGTATATTTTGTTCCATAGATACTTGTGTGAGTAGGTTGCGTGATGAGCCAAACTAATTTGAGTTTGTGCTTTTAAGGACTTACTGTAAGTGTGTTCCTTGTTCATTATCCTTGTTCTTATTGTGAATGGCTTGGGCATTAGATCCTTGTCATTTGCTCCTACGAACTCACCAACCTAGTGTTGACCTTGTTTAGTACACTTTTCAGGTATTCGGGTGAAATCAGAGACGTGATGGCTATCTTGTTGTTTTGCTAGAGCTTGGGCATGGACTTACATGGATCCGTGATTCATTTGCCCTCCTTTATGGTTTATGATTAGAATAGTTAGCTTTTCGTTGTATGGTTTGTAACTGCTGGATGGTTCCATGTTTTGCATGTTCTTGATACTTTAAATGTTTAGCGTGGGTTCAACGAATCCTTTTATTCTCATATAGTTCATGTTCTACGATAATTCCATGCATACGCTATATCTTTTCGGTAGTATTTCGAGCCTAGCTCGGGGTGTTACAGAATGGTGGCCCATGCGTGGTCGTAGAGAATTAGGCGGTTTGACCTAGACTACGGCTTAAGTAAAAACTCTTCATATAGCATGCATGGTTAGGAATTTTGAATGCAATGTGAATTGTATGAACCTTGTAAGTGTACACTAAGAGTTCGTAGGCAGGATCGTTATACATAATGAAATTAGTACATTTGGACAATGTGTTGGCTTGAGATGAGTGCTATGTGATCAACGTGTTGTTTTGTGAAGAGTATAATGTGAACAATATGTTATGTGGGACAAGTACAATGTGATAAATGTGATAACATGAGTACAATTGGGTTGATATGGACAATGTGTTGTTGTGTGATGGTCAAGTGCATGAGGTCAATGTGGTTATTGGAAGTAAATGAGGTCATGTGCATATTGTTGGATTGAGATGATTGAATCGATATTGTTTGATGAATTAGGGCAAGATGAAGTTATGGCATTAACATGATATAATATTGTGGCAACCCTAAAAGAGCCCGATCAACTCTTTTATGGTTACCGGTATTATAACAAGTTAATGACATCACGGATTGCACGCGGTTGGTTTAGAGTATAATAAGGAACCGGTACGCTTTTTGGGAGTTGATTGGGTGGAGGGTTAGCCGCTGGTACACCCTGTATACATACCCGGATCAATAACTAGGAAGCATATCGGATTCGAATTATACTTTGGACCACTTGTTAGTTGTGTGATTGGTTGATGTATTGAAATGGACATGTGGTTTATTGATGAACAATTATGGTGAAATATGGTATGATGGCATGATACATAACAATTCCCCTAGAATAGTTACACCTTTGCCTTAGCGTAACGATATGAATTATGTGTGACATGTTGACATGAGAGCACTAACCACTTGTGTGACTAACATGCGAGCATTTTGAGGCTAACTTTTCGAGTCGACGTTTCCTTGTTTTATAGTAATGGTGAGGCCAAGAAGAGCCGGGACTACTTATAGAGAGCAAACTCCGGAACAACAACCGGAAGTTCAAGGAGAAGGTCGTGGTGGTGGAAGAGGCCGTGCTGGTGGTTGGGATGAAAGGCGAGGAAGAGGTCAAGGTAGAGGTAGTAGTAGTGGAGGAGCACCAATGCCGGACTTGGCGACCGTAATCGCTCAAGCGGTTGCAAATGCCATACCTACCATTGTTGCCCAAGTCACGGCAAGTTTTCAAGGTAGCAACGAAGCACCTAATGATGAAGCCCAAGTACTCGTGGGTGATGGTGGTGTGTCAAGCAAGTCATCGACTAAAGGAAAAGATGTTGGCGAGTCAAGTGGGAAGGAGAAAGTCGGTAGGCCCGACCTTAAGCGCCCTAACAGGGGAAAAGTGTTTGCGGCAGCTAGGCCGGCAAAAAGAAACTATGAGGGATTTCAACCCTTGTGCGGAATGTGTGCCCGACATCATGCTTCCACCGCTTCTTGTGGGACATGCTACAATTGTAATCAAGTCGGGCACCTTGCTAGAGATTGCAGGGAACCGAGGGCGGCTCCCTTGAATGCGGTTCCCCTCCGAGCCGTCCCTCCTCGAGTCCACGAGGCGGTACACCCCAACCAACCTCAGATTGCCGACCCTAATCAGAACAGTCACCAACAAGATCATCAAGTGCAACCTCGTGGACGAGCCTTAGAGGTGAATGCTAGTGAAGCCCGTGGCGACCCAAAGGTGGTGGCAGGTACATTTTCTTTCTTAGCGGTAATCATGAAATGGTGTTATATGATTTCGATGACGATTATAGCCTCCCCTCATCTAGCTTCCTTCCCTTGATTTACGTTTGTCCGTGTGCTTTAGATTATGTACTTGCTAGTGAGATGGTCAGTGGTGTGCTAACTAGACTTAGTCAAGTGCCTTGTGATTGTACTTTGACTTTAAACGACTTTGATTTCTTCCTCGATCCTATGCCATTCGACACGGGAAGTTTTGGCATCATTACGGCCTTAGATTGGGTTGACGATTAGTGATTGGGGTGGAAGAGTGGCCAGGATACCATTGTCTAACGGTGAGGCCTTAAGAGTTCAAGGGGAGACATCAGATCCTTCTAATTCAAAAGTCTTTAGTGCTGCCGCTACGATAGTCGAGTTGAAGACCATTCCTTTTGTTCATGACCTTCCCGATGTGCTTCTGGACGATTTATCTGGTTTACCCCATCTCGGAAACTTGATTCTTGTATCGGACTAACTCCTAACTTAGTACCTATAGCCAAAGCTCCTTATAGACTCGCTTTAACGGGGGAATGATGTGTATTGATTTCCGGGTATTGAGCCAGCTCACGATGAAGAACCAGTATCTATCTTAGATAAATGAGAATTCATTCGAGCAACTAGAGGGTGTTAATCCCCCTCCAAGACTTACCTTCGTTCAAGTTAGAGCCAACGACGCGTCCATAAAGATGGCATCTCAAAGACGACGTCTTCAACAAGGTATGTGCATTTAGGATACACTGTTGTGCCGTTTGGGTTGACTAATGCACCGACGGTGTTCATGAGTTTGGTGAAGCGGGTGTGACGGCCCAACTTAGGCAAGTTTGTCCTTGCCCTTACTAGTGATATACTTGTTTACTCGAGGATAATGGGAGATCTTGCCGAACGTTTACGCGAAGTGCCAGAATTGATTAGAAAGGAAAGGGTCAAGCCGAGGAGAACAAGAGCCATGAGTCTCATGGTGGGACAAAGTGTTCATGACCAGATCATAGGAGCACGTACAAGCTACTTTCCCGGAGAGTTTGGTAATGAAAGGTTTGATGGCATAGAGCAACAATTCGATAGGAAAGAGGACAAGGGGCTATACTTAGTTGAAAGTCTTTGGGCCTCCATTTTCGGCAGATTGAAGACATTTTCCCCATGAATGAAGCCCACAAATCGGCTTATTCGGCCCATCCGGGTTCGGATAAGATGTACTTTGATTCGAAGGATTTCTATTGGACGCCGGGCATGAAATGTTACGTGACTGAATATGCGAGTAAGAGTCTTACTTGCTTACAAGTGAAAGCCGATCATAAGAAGCCACCCGGTTTATTGATGCAACCAGTGACACGGGAATGGAAATGGGAACGGATAGCAACGAACTTCATTCACGAAGTTACCGAAGACGAAAAAGTGGTCGTGATACTATTTGGGTGATTATGGATCGGTTGACAAAGTCGGCTTACTTCTTAGCCATTCGTGAGACCGACAAGTGTGACACCATTGCGCGCTTATACATTAAAGAAGTGGTGCCTAGGCTTGGAGTTCCGGTTTCTATCATCTCCGATAGAAATATCCGGTATAACTAAATTCTTGGAAAGCCTTTTCAACGTGCAAGGGGTACTCAACTTGATATGAGTATGACAATTCGTCCTCAACGGATGGACAAACCGATAGAACCATCCAAGTGCTCGAAGGCATGTTGAGGGCTTGCGCAATTGATTTGGACTGGAAATAGTGGTTGAGACGACAAAGGTGATTCCCCCGAATTAAGGAGAGATTACAATTGGACATGAGAGACAAAAGAAATACGCGGATGTGAGGCGTGTACCATTGGAGTTCTGTGGCTGGTTATGTGCTTTTGAAAGTCTCCCCTTAGGAAGGTGTCGTTCGTTTTGCAAAGAGAGGCAAGTTTAGACCATGGTACGTTGGACCTTGAGATCGTTGAACGAGTGGGCAAGTGGCTTACCGATTGAGGCTACCTCGAGAACATAACGGTGTGCATGACGTGTTCCATATTGTAACCTAGAGAAGTGCTTGGCGGATCCTACATTTACATATGCCTATGAACGAGATTCAAGAAGACAAGAAGCTCAATTTTGTTGAGGAGCCGGTAGAAATTTTAGACCGGGCGACCAAGAGGCTAAAGAACAAACATCACAAGATTGTCAAAGTTAGATGGAGTGCAAGACGTGAAACCGAGTTCAATTGCGGACAAGAGGACCATATGAGATCTAAGTAACCACATTTGTTCATTAACTAGGGTTCTGTCGAATTTCGGGACGAAATTCCTTTAACGGGGGAATGATGTAACAACCGTGACTTTTGACCCGATGACTATTTGTGCCATTTGGCTAACAGTTTAGTTAGTAATTTAAATTTAAGTCTTTTGGGGTTCATTTAAGTGCAATGTGTACATATAGATCAATTTGTCGTGCAATCTGGGACTTATGCGCTAGTCGAGTTCATTAGTCGTGCTAAGCGATGCTTACAATCTAAAAACAACTAAATGTAAATGATTTTTTGTAAATCAAGGTAGAAACTTGGGAGAATAAGCGAGTTTTAGCGAAACGTTAAGTTAAAGTATGTTTGTGAGTTCGTTGTGGATTTTAAAGGGTTAACGTTTTGCTATTTGTCGAATTTAGCGGAGCGGGAGCCTACTCTTCTGGTCTCTAGGCCGGCCCTCCCCCCCTTCCAACTTCTCCTCCACCCATTTCATTTCTTGTCTTTTCTTTCTTTCTTTCTTTCTATTCTCTTCCAAGAACACACACACACCTACTCTATCTCTCTCTAAGATTCTAGTTCATTATTGTGATTCCAAGTATAATAATAACAAAGTCATCATCCTTATCATTAATCTTATATTATATCAAAAATCCAAGGTTTCAAGTACAAGAAAAGTCTTCAACTAGTTCAAATTCGAGTTTTATTGTTTGTGGAGGTTTTGGTAAGTGATTTCTAGCTCAAATCCATTATTTCTAGTTATTAAACATGTATATTGACTAAATCTAAGCACTCTTGGTCTTTTAACTCCAAAATTTCGGAATTAGGGTTTCAAGTCTTCAAATTTAGGGCAAGAATCATTTTGGGTCAAAAGTGATGTTAGGAAGTGAAATTATTGAGTGGGTTATGTTCAAATGAGTTTGTTATGTTCAAAAATAGGTCAAGGAACTCCTCAAAACGATTTATAAGTCAAAAACTAGGTTTTGGGTCAAATTAGGGTTATTTAGGGGTTGAAGGATTCGGGTGTGATTTTGATGTTTTGGAATGAAAATTTGTAATGGGTTATGTGTATTTATGTTTAATGGCACTTAGTTAAGCTTCAAAATGAGTTATAGGTTCCTACTAATCGATTTGGGTTGATTTGGGTCGAGATTTTTGGGTTTTGGCCTTGATGTTCTTGCTGCTGGTGCAGCTGCTGTTCGGGTCCAGTGAGGAGCCACTGCGGCGCAGTGGCTGGGCTAGCCCACTGCGGCGCAGTGGCTAGGTCCTGGTCATTGTCTGGGTCAGCCCACTGCGGCGCAGTGAGCTTGGCTAAGGCTCACTGCGGCGCAGTGATTGGTTGCTGGAAAATATGCGCGTCAGTTTTCAAACGTCAATAACTTTTGATCCGTAAGTCCAATCGAGTCATATGACCTATCGTTGGAATCGTAAGAGAGTCTAGTTTCTTGTGGTAACACTCTTTTCGTATGATTCTTAATCCATGTCTAAAAATGTCGAGTCAAAGCGTCTTGTTTCATATACGGTAAAGTTGTAGAAGCGTTTGTGGGCTTGTGACTCGACTTAAACTTACTAAACCAACTTAATCATGAATATAGAGTTAACATTTTGGATACGACATGCTTTGATAGGTTGTGGACGCGTGGGGCCCATTACTCGCTATTAATCTTACCGTGACTTGATTTTTAACTGTTCTGCCAAATCAAGGTGAGTTTCGTAGCTCCCTACTCAATTGAGATTCGGGCTGAAAAGTGTACAACCTTGTGTGCTTACTTGCTTATGTGTATATTTATATGTTTGCTTGGATTTTGGACATGGTTCAATTTGTGCATACGTTCGATTTTCTTGGTTGATATCATTTTTTTTCCATACTCTTGATTACTATGAGTATTCTATATATTTTGATGTTGTTTAAGTGTGAATCTACTCGTGAGGGTCATCGATGGACATTGATTGATTTATGGATTTACATGTTGTGTGACGGTTTGTAGATGTACAATTATGTGATTTGTTGATTGGTTATTGTATATGTATACTGAGTTGTTTTAGGTTAGTTGTGTATATATGGAGGACGGTAATGCCTTTGAAAGGTTGGAGATGTGGTGGGAAGGCTGCGGGTGACCCTATATATAAGCATCAAAGGCCTTTCAAAAGTAGTATCGTACGAAGTATATACACATGGTGTTGTGGGTGATTGGGTACAATGTAGTGCAAGTGCAATTGGGTACAATGTAGTGCAATGATGTGAAATTAAGTACAATGAAGTGCAAGTGCAATTGGGTACAATGTAGTGCAAGTGCAATTGGGTACAATGTTGTGCAAGGGCAATTGGGTACAATGTAGTGCAATGATGTGCAATTGGGTACAATGTAGTGCAAGTGCAATTGGGTACAATGTAGTGCAAGTGCAATTGGGTACAATGTAGTGCAATGATGTGCAATTGAGTACAATGTGGTACATGACGTGCAATTGAGTACAATGAGCTGCATGTTGACTATACGTTATTACGTGTTTGATACTTATTGTTATCGACGTTAATTGTCCTTGCTCCTTATACGCATTTCTAGCTATTGTATATTTTGTTCCATAGATACTTGTGTGAGTAGGTTGCGTGATGAGCCAAACTAATTTGAGTTTGTGCTTTTAAGGACTTACTGTAAGTGTGTTCCTTGTTCATTATCCTTGTTCTTATTGTGAATGGCTTGGGCATTAGATCCTTGTCATTTGCTCCTACGAACTCACCAACCTAGTGTTGACCTTGTTTAGTACACTTTTCAGGTATTCGGGTGAAATCAGAGACGTGATGGCTATCTTGTTGTTTTGCTAGAGCTTGGGCATGGACTTACATGGATCCGTGATTCATTTGCCCTCCTTTATGGTTTATGATTAGAATAGTTAGCTTTTCGTTGTATGGTTTGTAACTGCTGGATGGTTCCATGTTTTGCATGTTCTTGATACTTTAAATGTTTAGCGTGGGTTCAACGAATCCTTTTATTCTCATATAGTTCATGTTCTACGATAATTCCATGCATACGCTATATCTTTTCGGTAATATTGAGTAGTAAATTTTAAATAGTAAAGGTAAAAAGTAAATTTTAAATAGTAAAGGTAAAAAGTAAATTTTAAATAGTAAAGGTAAAAAGTAAATTTTAAATAGTAAAGGTAAAAAGTAAATTTTAAATAGTAAAGGTAAAAAGTAAATTTTAAATAGTAAAGGTAAAAAGTAAATTTTAAATAGTAAAGGTAAAAAGTAAATTTTAAATAGTAAAGGTAAAAAGTAAATTTTAAATAGTAAAGGTAAAAAGTAAATTTTAAATAGTAAAGGTAAAAAGTAAATTTTAAATAGTAAAGGTAAAAAGTAAATTTTAAATAGTAAAGGTAAAAAGTAAATTTTAAATAGTAAAGGTAAAAAGTAAATTTTAAATAGTAAAGGTAAAAAGTAAATTTTAAATAGTAAAGGTAAAAAGTAAATTTTAAATAGTAAAGGTAAAAAGTAAATTTTAAATAGTAAAGGTAAAAAGTAAATTGTAAATAGTAAAGGTAGAAAGTAAATTTTAAATAATAAAGGTAAAAAGTAAATTTTAAATAGTAAAGGTAAAAAGTAAATTTTAAATAGTAAAGGTAAAAAGTAAATTTTAAATAGTAAAGGTAAAAAGTAAATTTTAAATAGTAAAGGTAAAAAGTAAATTTTAAATAGTAAAGGTAAAAAGTAAATTTTAAATAGTAAAGGTAAAAAGTAAATTTTAAATAGTAAAGGTAAAAAGTAAATTTTAAATAGTAAAGGTAAAAAGTAAATTTTAAATAGTAAAGGTAAAAAGTAAATTTTAAATAGTAAAGGTAAAAAGTAAATTTTAAATAGTAAAGGTAAAAAGTAAATTTTAAATAGTAAAGGTAAAAAGTAAATTTTAAATAGTAAAGGTAAAAAGTAAATTTTAAATAGTAAAGGTAAAAAGTAAATTTTAAATAGTAAAGGTAAAAAGTAAATTTTAAATAGTAAAGGTAAAAAGTAAATTTTAAATAGTAAAGGTAAAAAGTAAATTTTAAATAGTAAAGGTAAAAAGTAAATTTTAAATAGTAAAGGTAAAAAGTAAATTTTAAATAGTAAAGGTAAAAAGTAAATTTTAAATAGTAAAGGTAAAAAGTAAATTTTAAATAGTAAAGGTAAAAAGTAAATTTTAAATAGTAAAGGTAAAAAGTAAATTTTAAATAGTAAAGGTAAAAAGTAAATTTTAAATAGTAAAGGTAAAAAGTAAATTTTAAATAGTAAAGGTAAAAAGTAAATTTTAAATAGTAAAGGTAAAAAGTAAATTTTAAATAGTAAAGGTAAAAAGTAAATTGTAAATAGTAAAGGTAGAAAGTAAATTGTAAATAGTAAAGGTAAAAAGTAAATTTTAAATAGTAAAGGTAAAAAGTAAATTTTAAATAGTAAAGGTAAAAAGTAAATTTTAAATAGTAAAGGTAAAAAGTAAATTTTAAATAGTAAAGGTAAAAAGTAAATTGTAAATAGTAAAGGTAAAAAGTAAATTTTAAATAGTAAAGGTAAAAAGTAAATTTTAAATAGTAAAGGTAAAAAGTAAATTTTAAATAGTAAAGGTAAAAAGTAAATTTTAAATAGTAAAGGTAAAAAGTAAATTTTAAATAGTAAAGGTAAAAAGTAAATTTTAAATAGTAAAGGTAAAAAGTAAATTTTAAATAGTAAAGGTAAAAAGTAAATTTTAAATAGTAAAGGTAAAAAGTAAATTTTAAATAGTAAAGGTAAAAAGTAAATTTTAAATAGTAAAGGTAAAAAGTAAATTTTAAATAGTAAAGGTAAAAAGTAAATTTTAAATAGTAAAGGTAAAAAGTAAATTTTAAATAGTAAAGGTAAAAAGTAAATTTTAAATAGTAAAGGTAAAAAGTAAATTTTAAATAGTAAAGGTAAAAAGTAAATTTTAAATAGTAAAGGTAAAAAGTAAATTTTAAATAGTAAAGGTAAAAAGTAAATTTTAAATAGTAAAGGTAAAAAGTAAATTTTAAATAGTAAAGGTAAAAAGTAAATTTTAAATAGTAAAGGTAAAAAGTAAATTTTAAATAGTAAAGGTAAAAAGTAAATTTTAAATAGTAAAGGTAAAAAGTAAATTTTAAATAGTAAAGGTAAAAAGTAAATTTTAAATAGTAAAGGTAAAAAGTAAATTTTAAATAGTAAAGGTAAAAAGTAAATTTAAATAGTAAAGGTAAAAAGTAAATTTTAAATAGTAAAGGTAAAAAGTAAATTTTAAATAGTAAAGGTAAAAAGTAAATTTTAAATAGTAAAGGTAAAAAGTAAATTTTAAATAGTAAAGGTAAAAAGTAAATTTTAAATAGTAAAGGTAAAAAGTAAATTTTAAATAGTAAAGGTAAAAAGTAAATTTTAAATAGTAAAGGTAAAAAGTAAATTTTAAATAGTAAAGGTAAAAAGTAAATTTTAAATAGTAAAGGTAAAAAGTAAATTTTAAATAGTAAAGGTAAAAAGTAAATTTTAAATAGTAAAGGTAAAAAGTAAATTTTAAATAGTAAAGGTAAAAAGTAAATTTTAAATAGTAAAGGTAAAAAGTAAATTTTAAATAGTAAAGGTAAAAAGTAAATTTTAAATAGTAAAGGTAAAAAGTAAATTTTAAATAGTAAAGGTAAAAAGTAAATTTTAAATAGTAAAGGTAAAAAGTAAATTTTAAATAGTAAAGGTAAAAAGTAAATTTTAAATAGTAAAGGTAAAAAGTAAATTTTAAATAGTAAAGGTAAAAAGTAAATTTTAAATAGTAAAGGTAAAAAGTAAATTTTAAATAGTAAAGGTAAAAAGTAAATTTTAAATAGTAAAGGTAAAAAGTAAATTTTAAATAGTAAAGGTAAAAAGTAAATTTTAAATAGTAAAGGTAAAAAGTAAATTTTAAATAGTAAAGGTAAAAAGTAAATTTTAAATAGTAAAGGTAAAAAGTAAATTTTAAATAGTAAAGGTAAAAAGTAAATTTTAAATAGTAAAGGTAAAAAGTAAATTGTAAATAGTAAAGGTAAAAAGTAAATTTTAAATAGTAAAGGTAAAAAGTAAATTTTAAATAGTAAAGGTAAAAAGTAAATTTTAAATAGTAAAGGTAAAAAGTAAATTTTAAATAGTAAAGGTAAAAAGTAAATTTTAAATAGTAAAGGTAAAAAGTAAATTTTAAATAGTAAAGGTAAAAAGTAAATTTTAAATAGTAAAGGTAAAAAGTAAATTTTAAATAGTAAAGGTAAAAAGTAAATTTTAAATAGTAAAGGTAAAAAGTAAATTTTAAATAGTAAAGGTAAAAAGTAAATTTTAAATAGTAAAGGTAAAAAGTAAATTTTAAATAGTAAAGGTAAAAAGTAAATTTTAAATAGTAAAGGTAAAAAGTAAATTTTAAATAGTAAAGGTAAAAAGTAAATTTTAAATAGTAAAGGTAAAAATAAATTATAAATAGTAAAGGTAGAAAGTAAATTGTAAAAAGGTAATAAAATAAAATAATATAAAGGTGGGACCCACGTCAAATAATTTAAACTCAACGTTGAATCTGATTTCCGAATAAATTCAAAAGTGAATAGTGCTGAATAGTAAACATCGCTTTCATACTTTATTCTTATAATATAAACGTCCAAAACCCGCTCACAGGGGTTAGTTGAGTAAACATTATTAAAATGAAAGTTGTAGATCTTAATTTTCTGATCTTATAGAAACTTGAATTTTCTCAATAGGAGCCCGTATGCATAATTTAGGATTAAAACAATGTATAAATATATACTACTAGTATAAAAGAAATCTATCATTAGAAACGTCCAAGAAGTAGTGGGAAACACACTTTTATCTACTTTATATTTAAAACTTATAAATCATGAATCACGGGTCTAATTTACTAAATGCATGGACAAAAATAACACTATATATATACATACCCCTTATTCATGATTAACTTTATAATATAATAATAATATAATATAATAATAATATAATATAATAATATTAAATATAAAAGAGTTATATTGAAATTTCTGTTGAAGACTTACGCGTTCTTTTTTTTCTAAATCGACGGCAAATTTTATTATTATAATAATCAAACGAATGAATTCGTTCGCCTATAAATAGCAGACGATATTAAACTTTAAAACACACACCATTACATATTCTCTTCTAAATACTCTCTGGTATAACTATACAAGGCTTATTTCATCTACTTGATTTCTGCTATTATCACTAAGGTGAGTTTCCATATTCCCCTTTTTAATTCTTTTATATGATTTATTTCGGGGACTGAGATACATGCATAATAATTATTTTATGTTATATATATACGAAACTTTGAAGAACAATTGCAAAACTATATGATATATAATATACTATGTGAGTCTTCATACTCCCCTTTTCAATTATTTATACATTTATTTGGGGACTGAGATACATGCAATAAAACTACTTGTTATACTTATATGTATATTTTCAAAGTTATATACTTATATGTATATTTACAAAATTATATATATATATATTATATATATTTTGTAACTCCACTTTATTTATTTTACCTTCGGGGTAAAATACAAACTCTTTACTGTTATGATGAACACAAGTATTCCAGAAATGTATATATGGTTGATTCTAAGTTGCTATGTTCACTCAAAGTCCTCACTATCATGAACGATTAATTATGGAAACATAAACGTGGGTATATTGAATAGTACTATTGGGGTAGGCACCCCCATCCGTGTTGGTCATACCAACTGGATACGGATGCATTATATTTGGAAAGCTTAGGGTACCCTGAACAAGGTACCTACTCTGGAGGCAAATAAACACACACTTGTCTAGTTTCGGTTCATGAGCTTAGAACTTGATGTATACAGTATCTACTCTTATATTCTATTTGATCCATTGTGTGATCAAATAGTTACTTTAAATCTTGTGGTTCATACTCTATATTTTTATTAAAAATCTATGATACTCTTTGCTTTATATTGTATCATAATTACTTGACATTGCGGTAAGGCAATGATCACACTGAACTCTGGTATTTTGAGAAACTATAATTTCTATATGAAAAACTTATGGAACTCACCAACTTTATGTTGACGTATTTTAGCATGTATTCTCAGGTAACTAGACGATACTCTATACATGGGACATTTTTCCGCTACATACAACATACTGGACCATGGCCTACCCTCAGACTCTAGTAAAGACAAGTCAATTTGCTAAAGTCTCTGTCTACTGTTTAATATTGTTTAATATTAAATAAATGTTTTCAAGAATAATATCTTTCATAAATTGTAATATAATTTGTGAACAATGCTTTTATATAAATGTATTTTAAAACGACAACGTTTTGTGTCGTTCAGTATATCTTGTGTTGTGAATCCATGTACGTCATGCCCCGGATAGGGCGGGTGTGACACCATTCTCGTTAACCGCCAAATAAATGATGATGAAATGTAGGCAAAAGCTCTAGCTCAGCAAGAAGAAGATAATCTCTCACAAAGGGAGAAGTCCATTTTCGCCATGTCATCTGAAGAAGAAGAAGATGAAGATCCCAATATTCTACCACTTAAGAGAAGAAAAAGAGATGTTGTCGGAGGAAGCAACATTCCGGGATCGAGCTCTCACAGAACTCCCAGTGCTTGAAGTCGAGAAGGATTTTATAGAAATGTCTTGATTTCATTATAAAATTTTGTGTTATTTAATAAGTAAAATCTTAAGTTGTTCAGGATAGTATTGTTGAGAATGTTTCTTGCGTATTTATTATGTCAGTTGCCTGACAAATTTTTATTGTAGATAAAAAGAACTCAAGAGAGTCATGGACGCATGGCAAAACCCGATGATTGGTACTAGTGAATGGGGAACATCAATCGATGATTCTTGCCAAGACTGGCTTCTCCAAAATACAGTACCGACATCACAGCTAGAACTCCCAACAGAAAATGTCAGTGCATTGTTCTCAAATCCTATCGATGCAATTCATCATGGGGCCTCATCTTCTAGCCTAATAGAACCTTTTCATCAGAACTAGTTTTTCGATACACCAGAACCGACATTCCAGTTGGAATCAACATTCCAACCAGAACCAACATTCCAACCAGAACCTTCTGAGGAGGGTAACAGGGCACCAGGAAAACGACCAATGTCAGACTCGCACCCTTCCAACAGAACTGGTTTTTCGATCCAGAACCGACATTCCAGTTGGAATCAACATTCCAACCAGAACCAACATTCCAACCAGAACCTTCTGAGGAGGGTAACAGGGCACCAGGAAAACGACCAATGTCAGACTTGCCCACACTATCCCCCAATCCAATTAGTGACACATATTATGAGGTCTCAACCTCGAACATGGTAGGACCGATTGATACGATAATGAATCACGGACCAGAGTTTGAGAAGCTCGTAGAAGACTCATGGGCTTATATTTGCAAGCTTTATAGCCGTAAGAAAAAGTCCGCAGAAGTATCGTCCTCGAAAGCCCAAAGAAATGTAAGGTCGAGAAGGTCTTACCAGTTTGTGAAACCTAATACTACTTTGGTAGTATTTGGAGAAGAAATGAACATATCAGAGATGCCAACACCGATATGCTCATGCACAGGGATACCTAGGACCTGTCGCGGGTGGAGTAAAGAGGGATGGACCTCCACTTGTTGTACAGCTGCTCTTTCCATGTATCCGTTGCCAACATATGTCGGGCCAAGTCGTATTGTAAGGTTGCCGGGGAGAAGAATGGGTTGTAGTACATTCACAAAGGTCATAGAGAAATTATTGTTAGCAGGGTACGATCTCGATTGTCCAATTGACTTGAAGGATCATTGGGTTAAACTTGGGACTAACAAGTATGCAGTGAATAGATAAATATGTGATCTTCTTAGATTCAGGGATTTGGCTACTTAAACTATAAAGTAGGATTACATAAACAGTTATTGATTTTCGCATGTCTATATCCCTCTTTTCTTTATTGCGAAACATGTTCATAGTCAATACTTTTATTATCACTTATATTAAGATAGACCGATAAAGCTATCCTACTTTATCTTGTTCCATCCAGATCCAGATGTCTTATTTGTTGACGGCCATTTTGAAAGATTATTTTCATTTGACGTTATTGCTTACGTTATATAAGCGAATAGTACCTCCCAGTAAAATCATGTATTCTTACTCTAGGTACAAGGCCAATATAAGGTGAAATCTACGGGACTTGATTCCTGCATATAATCACTTAAGTTCATAATCTTTCTACTACTATCATGTTTGCTCTTTTCTAGCCATTTTCTTGAACACATTCGTTAAATTATTAATTCAAGCTCAACGTTCATACAAACGCCTCTTAACACACTAGATCACATAATATTTCATAGTATCTTAATTTACTTGAACATCATAGTCTCAAAATGCTCGCATGTTAGTCACACAAGTAGTTAATGCTCTCATGATGACGTATTACACATAAATCATATCTTTACACTAAGGCAAAAGTACTAATGTTCTAGGGGAAATCATTATGTATCATGCCATCATACTAAGTTCACAATAATCGTTCATCACTAAACCACATACTCATGTTCAATCCATCACACAATCAAGCAACTAACACAAGTGGTTCAAAGTATAATCCGAATTCGATATGCCCTCTAGTTATTGACCGGGTTTGTATACAGGGTGTACCAGCGGCTAACTCCTCCACCCAATCAACTTTCATTAAGCATATCGGTTTCTTATTATACCCTAAACCAAGCGTGTGCAATCCGTGATGTCATTAACTTGTTATAATACCGGGTAACCATAAAATAGTTGATCAGGCTCTTTTAGGGTTGCCACAATGTTATATCAAGTTAACGCCATAACTTCATTTTGCCCTAATTCATCAAACTATTATCAATCAATAACAACAATCCATCTCAATCATAATCAAGTTCAATCAATGTACACGTTATCCACATTGTACTCAAGTCATCACATAGTAGGTCTTAACTACGAACTCACAATGTACACCTTTTATGGTTCACACAATTCAAGTTGCACACAAAATTCCTAACCATGCATGCTATATGAAGAGTTTTAACTTAAGCCGTAGTCTAGGTCAAACCGCCTAATTCTCTATGACCTGCATGGGCCACCAATCTGTAACACCCCGAGCTGGGCCCGGAATATTACGGAAATTATATAGCACACAGTGGATTATCGTAGAACATGAACTATATGAATAAAAAGGGATTCGGTGAATCCATCAAATAAGATAAATCAAGTACAAATACATAATGCAAAAGTAGGCAAATGAATCCTTGATCCATATAAGTCCAATGCCCGGGTTCAAAGCAAGCAACAATCATACTTCACGTCCTGGATTTAATCTGGTTATCTGAAAAGTGTACTAGCAAGTGTCAACACAAGGTTGGTGAGTTCGTAGTAATGGTCCATAAGGAACCATCATCAATAATATCAACATATGTAATAATAACGTCAATCAATGTACTTACAACAACTCATGTAAGTCACCTGTTATACATTTGAGGTTAACATATCGTTCAACCTTGTCAAATAAGTAACCAAACAACAAATGATACAAATAGTTCGTATACAATCAAGTACAAATGGTATCATTACCAATAAATGTATCGTATACATGTCAATGTCATGCAATGTATCAAATACGTATAAATGTCTATACGTACAGTATATGCGAGTCAATGCCATGCAATGTACCTCAAAATCATCAAGTATCACAATACTTGGCATCAAGTACTTGAAAGTACTTGGTCCACATCGTGGTGTTAATCATATCATATCATCAAGTATGGCCAATACTTGGCATCAAGTACTTGAAAGTACTCGGTCCACATCGTGGTGTAAATCATATCATATCATCAAGTATGGCCAATACTTGGCATCAAGTACTTGAAAGTACTCGGTCCACATCGTGGTGTAAATCATATCAAATCATCAATAAACAAGTCCATATGCCCAACAAATCAACCAAATGCAACGAGTACATACACTTCGTACGCCTTTACAATTAAGGAATCATAGATGCTTATATATAGGGTCACCCGCAGCCTTCCCACCACATCTATAACTCTTTAATGGTATCGTCGTCTTCCATGTATGCACTACTATCTATAACAATGTTTCATAATCATGTGCAAAATCAATCAAACATGTCAACCACACCATCAATCATTCAAACAAACAATCAAACAAGTAATTCACATAAGTGTACACTTTTCAGCCCGAATCTCAATTGAGTAGGGAGCTACGAAACTCACCTTAATTGAAGTGAATCGTGGGATGAAGAAAGAAGAGAGTAAGTAGACTATGTTGTGCTTCGTGGAACCTCTTCAATGAAAATAATACTTGTTTAATTTAATATGTTCTTGTTAGAATATAGATAAAAGGAAGTTTGTTTTTGTAATCTTCATCACCCAAGTTAGATTGTTATCATGACATTTGTTTAATTTACATATATATATAAATAACTTCTACACATGAGATTAGGTATGTACACTGGTTCCTATCAAACAAGGATGTAGTGTAAACACTGGTTCCTATCAAACAAGGATGTAGTGTAAACACTGGTTCCTATCAAACAAGGATGTAGTGTAAACACTGGTTCCTATCAAACAAGGATGTAGTGTAAACACTGGTTCCTATCAAACAAGGATGTTGGTGCAACGCAGTAGGTATATGGGTTCATGTGTATAAGTAAATATATATATGTACATGGTTTTCATTATATATATCATTTATATTGTCATGTAATCAAAGTATTCAAGTTTTATAAAATTTGGTATACATCTTTTAATTGAATAACCCAAACCAAGCCATAATCTACAACTTGACACCATTAAAATACTTATAAATTATGATTAAGAGATCAAGAATTATTACCTTATATGTGCACTTAATCAAAAGGATGTTTAAAGGAATGATTAAAGATGACTTAAAGCTAAGAACTACTGAAATTCCAGCCCTCTGTTCTAGACTTGTAATTCAACTTCTGGACCTTTTTGGACAAATTCAACGGTTGAAAACGTTGGTCTATATGTTAGGAAACTACTGTCAAAGAACCATGATGATCCGACGGTTTAATCTCCGGGGATCGGAGGTTTTTTGGGCTGCTGTAATGAAAAACGGGTTTTGAGTTGTTTTGGTATTTTTTTCTCAAAATCACTTATGACTTATTAATGATTATGAACTTGAATTTGTATGTGTTTTGTGCAGAGGAAGTGAGAAAGATAGTACTATATATAGGAAAAATAGAATGAAGGATATGCATTATATGCATGCATGTATTATTTAGTTTTTTATTAGTTAATTGCTAGGTAGGCTCCTATGTTTGTTTTCTAATCAATTTAGGTGTTTGGAAGCTTATACTTTCCAGCAATTAAAGGCTTTTTGAAAGTTAATTACATATTGATTGAATGAATAATTAAAAGATAGATTGAATTAGATACTAAAAGACAATTTGTGAGTTGTTTAGTTCAATTAGTGTGTTAGGCACTTGTCTCCCACTAAAATTCATGGTTTAGCTGGCCACTCTGAGTAGGATTGATGATTAAATTCATATTTATAGTTGTAGATATTTATCTCCTCTTTCCGTAGACAGCTTACTTGTTAAAAACGGATATCGGACGAAGAAGTTATAGTCAAAACATTACAGCAACGTTAATTTATCATTTTTAGCACATTTAAAGTTATATTTAGTTTTGGACATATTGAGTGATATAATATAATAGGTATATATATATATATATATAGAGAGAGAGAGAGAGTTTCTTAATTTGAGAACCATTTTTTTTGTAAGAACCATGAGAACTCTTAAATAAGCTATATTTAGTTTCACATGTGAATAAACAAAAAAAACATGTGAACAAATATATTATTTAAGAGTTCTCATGGTTCTTACAAAAAAAATGTTCTCAAAATAAGGGTCCCTATATATATATATATATATATATAGGTAGTTATCCAGCTAAGGGATTAGGTTCATGATCAATAAACAACAAGAGATATCACGCGTATTTCTCTTTTACATAAAGTTATGTTGGCTTTTGTCCCATTAATGGAATTATTGGATAGCCACCGATACTGTTGAAACCGTACATTATACTAATGCTTTGTATTTACATTTTTCGTGTTACCACAGTCACTTAAACATCAACTATAATATAACCTTCATAACACGTATGGGCCAATATCATGGCCTCATAATATGGGCTTAATTCTAGAAATCCAAATATGACACCTGAAATTCATTATTACACTATAATTGGCCCAATATATAGATAAATATACACAACTATTTCATTTATTGAAATAGTTAGTCAAATTACATGCAAGGTCAAACGGGTCAAAATCACAGATGTTACATAGTTTGTAGCATCATCACTTCCAGAACCTTCCAAATTATCCAAATGTGCATATTTCTCGTCCATCTTTTGATACAGATATGTAATGTAGTCTGAATCAATATCACTTCCAGAAGATGAATCTTTATCAGAAGTTCCCCTATCAGGCACCCCTATACAGTTTTTGGGATACACAGGTTGTTACAAAGTAATTCAACTTAAAAAAAATAAAAGTATGTAATATATTTAAGGAAGCATACTTTGCTCACAAAAATCACTACATATTCCATCTCTGTTGAATACATCAACCACAAAGCTTCCATCTAGCATATTGGTATTTGAAACTTTCATTGTCCATCCAATTTCAAAATTAATCTTGGAGCAGAACTTCATCCAATTGATCCCCTCAAACCCACCAGCTAAAGGCCCAGTCAGTAATTCTCCATTCCTTGGGTAATCAACAATGTCATAAAAAACTTCCACAGTTGCTTCTTGCTTTTGACCAGTTACTTTGCAGGCTTTGGCAGCTGCCCTCTGCTCATTACCATTCAATGATTCCAGCAAGGTGTAAGGCAGGCTCTACAACAACCATTTAATTAAAAAATCAATACAAATGCCTCCAATATTATATTGAAAACTAATATTATAATTTCAGAAAAAGTAACCTGTTTGTGGTAAGTGGCTGCTGTGGTTGTGAGCAAATAACTATGAGTATATGATTCTCCATTTGGTGTCACCCTTGACTCCCAATTTCGATAGTCATACAATTGAACTTCAAAAACCGAATTTCCAATGTGTTTGAAACAAATTTTATGGAAACATGGCTGACCAGCTGCAAACTCAATGAATGATCTCCACTTACGACCATAAACTTTAACCAGACCATTCACAAGGCGTTCAATCAAAACACGAAATTCTTGATTCAAGTAATTCACTAAAACTACATGACTGACAGTTTTTGGTATTGCATTACCAAGATTCATTGGTAAATACAACAGCTACATTATTCTCGAATTACAGTGTTCTAAAGAAGGGGATAAACTATATCAATAACAGAACTTACCATCCCTCCAGCTAACTTATCTGTTAGTTGAACCTCCATGTTAAATTGAAATGCATTCTGTTTTATAAATCATTAATTAATTAAAATAAAAGTAGACATGGTCCCAAAAAATTATTAAATTAAATAACAGACAAAAATGGTGTAACACCCCAAGCCAAGGCTCAGGATATCACGGAAATCATATAGCACAAGGTGGGATTAATGTAGAACATGAACTAAATGCAAATAAAGGATTCAGTGAATCCATACAATAAGATAAATAAGTACCAAAATACATAAGGAGCAAGTAACCAATGAAGTTAACAAATGAACATCAAAAGATGGCTAACGGTCCTAAGTACAATGCAAAAGAAGGCAAATGGATCCTTGATCCATATAAGTCCAAGTCCGGGTTCATCAGCAAGCAAACAATCAAACTCCACGTCCTGGATTAACCTGATTACCTGAAAAGTGTACTAAGCATAGTCAACACAAGGTTGGTGAGTTCGTAGTAATGGATCACAAGGAACCATCGTCAGCAATCACAATATGCATAAGGAAGAGTAAGTAATGTCTTACAAGTAGCCTTTATAAGGCACAAAGTCAAGCAAATAGGTAAACCGATAGTAATCTCGTCACATAACAAGCCAATAGTGTATCAACAAGAATGAGGGATGCGTGTCACGATTATGCATAAGTAATACCAACATCAATGAGTATGCGAAGCAATAAGGATGCATAAAGTATATGTGAATGCGGCATGATCAAACAATGCATGAGTGTATATCATGTGTCTCTCAAAAATCACCAAAAGTGTACCAGTTCCCCAGGGAGCGAACGACCTCGCACACGTTTCCCATACAAAAGGGGTGCGTACGTTCCCGCTCACGTTTCCCATAGTTTGGGGGGTGCGTGTGAACTCAGTCACATTGTCACACCCGCCCTAGACGGGGTATGACGTTCATGGATTCACAACACAAGATATACTGAACGACACAAAACGTTGTCGTTTTAAAATACATTTATATAAAAGCATTGTTCACAAATTTATATTACAATTTATGAAAGATATTATTCTTGAAAACATTTATTTAATATTAAACAGTAGACAAAGACTTTAGCAAATTGACTTGTTTTTACTAGAGTCTGAGAGTAGGCCATGGTCCAGTATGTTGTATGCAGCGGAAAATAGTCCCATACACAAAGTATCATCTAGTTACCTGAGAATACATGCTTAAATACGTCAACATAAAGTTGGTGAGTTCCATAAGTTTTTCATATAGAAAATATAGTTTCACAAAATGCCAGAGTTCAGTGTGACCATTGCCTTACCGCAATGTCAAATAGTTATGATACAATATCAGCAAAGAGTATCATATGTTTTTAATTAAAATATAGTATGAACCACAAGATTTAAAGTAACTATTTGATCACACAATGGATCAAATAGAATATAAGAGTAGATACTGTATACATCAAGTTCTAAGCTCATGAACCGAAACTAGACAAGTGTGTGTTTATTTGCCTCCAGAGTAGGTACCTTGTTCAGGGTACCCTAAGCTTTCCAAATATAATGCATTCGTATCCAGTTGGTATGACCAACATGAATGGGGGTGCCTACCCCAATAGTACTATTCAATATACCCACGTTTATGTTTCCATAATTAATCGTTCATGATAGTGAGGACTTTGAGTGAACAGAGCAACTTAGAATCAACCATATATACATTTCTGGAATACTTGTGTTCATCATAACAGTAAAGAGTTTGTATTTTACCCCGAAGGTAAAATAAATAAAGTGGAGTTACAAAATATATATAATATATATATAACTTTGTAAATATACATATAAGTATATAACTTTGAAAATATACATATAAGTATAACAAGTAGTTTTATTGCATGTATCTCAGTCCCCAAATAAATGTATAAATAATTGAAAAGGGGAGTATGAAGACTCACCTTAGTATTGTAGAAGAAAGATCACTTAGTCTTGTGTGATTTATAAGAGAGAAATTTAGAAGTGATTATATGATGGTACGAGTTTTATAGTTTAATAACGTTCGTTATTTATAGGCATCAGAAAATCAAATAACGCCAAGCTCAGAATATCACGGAAATCATATAGCACAAGGTGG
>CM067172.1:44050392-44062284 GCA_034093135.1 Erigeron breviscapus
TTCTCTAGAAGATTCAAAGTTATTTCAACAAAATGGATTTTATTAAAATAACTTTGGGGACAATTGTTATGGGTGAAATTTCAGGTGTCAATATCCCGAAGGTCCAAGATCTTGACAGCCCAGAATCTTGACATAGGAAAATATTCTGATTACTTGTTAATACTTTGCTAACATTATGTTTCAAATATTATTATCATTTCCATGTGAGATAAGTATGCAGACTTCAGAATAAAGCTGAGGAAAATATCTCCAACGGTAGAAAGAGGATTTCACACATGGAATTAATCTTCAACACGCTAAGAAGACTTAGTCTGCCAAGATAATCGGACTTCAAGTTGAATTCAGCACGAGGAGAAGATACTTCAACGTTCACTTGACTGGGCAAGATCTTCCACAACGTTCACTAACTGAAGACCCGGAAAATCCCTACAAACTCGCATAGTTAGTTAGATCTTAGGTCTATATAAAGAATGAGGCTGATCGATCATAGGCATCCTATCTATCACTTACATACTGCTCAATATACACTTGTATTCACACACACTTCTCTCATTTACTTTACACTTAGATACATCGATCAACCGAATTCCATTATTTGTAATCATTTAACAATCATTAATAAGAGAACAAAGGCAGGGACGATTGCTTCCTCCCGGGGTTTTTATGCCGGCAATCCTCAAAGGATTAAGGGCTTTTCCTCGATAACAAATCTCGGTGTTCTTGTTCTTTACTCTTTACTTTTAACGCACTATTTACTTTGATTAGCATTGTTTATCGTAATTGCATTTATTTCGATACTTGTTATTCTGATTATCATTATTTTACACCTTTATTTCTTGTTTAGTCAACATAATCGATCTTTAAACCCTTTTATTAAACGCATCTTTGAATCCTAAACATAATTTACAAGCCCTTAACCTCACGAACGAAAGTTTGGTTACATTATTGATCTAAGTCTTCAACGTAGATTATCTTAGGTAATTTTTGACCAAAACAGTATCCAACAATTTCAAAACATCTTTCTTGGGTGTGACCATATTTGTGACAACTTTGACATTGAATAGAAGTGTTTGGTCCTCTTCTATTCTCAAAATTCCTTTCAAAATTTCTGTTATTACTTCTGTTTTCATGATTATTAAATCTGTTACCAAAGTTTCTTCTAGCATTTTCAGAAAATCTAGCAGCAAAAGCACTGTTTTGAGGTTTTGAAACATTATCATTAGAGGAAATTCCTCTGTGAGACTCTTCTCTGGATATGAGAGCAAAAGCAGCCTTAACAGTAGGTAGAGGGTCTTTAGTAAGGATGTTACTTCTCATAGGTAAATACACATCATCCAATCCCATTAAAAATTGCATTAACTTCAAAAGGTTTTGATGCTCTTGGATTTCCCTAGCTGCATTGCAAGTGCAGATAGGGAGTTTCACAATGGCATCATATTGTTTCCAAAGAGAGTTCAATTTGTGATAGTATTCAGAAAGTGGTGCTCCATTTTGTGTCAAAGTACTGATTTTATGGTGTATATTAAAGGTTATAGACCCATCTACCTTGTCATAGGTTTCTTTTAACTCATCCCAAACAATTCTAGCATTTTTAGAGAAAATTTGACCCAAATACAACTCTTCAGTCACAGAACCAAGAATCCAAGATAAAACCACAGAGTTGCACCTATCCCATTGTTTTGCAAGAACATCATTATCAATGGGTTTCACACAAGTACCGGTAATGAATCCAATTTTATTTTTGGTTTCCAAAGCAAGTTCCATGGCACAAGCCCAAACTTTATAGTTTTCAGTCCCTTTTAGTTTAAAAGTGATTAAAGGTGTTCCAAAAGTGTCACTAGCATGTAAATATAATTCATCACCAAAATCAAGTTTACTTATTAAAGTACCAAACACATTTTCTTCAACATCAAGACCTTCATTACCACCAACAGGGTTCACAAGTTCATTAATAACATCAACCATTATAACAAGTAAAGGAAACACAAGATGCAGAAACTAAACAACAATAAAAGTACAAAACAGGAACCCTAAATAGCAGCTTAAGCAAGAGGCTAGATTCAGGGACACTCAAGTGTCCAAGACAGGTATTACTCAAGGCTCTCTCTTCTACCAGAAAGAGTTAGAACAAGAAATATAAAGAACTTTAAGCAGTAGTCAATAAATAGCAAACAACTAGCATAGATATTACAACAAGCATACAAAAAACCATTAAGAAAGACAACTAGCATATAAGCAAAGAAGAAAGCAATAAGGATCCAAATCTATAGGCCAAACCCTGTGTACTGAGAGCCCTCCAAGCACAAAGCAATTTGCTACAGAAAAGGTAGGAAATAAGACTCACAGTGGGGTCGCCAACAGTAATTCCAACATCTCAATATAAGGGACAAAGGCAGCCATGAAAGATTCAGTGGTTGATGAGATTTGGATAATCAAATCAGCCAAAAGAATCAATAGATCCACTACAAGGGGCAAAACTACAACTCTTAAGAAAGAGGAGTTCCACACACGAGCAGATAAATATAATCAGATAATCAACACTTCAACCTTATAAGATAAGGCAAAGTGTGAATCAGACCAATATATAATCAATCGATTGAATATATATCCTAAAGAGGATACAACTCAGATCGAGAAGATAAAGAACAGATAAAATAGATAATAAAAGAAAGAATAATCAATCGATTCAGGATGAACCCTAAATCGAGAAAATAGGTTTTGATTAAATAGGATTTTGATTATATATATAAAAGGATTAATTTAGGCAACTTGGCTTTGATACCATGAAAAATTATCTAAAATTTATGTAAATCTTAACACCAAACCCAGAAGCATTACACACAAATACAAGAAGGAAGAAAATACTCATTGCAAGATAAAAGATAAAAGGTTTTTTGTATCTAATACATAATAATAAAACATGAACGGATTATCTAAAACTGGAAAGAAATCATCAAGAACATAAGCAGACTCTCATCGTACATTATCTCTAACGGTATAAAGAAAACGGCTGTGAATTATTGATTGATTGTTGTCAATCCCTAGGGCTGCAACCTAGTAGTATATAAAGCCACAATATTTTACTCTTGAGCCCTCCATATTTGTCTTCTATCAAATCTGCCCCTTCTTTTTTCCATCTTCCAGAATGTACAGGTTCAGTCCCTCCAGAATGAATAAATCTGCATAAACCAAACAAAGTTAGTTTCTACAATTAAGTTGATTATTTTCAACAGAACGGAATCACCACTACCATTAGGGATCTTAACGATCCTACGGGTAGCCTGAGTAATAGGAGAAGTACCTGATTGATTTGAGAGAGCTTCTGCATAAGACTTTTTTCCTGGCTGGACATTCTTCACTGGTTGAACCACTGATTTTTCTTCGACCGCCTTATATGTCTTGCTATGGCTGCCTTCCGATCTGAACCTACGTCCAAACTTTTCAATGTCTGTATATACTCGGTGATTCCCAAACCACATCGATCTAAGATTAGCCAACAGTTTCTCCGCATTTCCTACCTTGATGTATCTTACATTTATATAGTATTTTATTCAATTCAATGTTTTAAAAAATTGGTATTTTCATCGTAGCCGGTACCGGTTTTTACTGGTTTGGGTAGTCCCACGAAGACTGCTTTTCTTCCGTTGTGACCCACAAAATTGTCAACAAACTTTCAAATTCGCAATAGACTAGTAAGGGATATGGTATACTACAATGTCTTCTAAACATTTGAGATGATATGGGAAAGTGAAGATATTTTAGTGCGCGGAGAATGAAGTGAGGGGATTGTGGAGTTTGATTCGGTCAATGATCAAGTAATGGATGCCTTACGAGTATAACAAGTAAATGATTCGGTAATAACTTTATGTTTATAAAAAATAAACAATTGTTTTGAAAATAAAAATAATAAGATGCTCAATGAAAACATGATGAAAGTACTTCTTTTTAAATCAAACTAGATGTATGCCCATGCGATGCGACAGCGATGGTGTTAACGACGGCAGTTTGGTGGCGGTGGTGCCAGAGCTAGCGAGAGAGGGCGGAGCCTCAAAGAGGAAGGTATGTTTTAGGATTAAGATTTAAGATATGTTTTAGGGATTGATACACATATAGTTAGGATTAGGAAAAAAAATGTGGAAAGTGTTGAAAAAAGTAATTAAGGGTATTTTGGGGATAACTTAAAAAATGCTTAATTTCTTAATCCACTTTGCTTTATAAGGGACTATAGATAAATATTTTACATTTGGCATTTGTGATACTTGCGACAATCCATGATCCACCTAATACACCCACGTAGGCTAGATTGACACGTGTTAAGCCAACTACTCACTTAAGACACCCATGATTGATTTTTGTCTTATCCATAATCTATAATATTATATAGAGCATTTCGATCTCCTGTTCATCCTTTTAAATCTTGAAATACTTAAATTGTCCTTAATAAAATATCTACCTACAACCATGACCATACTCATTACTGAATACTCGAAAATACCTTTTAGATCTTGGAATACCCAAACTATACTACACCCTTTTACACCAATAACCTACATTACTCGTGGCGCCGCCACCACCACCATCTGTTGCCTCCGCCACCACACCGTTGTCACTACCACCATAACCATCGTATTGCATGTGCTTTCATCTAATTCAAAGATATATGTTTTGCGATACCATACGAACATTGATAAGTGAAAGGAAACTCTAATTAGTGGAAGAAAACAAAGAAAAAATATGATAAAATAATAGTTAAAAGGAAAGTAATGAATTAAGAACTCAAAGACACCTTACAACTTACGTAACTAATCGAATCAGATAGTCTTTCGGGCAACCAACCAAACCCGTTACGTCAAATTCCATTTTGATAAAAAAACTTAAGTAATAAATTAGAAACTCAGATAGCACTTCAGGTAACAACCAAAACCAACACATCAAATTATATATTGTTAGAAATAAACTTGAGCTTAATTGAAGGTTTAATGGAGGATTTAGGTTAGTGTGTGAAAAGTGTGTTTATGTGTGAAAGGGAGGTTGAAGATGATAGGGAGGAGAGAGAAAGTAATTTTGAGAGAAGGATGTATGGAATTATGATTAAGGCTTCTTTACAAAATGATTAATGAAGGGGTATTTATACCTATCATCTAATTAACACTAATACCCCTTATATAACTAGAAATATTACAATTTAACACCATTTATATTTCTAACAATCTCCCCCTTGGTGTTGAATTGTAAATGTTGCATCGTCTTCGGTCTTTAAATAAACATGATGAGCCCATTTGTTGAAAATCTTCAATGTTGATTGGACTTTGAAGCTTTCTCATTGTCTTCAACGTCTTGTATCAACCTTGACTTTGAATCTTCTCAACAAACAAATATTCTTGATGATGACTTTCTAAGACTTGATCTTCTCTTGCAACTTTGAATACTTTGGAAGCATCTTTGAAATCTTTATAGCTTTTGAGCTTTCACAACTTGAACTTTTGAGTGTTGATTTCAACTTGATGTTGCTTTGAGAAGTAACTTGAACTTTGAGTAGCATACGGAAGCTTGATTTAACTTTGAATTCTTTTGGCTTTGCGGAAGCTTGGTTTTGACTTTGAAATCTCTTGGCATTTCGGAAGCTTGGTTTTGGAATGCGGAAATTTGATTTGACTTTAAAACTTCAATTCTTGATCTAACTTGTCTCTGAATCAATAAACATCTTGGAGCACTTGATCCTTTGATCAATTAACATTTGCTCCCCCTCAATCAAACAACTATCTCGTAGCAAATTATTCAATAACAAATCTTTAATCTCTTGCTCCCCCTCGAACAAACAATCATTTCGGAGCATATTTAACGAATCATGAGTTTACTCTTGCTCCCCCTCAAATGAACAATCTCTTCAAATAAAGAACAAACTTAACTATCCAACTTAATTTTCTTTGTAGCATCAACAAACGACAATCTCTATTCAATCTCAAACTTTTCTAATCATCAAACGATGGTCAATTTTCCTTCAAATCTTTCAATTATCGACCATGTACTTCATCTTGAATATACTCGATCTCGAATCAATCTTTCTTTAACTTTCTCGAAACAATCTCTCAACTTTCAACATATCACGATAATTATTCACTCTCTTCACCTAAACTAACGATCCTTTGAACAACCAAACACAATGAATATCATCAATCAAATTCTACCTAAACCTTGAACTCTATCTATCAATCATTTAATCATTTCTCCCCCTTATGATGAATATGTGAAACGTGTTCATCATACAATAATGATTGATAGCATAAACGGTAGATCACAACAAACAATAGTCAACCAAATTAACCCAACCCAATTCCCAATTCCCAATGAACCTATTGGTGAACTAGAATGTAAGGTTGCGTTTTTTGGAAAAAGAATTTATAAAGGTGTTTGTGTTCTTTGTGTTTGTGTGAAGAGAAATGAAATCCGGATAAAAATGATCCGTTAACACAACCAAAAATCAAAAGGATTAATGGTGTGGCCTAAAAATACGATTACTATTTTAGGACTTCCCATTATCATCGAGAATGCACAAAGCTTATCTCTAAATGGTTCGGTCTATGGCTTTTCAACCGATAGATTGCTTTAAAGAATGTAATTCATGGTCAGTGTCACAAAGGCGTTCAATAACCATGTCTTACTATCCTCAAAGACTTTTGGGTAAATAAATCCGAGGTCACATAGACTTCTCGTTTACTCAACAAATTCATAAAATGAAAATGTGAGACCTACGTTCAACGTTGGAAAAGATGTTAGCATTGGTAGGATTTCCATTCGATCATCGTGGAATATCAAAAATATGATATCACTACGAATGTTCCGGCAATATCACAAAGATATGCAATGTCACAAAGACATATAAAGACTCAATGTGTCCTAGGCAAATGAAAGATATATCAAGTACGCTCTAGACTCAATAGTGATCAAATGAAGTCGGGGACCGGAGCAGAGTGTCTTCCTTTTTCAATATCAACATCTTCCAAATGAAGAGTCGATAGAAATGTGAAAAGCTCCGTGAGAATAAAACAAGCATTTGTTAAGAAATACTTGAGTGGTTAGGTAAAGATGTGCATTGCTTCACTGGGTCCATGAAGTCTTCTTCAATATCGAGAAATCAACAATGAAATCCGATAGAAACGTGTTGACCCAGCTTTTTGAGAATTTTGGGGAGGGCTTTTATTTCTTTTAGCCCATTCTCACATCATCTTTTTCACCTTAACCTCTCACTTTTCGACTACTCCCTCATGTCCTATTTGCACAAACATCATCACCACGCTCATAAACCCTCACAATCTAGAATTGAGATTTTAACTCTGGGGTTAGATCTCATCGGCGATGACAAGATCATGGAGTTTTATGAGTGGCCTAAACTCTCATGTGCAAATCTAACACCGAACTTCAATAAAGATGATCGAAAATGGTTTGAAAATCTTCCAAAGTGTTTTAAAATGGAAAATGAGTTTAAACACTTGGAAGTTTTGGTTTTATAAACAAACTCCCCCTAAATATATGCATGATATAAACAAAGTTTTTGTATATAAAGGGTGAGTAAAGAGTTTGAAAGTTGCTCACAAACATTACAAATGAGACAACAAAGGCAGTACACAAAGGCGTTCGATGCCTTGCATCTCATCCAAAACATTGTGAGAAACTCAAAGACAAAGTAAATAAACAAAAAGATGAAAAGAGAAAATCTTTTTGGATTTTTCAAAAAAATGAAAAAATTACAAAAACGGTTTTAGAACGGGTTATACACTGATGTGTGCATAAGCCACTATTCATCAAATCACTTGGAAATCACTTTTGGAACCCATTTGAAATTGGGTCCAATGGTTTTTGAATTCTTGAAAGTCCAAATGTAAGTATCATCGATTTGATGAATAGAAGTTGCATTCCACGATGAACTAAAACCCGGTGGTTTAGTTGAAAAGAGTTTTCGTGGAAACAACGGTGAAAAATCATTTGATTTCTTTGAAAAGCTTCCAATCTTGAGAGATTGATTTGGAAAATGATTTTTCGAAGCAAAATCATTCACTTTTTGCACAACTGCTTTCACAGGTTTTGGTGCAAGATCAAAAAGTTCTGAAAATGAATATTTGAATGATTTTGACTTAATTGACTTATCTTTTGAAATCGGTTTCCATTTAGATTTAGTCAACTGAGATTTTGCTTGTGAAATATGTTCAGAATTATCATCGAAGGATAGAAAAGAGACAAAAGTAGTTGTTCCATCAAAAATAGGTTTCTTAGAGTACTTCTTACCCTTTTGCAAGGAGTAATTAGTAAACTGAGACACCTTTCTTTCAAAAGGTTTTGAAGATTTACCCGTGTAAACCCTCTTTGGAACATCAACTTTTGGTTTGGATGAATTAGATTTTGGAAAACATTTTGACACCTCGGTCTTTGGAATCGTAGAATTACTCGATTGTTTCATGGGTTTTTCAAGCTTTGTGTCCAACGATTTTGATTTAAAAGAAGCAATTCGGTTCTCCATCTTTTCAAGTTGTTTTGTAACCGAAGCATTTAAATCAGAGAAAGAAATTGTTGACACATCAGATTTTAATTTCGAAACAAGAGTATCTTTCTCAAAAAATTTGGATTCCAAAGATGAAATGTAATCTTGTTGATCTTTGATTATTTTTGAAAATCTTTGTTCTTTGCTCACAAAAATTGTGGACTTATTTCGCAACTCATGGTTAAGTTCAGAAATCTTTTGTTGCGAAACAAGTTCTTTTGAATGACTGTCCAAAACAATTTTATTGAGCTCTTTGGAAGAATTGTCCAACTCATTTGTTAATTTGAAAATCTTTGAATGCAAATGATCATTTTCTTTTTGAAGACTTTCCATGTTGGACAAAATGAGATCATTTGCAGATTTGAGCTCTTTAATTTCGGATTTGAGTTGGTCAATTTCAAGTCGAAGACTTACCATAGTAGACAAATTGAGAGTATTTCCAGACTGGAGCTCTTTGTTCTCAAGTTTGATTCGGTCAACTTCAGATTGAAGACTTTCCATTGCAGCAGATTCGAGCTCTTTATACTTCTTATCAAGTTGTTGATAAAGAGTATCTTTGATACAACACTCATATTTTAGGTTAGAAATTTCATCTTCAAGCTCCTTCAACTCAGGATTCGACTCTTTCAGTTTCACATTTAATAACTCAATGTCCTGCACCAAAGCATTTCCTCTTAGCATTTCATTAGTTTTCTCAACTTGCAGTTGTCTTACGGTCTTGGTCAATTCAAGAACTTTGGCATCAAGTTCTTGTTTTTCAAGAATCACTGTTTCACTTTGATTCATAAGATATTTTAAGTAATTCTTAGAGACAGAGATTACCTGATCATCATTCTTTCCAGAACCTAGAGCTAATGCTTCTTTCGAAGACATGATGATTAAGAAATGAAGAATGGAAAATACTAGAAAAATATTGAATGGGAAATCACAACAGATTAATCACTCAAAAATGAATATACTTAGATCAGAAAAATCACAAGTCATCACATCACACAACCACGACTCAAGCAATCACAACAACAACCACACAGCCATGATTCACAACACTTGAAGCTAGAAAGTGCTATTTGCAGAGCATATATCTCTGCAAATGGGGGTTTCAAAAAAAAATTCTCAAATTTCACTCCAACAATGGGTAAGTAATAAAAATGGTTTTAGAAAAAAACTTGAATTTTTTTTTCAATTTGTACTATTTGCAGAGGTTTTTTGCTCTGCAAACAGTTGAAGTGAGAAAAATTTTCTAATTGAACTATTTGCAGAGGTTTTTGCTCTGCAAACAGTTGAAATTAGAAAAAATTTTCTAATTGTACTATTTGCAGAGGTTTTTGCTCTGCAAACAGTTGAAATTAGAAAAAATTTTCTAATTGTACTATTTGCAGAGGTTTTTGCTCTGCAAACAGTTGAAATGAGAAAAATTTTCTAATTGAACTATTTGCAGAGGTTTTTTGCTCTGCAAACAGTTGAAATTAGAAAAAATTTCTAATTGTACTATTTGCAGAGGTTTTTCAATTTCAACTAAATGCAGAGCTTAAACCTCTGCAAATAGAACAAGTAAGAAATTTCAAAATTTTGATTTTTCAACCCACGCGAAGAATATTGATGGAAAATGGTTTTGAAAAATTTTCTTGAAAAATTTTGATTTGAGATTCTTAAAAACAACTAAGTGCCGAGCTTAATTCTCTGCAAATGGTGTAAGTGACCAAGTCGCAACCCAAGTACTTGGATCAACACACAAAAACAACTGAATGTCGAGCTTAAATCTCTGCAAACAGTACAACTTATAAAGTCACTTGGTCGAAGAATAAATTTCAACTATTTGCCGAGCAAATATCTCTGCAAACAGCACAAATAGAACTTGTACTTAGTCACACCAACCAAAAACACTTGTTTGCCGAGCTTAAACCTCTGCAAAACAATGCAAGTAGCACCAGTCTCAAATCAAGAATTCTCAAAAACAACTATTTGCCGAGCAAAAAGCTCTGCAAATAGAACAAGTAGCCTCAACCCTTAACCACAAATCCTTGAAACACCTATTTGCCGAGCAAGGAGCTCTGCAAATAGAACAAGTAACCAGAACACTTAACCAACGACTTCTGCAAATACGAGTAACCACAACACGACAAAATAGTCGGTTACTGGTCTTCTTCGTTCAGCCAACACCTCATTTGCAGAGAAGACTGTAAATCTTCGATATCTTCTTCATTTTTGCGAATTAGAACTCGAACTTTATATCAAAATGTTCAGAAAATCAATGCGCACAAATCCTCAAACAAATTAGATGCTAATTTCAACTGGAAATCAAACCCTCACGAACATGCGATTTGTAGAGCTCGATCAAAAACAACTCAAATGATGAAATTAGCTTCTGAAATTAATAGCGAAGGAAGATATACTGATATTAAATCGATCGGTGAACAAAATTAGAACAGAAACACACTTAATTTGCAGGAATCACTGAAACAGTGAGCTCTGCAAATGAACCTTTCAGAAAAATTACTCAAATTCTGAAATTAAGCACAAATTAAGCTTGTAATAAGCTTGTGGATCGTTCAGCAACTCTGATTGTGCTCTGATACCAATTGTTAGAAATAAACTTGAGCTTAATTGAAGGTTTAATGGAGGATTTAGGTTAGTGTGTGAAAAGTGTGTTTATGTGTGAAAGGGAGGTTGAAGATGATAGGGAGGAGAGAGAAAGTAATTTTGAGAGAAGGATGTATGGAATTATGATTAAGGCTTCTTTACAAAATGATTAATGAAGGGGTATTTATACCTATCATCTAATTAACACTAATACCCCTTATATAACTAGAAATATTACAATTTAACACCATTTATATATAACTAGAAAATGTAGTAGTTGATTTGTGTACCTTATGTTAATTTGTACTTATATTGTAAACTTGGTACAATGGAAGGGGATATAGTGTAAATAGCTCATATGTATATAAACCCCCTCCATTTATGTTAATTGTAACTTTTACCCCATAATACAATCTAATCTTTCTCTTAAAAAAAAAAAAAAGAAAAAAAGATCAAGTTGAAAAACAAAAGGCTGAATATGATGCAAAACTTGCTGCATTTGAGCTAAGGTTGTTAGCATTAGAATCTTGCCGACCGGCCTCGGTTGCTTCTAGACGGGATGATCCTGATTCTGATGATCACCCCGAGGGGGAGAACCAAGGAGAAGGTCAAACGAATATTTATAATACTTCGGAAAGAGTTGAAGGAATTGTTGAAGATGTGGTGATGGAAGAAAGAACTGAAGGTGGTAACCAAGATGAAAATGAAGAAATTCAAAGAAGACTTAGGGAAGTTTTTGGAACTGATTCTGATGATGATGATGATGATGATGATGA
>CM067172.1:44063284-44076898 GCA_034093135.1 Erigeron breviscapus
CCTTTAACTAGATTAGAATGAATAGAACATGAAGCTTAACAATGTCAAACGCGATCCTTTGACTTGGAAACGAGCACTGTGGTCACCGGAGAGAATTATATCTGGTCATGGCTTAAGAGCCGGGTAACTAAAAGATGAACTAGTAACACAAACTTTAGGTCATTAATGCTTAAACAATGAATCTAACAAGAATTTGTTTATAGGTTAGTGTGAGTCTAACGACATCACTAGTAATTAGGCAAAGTGAATCTAACGAGAATCTGAGCCGTGATTAAGTTTCCAACAGTCTAGCAAGTAGGTAGAATGATATTTGGTCGTACCATGAGATCGGATATGCCAAACAAGTATTTTAATTTAATTACTGTTATTTGCTTTTTCAAACTATTTTCAGACTAAGCCTCTCGCTGAATAAGCGGTTGCGGCTTCTATTTACTTTTTTATTATTAGTTTAATAGGAAATCGTGACAACCCCAACCGCTAGAATTACACACTATTATTAGATTAGGTAGTGCAAGCGTCCCTGCGAACGATCCTGTTAACTTATCACTAGACTATACTACACTGACCGGGTTCTCTCTGCTCGTAAGTGTGTGTGTTTTAAGATAATTACTTGTACAACAATTTTATAAATTTAAAAGCAGAAATAAATCGCACATCAAGCTTTTTGGCGCCGTTGCCGGGGACGCGACGCATTCTTAGTTTAGTAGTGTAATTCGATCCTGCTTTGTGTTTCGGCACGAAGTAGTTACTTTTCAGTACTTAGGTTAAGTCAATTAGGTTTAAAGTCAAAAATCCAAAAATATTTTCTTTTCATTTTTAGTTTAAGTAGTTTAATTTAGTTTTCATTTTATCTTTATATTGGTGCGTTGATCTTTTTCTTGAGTTTTGCAGCTTATTTAGGTAGTTGATGCGTTTAAGATCGGGAACGGTTCTAAGACGCGTATCCACAAGCCTAAGCAGACTCAGACGTAGGAGAAGACTCAACAGGTCAAACTCTACACCCGTAGGTAACTTAGCACCTTTTCAACTTAGAACACCCTTTAGGATCATCCAACACTATGTCTCAACCAAACTCACCTAGAGGCGTAGTTGACGAATTCGACCGACCGATGATGGAAAGGACGAGAGCCGTTGCACCGACACCGGGATCGGCTATTGTCTTACCCAACTTAGGAGATTCGTTTTCAGTCAAAGGACACCACCTTAAGTTAATCCAGGATAACCAATATGACGGCCGAGCCAAATCCGACCCCCATAAGCATGTAAGCAAGTTCACCAGTTTGTGCAAAATGTTCAAATATGGAGGAGGCGTCACCGATGACGATGTGCAACTTAGCTTATTTCCGTCGTCTCTCACGGGAGAGGCACGTGCTTGGTTCGATGAGCTCGATGAAGGTACCATCACTACATGAAATCAACTTCGCGAACAGTTCGTCTCGCGATTCTTTCCCCCGAGTTTAGCTAGGAAAATGCTTCGAGACATCAAGGCTTTCAAGCAAGACGAAGGAGAATCACTAGTTAATGCATGGAAAAGGCTTAGGGAAATGCTCAGAAACTGTCACGGGAATGGACTTAGCAAGGACGAAATCATGGAAATCTTTTTCTATGGTTTAACCAAGAGTTCCCAAAAGGATTTAGACCTAGCCGGAGGTGGTAACTTTTTGTACAAGACTACCAATGCCGCGTACAAAATGATGGAGGATATGGTGCAAGCTAGCTTAGCTCGAGATATGGATGATAAGGATCGAGATAGAGACCGAAGAACCGTGGCTAGCATCGAGAGCAGCTCCGACAATGAGGTAATTCATGAACTTAAGCTTTATCTAACCGTTTTTCTACTTTTGAAGATAGGTTGGACGTTATGGACAAAGACCTCAAGGTGATTGCACACGGGTGCAACAATTGCGGAGGATTGCACTATACCGAGGATTGTGAAGAGGAGGCTACCGAGCAAGTCAATTATGTCAGAACCAATACCGAGGAGGCTATCAACGAGGACTATTCCAAAGAAACCCCGGTAATTCTAATAATTCTAGTTATGCTAGAAATAACATTGGTTCTTTTCAAAATAGGTGGCAAAGGAGTAATGGTCAACCCGAGCAACCAAAAGTGGAGAATGAAGTCAAGGAGGATCCAATTGTCAAGCTTACCAACATGATGGAGAGGTACATTGAGATGAATGACAAGAGGCACGACTCCTTGGACAAGTATACAAGGTTCTTGAATAAGAATATTGCAAACCTTGGCCATAAAGTGGATGCCGTGATGAGAGATCAACAATCCGCTATCAAGGGTTTGGAAAGGAAGCTGGAGAAATAGATGGAGCAGTGCTAAGAAGGAAAATGGTCTTCTTGCAAGCAATGCACAAGCTAATCCAAAGCCGAACCCTCAAGGAAGCCCTAGCACGAGTCAAAAGTACCAACCACCAATCGGACAAACGAGAATGTGAACGCCGTGTTCACCGAAGGTAATGACTCTACTGAGGTTTCTAATGATTTTTGTGAAGTTTCCAATCAGGTACAGATCGTACGGGAGCAAAATGAAGAAGAAACGGACCAAAACGCAATTCTAGAATCTGTACTGGAGCAACCAGCGCCGCTGGTAACACACCCCAGCACCGCTGGTGACCCTCCAGGTGCAAACTAGCGCCGCTGGAACCCTTCCAGCCGCTGGAGCCCCCAGGTTGCCAGCGCCGCTCAGACCCTTCCAGCGCCGCTCAGGAGTCCGTCAGACCAGATTCGCGTGAAACCTTGCTCTTGGAAGGAGAAGTCGAGGCCCAGTTCGCTTCCTAATGCAAAATCAAGGATAGGGACGACTCGGACAGAAGTGATGAAGTTCAAGATCCCGAAGCACCGGATGACGGGACACAGCTACCGCAAGCATCTGAAGATCCAGGAAGTTTTCTTATCCCTTGCACTATTAATAATGAATACTTTTCGAGTGCATTAGCTGATTTAGGGTCAAGTATTAATGTTATGCCTACTGTGATTTATGAGAAACTTACCCTTTGTTTGTTAAAACCCGTTAACATGAGCATTCGGTTAGCCGATCAGACTTACCGACAACCCAAGGGGATTGTCGAACGAGTCATGTCAGGGTTAAGGATTTAGAATTTTGGACTGAGTTTGTTGTGCTTGATTCGGTAAGTGAAGTAGTGACACCCTTAATTTAGGACGACCATTTCTGCATGCTGCGGATGCTATCATCCATGTCCTTAAACGTGAAATATCTTTGTCAAATGGTCAAGTTAGAGTCAAATTGCCTGTTGTAGACTCTAGGGATGTCGACTATGATGAAATGTGCTTCAATATTGAGAGTAAGTGTCGTAGGGAACCACTAGATGCCTATCATTGTCTTAAGGACTTAAGTCGATTTTGGTATGGTCGAGGGTTAGATATAAAAAATAGATATGAGAAAGGTTTAAGTGATTTACATAGAGAAATTAAAATAGATAAGCTAGAAAAGATCCTAGAAAAGACCGAGAAGAGTATAGAAGAGGGTGACAGAATACTAGTCGAGGCAAATAAAGTTCTGGATAACATAGGATGGAACGACATTAAGGAACAAGCCTTAGCTAAGTATAACCCTTATCTCTCCACCTCTGCCCTAGGTGACCCTACTATCTTTAAGATTCGCGGAGTGATTCGAGGAAATTTAGGATGTAAGGCATTCATAGATGCTAGGGCGAGAATAAACATACTTCCCTTAGATTATCAGACAAGATATGCTAGTAAGAAGCTATGGGAAAGGTAGAATGGGAAGATAAGATGGTCTACCTTTTTAGGAATGTGAGAATTAGAGTTCGAGGATTTGTTAAGGATGTAGTGATTAGCATTGACGGACTGAAATTCTCGACGAAGTTCTTTATGGTAAAAGAAAATGCGGTCACTAGGAATAATGTGATTTTAGGTCAACCCTTTTTAAAGACCGCATGTGCTGATATAAATGTCGATTTAGGAGAATTAATATTACAGTCTGGGATTAATATATTGAAAGTTAGTAAGAAGGACATAAGTGAAGATAATCCCTATGGTTTTGACTGTAAGACTAAGTTTTGCCAAGGACAAGGAGAAAGGATGAATATCGAGTCATATTTGGAAGATAAGTTCGGACATTTATATTCGATACAATTCAACGGGTACCGGCCCTAGGCCTAACCCGTACTCCTCACCCTAGTTCCTAGGCCGAGTCTGGCTGAAGACTCGTTAAACTTAGCGCTTCTTGGGAGGCAACCCAAGCCGTATTTTTATTTTTATTTTTATTTTTATTTTTATTTTTAGGAATATGTGACTAATTGCAATTAAGTGATTGTTTTAAATTTTATCATTTGTGATATTTTATGAGTATGTTTGAGTATCACAGATGCAAGCTTTCAATGGATCGAGGAAACAAGTAACTTATTGCAATCGTTTATTTTTATTTTTTTTATGTTTTAGCTTGTTATTTTCCATTTTTTATTTTATGATTGAAGTGTGCAGGAGTATATTGCTTTGTAGTCTGAAGGAAACCATGCACTTGGCCAAAAGCTAAGTGTGGGGAGTTCGAGCATCAAATCGCTGAAGAAATCAGACATCGGAACACGTACAGGAGCCACAGCGCCGCTAGCATCATCCAGCGCCGCCTCCAGCTGCTGGACCTGCACCTGTGCAGATCCAGCGCCGCTGCCTCTCACCAGCGCCGCTGCCTTCCAGCCAGCGCCGCTGCTCACCTGTCCAGCGCCGCTACCAGCTCTGTTCTGCACATCAGATCGCCAAAAATCAAAAAAAATCAGAAAACCCAAAAATTCAAAAAAAAAAAAAAAAATCAGAAAATGCCATTGTAACATCCCAAACTTTTAATTAACGGTTGACTAGAGTCGTTAAGTCAACCTAACGTGTCTGTTAAATCTATGGAAGATTTAATGCTTATGTGTGGTTAACGTAGTTTATGTGGGAGACTTGGATGTCTAATTGATGGATGTAGTAATGTGTTAAAGATGTAGTTTTATGCCTTTTAGAGGTGTTCAAAGTGTTAATCAAGTTGTATATAGTCCATAGAGGTGTTTTGGGCTAATAATATGACTTTACGAAGTTTAGGGACCATTTGACATGTGGTGAAAGTCAAAAACGGGATTAAGGTTTAGGAATGAGTCATTAGATGTTAATATGCAGAAAAATAACCTTCTTCTCAAGCCCTAGCCGCCCCCCCATGATTCCCTATCAAATTCTAAGCAGAAAATCCTTCAAAACGTGTGATTCAAGTGTGTTTGATCAAGTTTATTGCATCCTCTTTGAGATCTACAGGTAGGAAAGGTATATTATCATTAATTTTATATCTTTTCAATCATATGAGTCATTTGAAATCAGATCTAGGTCTTAGAGGATCAATTGATGTCGAATTAACGATTGTTTTTATGAAGCAAAACATGTATGGGTTAATCACAGATTTTATTGCATCAAAATGGTCTTAATATGAGTGGATTTTAAGGTTCAAAGGTTGTTCATAAGGTTTGGGGTCGTTTGGGTTGAGTTTGGTTAAGTTTTGGAGGTTAAAAGATGATTGCTGTGCTGGTTCGTATCCAGTTGCGGCGCAATTGGATTCCAGAGGAATAGGTTGCGGCGCAATGAGTCATTGCGGCGCAACTGCGACTGAATTTTGAAACGGCCATAACTTTTGAACCGTAACTCCGTTTTTGACAAATAAACTATCCATGGAATCGTGAGAGAGTCTATTTTCTAATGGTAATGCTTTTAAAGGATGATTTTGAAGTCAAGTTTCCTGAAAGGTTGAATTAGTGAGTGAAGGTCGAGTTTCATCGGATTCTATGAGTCCTAATGTTTATAGGTGTTTAGGTCTGAGTTATGACCTTAATGATGTGGGTATTAGCTTGTCTAATGATCGCTTAATGATTATAGGAGGTCAGGAATACTTGCTTTGCACGGTAACGTAGTTATCATTTGTTCGTGCGCTTCTTTGAGGTAAGATACACTACTTTGACACGCTGAGGGTTCAACAAAAGAATGGTTTCATAATATAACTTCCCAATTGTACCTTATGTTGTTTATGGGTATACGGGGTTACACGGGAGGTGATATGGGTTATGTAGTTGACCTTGAGACCTGAAATGCAGTCCCTCATGATATGTAATGTAGTGCATGTTATGATATGATGTATGATGTAGTGTTATGTATGAAGTATAATGTAGTGTTATGATATGAAGTATCTTGTAATGCAGTGTGATGTAGTTTATGTTGTTTTGTGCATGATTGTTTGGCTTGCTCATCTAGTACACTAGACTTGCTAAGTTGCCATGTCACGTGCACGTTTAAGGGCCCAAACGTAATGAAGATTATGTGTGTAATGTTTAGGTTGTGTGTTGCCTAAACTAATAATGTGTGTAATTGTTTAGGTTGTGTGTTGCCTAAACTAATAATGTGTGAAACCGAGCTCGTAAAATTGATATGCAGGAAAGTGTTAAGCTTAACCCGTACTTGCCCTAGCCCGGCGGGTGCGTGAACGTGTGGTTGCTTGGGTGGCTCCTTGCAACATGGTCATTAAAACGCAGTTTGAGTAATACGAGGGGTCTGACCCGCCTCCATATACGGATTACTCCGGGATTGGCTTGCCATTCCTTAACGACGTATGATGACTAGCCTTTTGGTTGCTTATCTAGTCGGGTGTGACGTATGTTACACTTAAATGCAGTTAACGAAGATACGTGTGTAAAGGTGTGAACTAAATGAAGAATAGGCACATTTAGGGTGATTCATCCTAGTTGATATTATAGAAATGAGCTTAATTGAAGGTTTAATGGAGAAATTAGGTTAGTGTGTGAAAAGTGTGTTTGTGTGTGAAAGGGAGGTTGAAGATGATGTAGAGAGAGAAAGTATAAGTTTAGAAGTATTTATTATGCAAAGGTTAATTACAAATGACTTAGGAAGGAGTATTTATACTCTAATCACAATTATAACTAATACTCCTTCCACTATTGAATATTTACAATTTAACACCATATTTATATTTCTAACAATCTGCCCCTTGGTGTTGAATTATAAATGTTGCATCGTCTTCATTCTTTAAATAACATGATGAGCCCATTTGTTGAAAATCTTCAATGTTGATTGGAATTTGAAGCTTTCTCATTGTCTTCAACGTCTTGTATCAACCTTGACTTTGAATCTTCTCAACAATCATATATATTTGACGATGACTCTTTAAATCTTGATCTTCTCTTGCAACTTTGAATACTTTGGAAGCATCTTTGAAATCTTTGTAGCTTTTGAGCTTTCACAACTTGACTTTTGAATGTTGATTTCAACTTGATGTTGCTTGGAGAAGTAACTTGAATCTTTGAGTAGCATGCGGAAGCTTGGTTTTGACTTTGAATTCTTTGAATTCTTTTGGATTGCGGAAGCTTGATTATCTTTGAAATCTCTTGGCATTGCGGAAGCTTGGTTTTGAATTTGGCTTTAAAACTTCAATTCTTGGTCTAACTTGTCTCTGAATCAATAAACATCTTGGAGCATTTGATCCTTAAATCTTGATCTAGCTTGTCTTTGATCAAACAATTTTGTTCCCCCTCAAACAAACAATCATTTGGAGCATATTTAACAATTCATGAGTTTACTCTTGCTCCCCCTCAAATTAACAATCTCTTCAAACTATGAATCTTCTCAAGACATTAAACAAACTTAGCTATCACAACTATCAACAAACGAACAATCTCCATTCAATCTCAAACTCTTCTAATCATCAAACAATGGTCATTTTTCCAACAAATCTTTCCGTTATTGACCATGTACTTTCCAAAGCTAAAATCATCTTGAATATTCTCGATCTCGAATCAATCTTAGAACTTACACGATAATTATTCACCCTCTTCACCTAAACTAACGATCCTTTAAACATCCAAACACAAATCATCCACGAACAAATTCTATCAATCAAATTCTACCTAAATCCTTGAATTCTATCTATCAATCATTTAATCATTTCTCCCCCTTATGATGAATATGTGAAACGGTTTCATCATACAATAATGATTGATAGCATAAATGGTAGATGCCAACAAACAACAAGCAAGCAAAATAACCCAACCCAATTCCCAATTCCCAATGAACCTATTGGTGAACTAGAATTTGAGGTTGCGTTGTTGGAAAAAGATTTTAATAAGGTGTTTGTGTGAAGAGAAATGAAATCCGGATAAAAATGATCCGTTAACACAACCAAAAATCAAAAGGATTAATGGTGTGGCCTAAAAATACGATTACTATTTTTAGGACTTCCCATTATCATCGAGAAATGCACAAAGCTTATCTCTAAATGGTTCGGTCTATTGCTTTTCAACCGATAGATTGCTTTAAAGAATGTAATTCATGGTCAGTGTCACAAAGGCGTTCGATAACCATGTCTTACTATCCTCAAAGACTTTTGGGTAAATAAATTCGAGGTCACATAGACTTCTCGTTAACTCAACAAATTCATAAAATGAAAATGTGAGACCTACGTTCAACGTTGGAAAGATGTTAGCATTGGTAGGATTTCCATTCGATCATCGTGGAATATCAAAAATATGATATCACTACGAATGTTCCGGCAATATCACAAAGATATGCGATGTCACAAAGACATATAAAGACTCATTGTGTCCTAGTCAAATGAAAGATATATCAAGTACGCTCTAGACTCAATAGTGATCAAATGAAGTCGGGGACCGGAGCAGAGTGTCTCCCTTTTTCAATATCAACATCTTCCAAATGAAGAGTCGATAGAAATGTGAAAATCTCCGTGAGAATAAAACAAACATTTGTTAAGAAATACTTGAGTGGTTAGGAAAAGATGTGCATTGCTTCACTGGGTCCATGAAGTCTTCTTCAATATCGAGAAATCAACAAATGAAATCCGATAGAAACGTGTTGACCCGGCTTTTTGAGAATTTTGGGGAGGGCAATCATTTCTTTTAGCCCTTTCTCACATCATCTTTTTCACCGTAACCTCTCACTTTTCGACTACTCCCTCATGTCCTATTTGCACAAACATCATCACACTCAAAAACCCTCACAATCTAAAATTGAGAATTTAACTCCGGGGTTAGATCTCATCGGCGATGATAAGATCATGGAGTTTTTATGAGTGGCCTAAACTCTCATGTGCAAATCTAACACCGAACTTCTTTGAATATGATCGAAAATGGTTTGAAAAACATCCAAAGTGTTTTAAAATGGAAAATGAGTTTAAACACTTGGAAGTTTTGGTTTTATAAACAAACTCCCCCTAAATATATGCATGATATAAACAAAGTTTTTGCATATAAAGGGTGAGTAAAGAGTTTGAAAGTTGCTCACAAACATTAAAAATGAAACTACAAAGGCAGTACACAAAGGCGTTCGATGCCTTGCAGCTCATCCTAATACTTTGTGAGTAACTAAAAGACAAAGTAAAAATGATGAAAAGAGAAAATCTTTTTGGATTTTTTCTAAAAATGAAATTAAAAACACGGTTTTAGAACGGGTTATACACTGAAGTGTGTATAAGCCACTATTCATCAAATCACTTGGAAATCACTTTTGGAACCCATTTGAGATTGGGTCCAATGGTTTTTGAACTCTTGAAAGACCAAATGTAAGTCTCATCGATTTGATGAATGGATGTTGCATTCCACGGAGAACTAAAACCCGGTGTTTTAGTTGAAAAGAGTTTTCGTGGAAGCAACGGTGAAAAATCATTTGATTTCTTTGAAAACTTGTCAATTTTGGGAGATTGATTTGGAAAATGATTTTTCGAAGCAAAATCATTCACTTTTTGCACAACTGCTTTCACAGGTTTTGGTGCAAGATCAAAAAGTTCCGAAAATGAATATTTGAATGATTTTGACTCAATTGACTTATCTTTTGAAATCGGTTTCCATTTAGATTTAGTCAACTGAGATTTAGCTTGAGAAATAGTGAAGAATTATCCTCGAAGGATAGAAAAGACACTAAAGTAGTTGTTCCATCAAAAATAGGTTTCTTAGAGTACTTCTTACCCTTTTGCAAGGAGTAATTAGTAAACTGAGACACCTTTCTTTCAAAAGGTTTTGAAGATTTACCCGTGTAAACCCTCTTTGGAACATCAACTTTTGGTTTGGATGAATTAGATTTTGGAAAAACATTTTGACACCTCGGTCTTTGGAATCGTAGAATTACTCGATTGTTTCATGGGTTTTTCAAGCTTTGTGTCCAACGATTTTGATTTAAAAGATGCAATTCGGTTCTCCATCTTTTCAAGTTGTTTTGTAACCGAAGCATTTAAATCAGAGAAAGAAATTGTTGACACATCAAGATTTTAATTTCGAAACAAGAGTATCTTTCTCAAAAAGTTTGGATTCCAAAGATGAAATGTAATCTTGTTGATCTTTGATTATTTTCGAAAATCTTTGTTCTTTGCTCACAAAAATGTGGACTTATTTCGCAACTCATGGTTAAGCTCAGAAATCTTTTGTTGCAAAACAAGTTCTTTAGATTGATTGTCTAAAACAATTTTATTGAGCTCTTTGGAAGAATTGTCCAATTCATTTGTTAATTTGAAAATTTTTGATTGCAAATGATCATTTTCTTTTTGAAGACTTTCCATGTTGGACAAAATGAGATCATTTGCAGATTTGAGCTCTTTATTTTCAGATTTGAGTTGGTCAATTTCAAGTCGAAGACTTTCCATAGTAGACAAATTGAGAGAATTACCAGACTTGAGCTCTTTGTTCTCAGATTTGATTCGGTCAGCTTCAGACAAACAGAGATTATTAGCAGTGTTGAGCTCTTTGTTCTCAGATGTGAGTTTCTTAATTTCAAGTTGAAACCTCTGGTGTTCTCTCACAAACGTTTCAAAAATATTCACATCGACTTTGTTTTCTTCAAAAACAACCACTGCACATTTACTCTTCTTGGTACACCAACAAATGTGATTGTCATGACGACGTATTTCTTCCCAACTTGGTTCTTCACCCATTAAAAAATCTTTCACCCTCGCAACAAACTTGTCCGGTATTTTAAGAGTCATTTTGAATCAAAACTTGTTGACAGCCCAATTAACAAAACAAACTAGCCCAGAGTAAAACAAATTTTCAGCCCAACAATATTAACTAGCCCAATTAACAAATTGTTGTCCCAACAAAATTTAAGCCCAACTAAAAATTAAACAACAAAAGACTTAAATTTTTTTTTCATTTTCTATTGTATTGGATGCCGAGCAAAAATCTCGGCAAATGGACCAATAAATTTTGAAAATTTTAATTTTCTGCACACTAAAAGATTATTGATCAAAAATGATTTTGAATCAATTTTCTGGAAAATTTTGATTTGACAATTTCAATTTCAACTAAGTGCTGAGCTTAATTCTCTGCAAATAGTGCAAATAGCCAAGTCACAACTCGAGCACACTGATCAACCAACTTCAACTGTTTGCCGAGCTTAATTCTCTGCAAACAGCACAAATGAGAATGTCACTTGATCGATGAAAACCAAATCAACTATTTGCCGAGCTTATATCTCTGCAAATAGCACAAATAAGAATTGTACTTAGTCGCAACAAACAAAAACACTTGTTTGCCGAGATAAAACTCTGCAAATAGAACAAGTAGCTCCACCACTTAGCAAAGATTTGCTAAAACACATATTTGCCGAGATAAAATCTATGCAAATAGAACAAGTAGCTCCACCACTTAGCAAAGATTTGCTATGAAACAACTATTTGCCGAGCAAAATTCTCTGCAAATAGAACAATTAGCACCACACTTAACCAACTTTTCTTGAAACAACTATTTGCCGAGCAAAATTCTCTGCAAATAGAACAATGAGCACCAATACTTAACCAAATTTTCTTGTAACACCTATTTGCCGAGCAAAATTCTCTGCAAATAGAACAAGTAGCTCCACCACTTAGCAAAGATTTGCTAAAACACGTATTTGCCGAGATAAAATCTCTGCAAATAGTACAAGTAAGATTAACCCTAGCCAAAAACTCTGCAAACACGAGTAACACTACACGACAAAATAGTCGGTTACTGCTTCTTCTTCGTTCAGCCAAACACTCAAACGCCGAGGTTTCTGAAAATCTTCAATATCTTCTTCATTTTTGCGAGTTAAAACTTGAAATTTATATCAAAATACTCAGAAACTCAATGCGCACAAATCCTCAAACAAAATAACTGCTAATTTCAACCAGAAATCAAACCCACACGAACATGCTATTCGCCGAGCTTTTTCAAAATCGAATCAAATGATGAAATTAACCTCTGAAATTGATAACGAATGATGATTTACTGATAACAAAGTGATCGGTGAACAAATTTGTAAGAAAAACACACTAATTTTGCAGAAATTACTTGAACAGTAATCTCGGCAAATGAGATAACCAGAAAAACTCAAAATTCCAGAATTTAGCACAATTTAAGCTTCAATTAAGCTTGTGATCGTTCAGATATGCTGATTGTGCTCTGATACCAAATGTAGAAACAAATTGAGCTTAATAGTTTAATGGAGGTTTAGGTTAGTGTGTGAAAGTGTGTTTGTGTGTGAAATGGGAGGTTGAAGATGAAGTAGAGAGAGAAAGTGTGTTAACTATGTGTTTATTATCTCAAGGTTATTACAAATGACATGGGGAAGGAGTATTTATACTCTAATCACAATTATAACTAATACTCCTTCCACTATTGAATATTTACAATTTAACACCATATTTATATTTCTAACAATATGCAGTTTATATGTGTGTGTATTATGTGTGTTGTGCCTTAACGTATTATCTAATAAAGATGAAATGTTTCAATTGGACAAAGCTTTATAAACATAGTGTTATCTTACTTAGCTAATTCGTTAGCTAACACTTGTCTTTTGAAATGTGTTGCTCCCTCAGGTTTAGCGTAGCTGAGGTTGTTGATGAAGATGAGCGAGGAATGGGTAGAATGCTTGATGAAGTCCTTAGCTACCCATAGATGCTGAACTTTATAGACATTTGTTTATGTTTGTCTTTAATGAAGTTGGATTGTTATGTAGTCGGTTGTTTTGTGTTGGGCAGCCGACGGGTTTCTAATAAACTTGTTTTGATGATGCGATTAGTAACACCATTGAATAAGTAACCAAACAGATTTTATTGGTTTGGACTTTTAATGTTCTTCCGCTTTATTTTAACGCCGTTAGGCGAAAATTTTTGGAAACCCGTATTTTTAAATGAAGGGTGTTACAAGTTGGTATCAGAGAAATGGTTAAGTGAACCAATGACTATAAGTGTGCCATAGGAATTGGACTTAAACCGATAGACGACAAGTTAGGCTTAAGTAGGTATGCTTACCTTTGGGCATCTCTGACTTATACCATCGGAATGGATTGTAGTTCGCAAAAGGTTTGTAATACGCATTCCGAACGCAACTTGGTTCGCCGTCGGTATACTCCACGACCCAAGGCCAACCCTAACACAACTTGGAAATAAAATGTTGGTTTTTCCTACCATTTAAGGTATCTCTTCCATTGTAATCAATACATTTTGTATTGATTATAATACATACTATTTAAAGTATCTCTTCGTTACTAAATTAATACATTCTTCGTATTAATCTTACTATTTAAAGTATCTCTTCGTTACTAAATTAATACATCTTCGTAT
>CM067172.1:44077898-44094254 GCA_034093135.1 Erigeron breviscapus
GTACACGAAGACTGAAGCAACTAGCATGTTCACAATGGTCAGAATGCACGTGAGATCTGCATGCTGTTAGTTGTGGTGACCTTGGTTGTGGCTTTGCTTATTGTTGTTCTTTTCAAGATGTAATCTTGTAGTAGTGACGTATTGTAAGCCTAGAACTTATAGCAACTCATACACTAGTATTTGAGTTGTAGTCTATCTTTTGTGGATGTATTACCCACATGTCTTTAAGTCGTATTACTCTGACTATGTAGTCTATCGTTGTGGATGTAGTTCCCACATGTTTTTGGATCGTACCTATCAGACTATGTAAAATTTTGAACATCAATGAAATACGATTGTCTTTTGGCTTACATACTTGTTCACATTATGTCAATTGCTCATTCTTAACTCTAGATATATGATGTTCCATATTTTTCTTGTCTTGTCTAGTACATGAATTCACACAAGTCAACAATTTGTGAATTGCATTGTGATGTCATCTGTCTTGCAAAGCTACTTTCTGATTAAACTTTCAAGGAAATCTCTAAATGATATTTTTGTTCATGTCATAGACTTATGGCTCCCAAGGCGCGAAGCAAAGTCCAGAAGAAGGCTGCTCCCAAGAGAGTTACTCGATCAAACCCTAGACCTGAGGGAGCTGAACAGGAAGAACCTGTGATCCAGCAAGAACCAGAAACTGCTGCTGCAAATGTGAACACTGGTCCTGGATCTACCCCACATGCTGGCGGGGAAAATAATATGGCGGCATTTGTGACACAACAACATTTGGCCGCTATGACTACTTTAGTTGCTCAGATCACGGCAAGCATGAACGCCAATAATAATCATCATGCTGACAATAGCAACAATGTGGAACCTACTGCTGAACAAGTTGTTCCTCGAGTTCAACTTCGAGTGGGTGATTACAAAACCTTCATTTATTGTAAACCAAAAGAATTTCATTGTACCGAGGGTCCGGTAGGTCTAATCAACTGGTTAGAAAGTATAGAGGCGGTGCTTCATATCAGCCGTTGTGCTGAAGAACACAAAGTGGAATATGCTTCCACTCAACTTCAAAAGCACGCTCTGTCATGGTGGAACGAGCAGGTTAGGACCCGAGGTCGAGACCAAGCTAATAGGATACCTTGGTTTGATTTTAAAAGAATGTTGATGGAAAAGTACTGTCCTAGGGAGGAAGTACATAAAATGGAGGGCGAATTTTGGAATCATAACATGGTCGGGCTAGACAACGAGAAATACACTACTCGTTTTCATGAACTGACAAGACTTGTTCCTCGTATGGTGGATACGGAGGAGAAGTTAGTTGAAAGATACTGTTATGGATTGTCACCTGATATCCGAAGGTTGGTAACCGCTTTTAATCCTTTGACTCTTCAAGCGGCAGTTAGTGTGACCAATCGGATGGTGATAGATTTGAAAAGAACACTGGTTCTTCTGTTGGAACTGACTGATCAAGCGAAGAAATGATCAAGCCTCTGGTAGTGGATTTTGGAAATGGTGGGAATGGCAAGAGGTTTAAAGCTGCCAGAAACTTTGCAGTGGTCCCACAAGATATCAAGAGGTACCCCGGCACAGACACAAGATGTAACAGATGTGGCACTCGTCACATGGGGAATTCTCCCACTTGCTACCGTTGTAAGAAGATAGGACATCAAGCAAAGTCCTGTAGGGAGAAAGTACCTAATCAATGCTACGAGTGTGGAAGTGAAACTCATTTCCGACCAGCATGTCCAAGACTTCATCAAGCCCCGAACAACAATGCTATAGTTCCAATGAGGAACAATGCGGGGAATAATCAAGCTGAAAATCAGGGGAGAAATCAAGGAGGTCAAGGTAGAGGCCGAGTGTTTGCTTTGGATGCTGCTGATGCACGACGTGATCCTAACGTTGTGATAGGTACATTCATACTCAATAATCATTATGTATTTGTGTTATTCGACTCTGGTGCTGATAAAAGTTTCATATCCTTAGAATTTAAGTCTCGATTTGGTATAGTAGCTATCCCTATGAAAGACACTTATGCTGTCGAATATGCAAACGGTCAAAAGTATATTGCTAGAGATCAGTTAGTAGATTGCAGTTTGGTATTGGCCGGTAAGACTTTTAAAATTGACCTAATTCCTATAGAACTAAGTAGTTTTGATGTAATTGTTGGTATGGACTGGTTATCTAAGGTTAGAGCTGATATAAGTTGTTATGAGAAGATTGTTAGAATACCCCTACCGAAAGGCGAAACCCTATAGTGCAAGGAGACAAGTCAGGAAAGGAATTGATTTTAGTGTCGGCGATAAAAGCGAATAGATATTTACAAAAAGAATACCCTGCTTTCTTGGCACTAGTGGTTGAAAGGAAACCAGAGGGTAAAGGCATTCAAGATATTCCAGTAGTTAAAGATTTTCCGGAGGTGTTTCCTGAAGATTTGACGGGACTTCCACCTCACAGACCAGTAGAGTTTGGAATAGATTTGGTTCCTGGAGCTGCACCCGTGGCCAAGGCACCCTATCGTCTTGCGCCATCAGAAATGCAAGAATTGTCCAAACAACTTCAAGAGTTGTTAGCTAAAGGACTAATTCGTCCAAGTTCATCACCTTGGGGAGCTCCAATCCTATTTGTGAAGAAGAAAGACGGCTCTATGCAATGTGTATTGATTACAGAGAATTGAACAAGTTGACTGTCAAGAACAGGTACCCTTTGCCTCGTATTGACGACTTATTTGACCAACTGGAAGGTGCATCACACTTTTCCAAGATTGATCTCAGATCTGGGTATCATCAACTCAGAGTCAGAGAGACGGACATTCCTAAAACAGTCTTCAGAACTCGTTATGGACATTATGAGTTTTTGGTTATGCCGTTTGGCTTAACCAATGCACCTGCTGTGTTTATGGACTTAATGAATCGAGTATGTCGACCGTATCTTGACAAGTTTGTTATTGTATTCATTGATGACATACTGATCTACTCGAGAAATAAAGACGAACATGAAGGTCATCTGAGAACCATTCTACAACTGCTCAAGGATCAAAAGTTGTACGAAATTCTCAAAATGTGAATTCTGGATTAGGGAAGTACACTTCTTGGGTCATGTAGTGAATATGGATGGGATCCACGTAGATCCATCTAAGATTGAAGCAATAAAGAAGTGGGAAGCCCCTAAGACTCCGACAGAAATCCGCCAGTTTCTTGGATTGGCTGGATATTATAGGAGATTTATTGAGAACTTCTCAAAGGTTGCTCAACCTTTGACGTTGTTAACTCAAAAGCCAAGGAATTTATTTGGCAGGATGCCCAGGAAGAAGCATTTCAAACATTGAAAGACAAGCTCTGTAATGCTCCTATTTTAGCATTACCAAATGGAATTGAAAATTTCGTGGTATACTGTGATGCATCACATCAAGGCATGGGATGTGTGCTTATGCAGGAAGGTAAGGTCATTGCTTACGCTTCAAGACAACTCAAGATCCACGAAAAGAATTATACAACCCACGATCTCGAACTCGGAGCGGTTGTTTTTGCCTTAAAGATTTGGAGGCACTACTTGTATGGTACCAAGTGTACGGTATTCACAGATCACAAAAGTCTTCAGCATATCTTCGATCAGAAAATGCTGAATATGCGACAAAGACGATGGGTAGAATTACTCAGTGATTACGATTGTGAACTCAACTATCATCCTGGTAAAGCAAATGTTGTTGCTGACACGCTGAGTAGAAAAGATAGAATTTCACTATCTGTCATAACAAGAGCAAGTTCATATCTTGGCTCGTCATTAAGGGATAGAGTTTTGGATGATCAAAACGAGGCCCTACAACCAGGGCGTATCAAGAAAGAAGCATTGTGGAATGCTGATAGGTTATTTGAATTAGACAGTGATGGGATCCGACATGTCAAGCACAGGGTGTGGATTCCCAAGTATAATGGACTTAGAGAACTCTTGATGAACGAGAGTCATCGCTCTAAGTATTCAATCCATCCTGGTGCTGATAAGATGTATCACGGATTAAAGGATTTTTATTGGTAGCCTGGTATGAAGAGAGATATCGCCATGTATGTTTCGAAATGTTTAAATTGTTCAATGGTTAAGGCGGAGCACCAAAAGCCTTCTGGGCTGCTCCAGCAACCCCAAATTCCTGACTGGAAATGGGAACAGATCACTATGGACTTTATTACGAAGTTACCTCGAACCCTGAAGTGAGTTTGGGTTGCTTAATCTTAAATTTGGACAAGAACAACAACACTTTAGCCCCAACCTTAAACTCCTTTCTACGAATCCTCTTATCATGCCAAATCTTGGTTCTCTCCTTATAAAGCCTCGAATTCTCATAAGTACCTAACCTAAGCTCATCAAGCTCATGTAGTTGCAACATCCTAAGTTCACGTGCTTCCATCAAAATCCAAATTCAAATTCCTTAAAGCCCAATACGCTTTATGCTCTATCTCAATAGGAAGATGGCAAGTTTTGCCATAGAGCAACCGGTATGGCGTGGTGTCAATCGGCGTCTTATAAGCCGTCCTAAACGCCCACAAGGCGTCATCTAACTTCTTTGACCAAACCTTGGGGTTATCTCCAACAGTTTTCTCTAAAATCCTTTTCAAGGCCCTATTGGTGTTTTCTACTTGTCCACTAGTTTGCGGATGATAAGAAGTAGAAAAATAATGCACAACACCATACCTCTTCATGACCTTGGCTAATTGATGATTTGCAAAATGGGTACCACGGTCACTAATCAAAGCTCTAGGGCAACCAAAATCGACAGAACAACTGTTTCAAGAAATCAATGACTACCTCGCGTCATTCGTGGGCAAAGCCTTGGCTTCGGCCCATTTAGACACGTAGTCAACGGCAACAAGAATATATTGAAACTTATTAGACGGTGGGAATGGTCCCATGAAGTCTATACCCAAATATCAAATACCTCGCATACCTGAATGCTTTGTTGAGGCATCTCATCCCGCTTAGTAATGCTCCCTTGTCTTTGACAAATGTCACAAGTCTCTACCAAAGTCTGGGCCTCCTTGAAAATTGTAGGCCACTAGAAACCTGCATCAAAAACTTTCTTACCAGTAACTGAAGGACCGTAATGACCTCCAGTTGGACCATAGTGACAAGCATCAAGAATCTCCCTCGTCTCAGCTCCAGCTACACATCTTCTTACCATACCATCTGCACAAACACGAAACAAGTATGAACTATCCCAAAAATAGTGCTTAGCATCCGATATGAGCTTCTTCTTTTGCTGGGACGTGAAATCATTCGGTATCTCACCTGCAACCAAATAATTAGCAATATCTGAAAACCAAGGAGCATCATCAGAGTTAGAAATAAACATTAAAGACTCATCGGGGAAGTGATCATTAATCTCCCCATCTCGAAGTTTCTCCCGGTGAGGATCTTCCAAACGACTCAAATGGTCGGCCGCCAAGTTTTCAGCACCTTTCTTATCCTTAACCTCTATATCAAACTCTTGTAACAACAAAATCCATCGGATAAGCCTAGGTTTAGCATCTTGTTTCGAGAACAAGTACTTAAGGGCTGAATGGTCGGTGAAAACAATGGTCTTACTCAACACCAAATAAGATCTAAACTTATCAAAGGCAAAGACCACCGCAAGCAACTCCTTTTCTGTGGTGGTGTAATTTTGCTGGGCGGGGTTCAAAGTTTTACTAGCAAAGTAAATGGGCTTGAAATGTTTCTCAACCCTTTGCCCTAGCACAGCTCCAGCATAATCACTTGCATCACACATCAACTCAAATGGCAATTCCCAATCCGGACCAACCATGATAGGAGAATTAGTCAACTTTTCCTTTAAAACCTGAAATGCACTCAAACAAGCATCATCAAACACAAAAGGGACGTCCTTCTCTAACAAGTGGGTCATAGGACGAGTAATCTTAGAAAAATCCTTAATAAAACGGCGGTAAAAACCGGCATGTCCAAGAAAACTCTTACCCCTTTCACATTGGAAGGCGGGGGTAATTTGGCTATAACATCTATCTTAGCCCTATCAACTTCAATCCCGGCCTTAGACACTTTATGCCCTAAAACAATTCACTCGGTCACCATAAAATGGCACTTTTCCCAATTCAAAACAAGGTGTGCCCTCTCACACCGTTCTAACATCCTTTCCAAATTATGCAAGCAAGTATGAAAAGAGTCCCCAAAAACCGAGAAATCATCCATGAAAACCTCCATGGAGGTTTCAAGCATGTCCTGGAAAATAGCTATCATGCACCTTTGAAAGGTGCCTGGGGCATTACACAAACGAAACGGCATTCTCCGATAAGCAGAAGTACCAAATGGGCATGTGAAGGTGGTCTTTTCTTGGTCCTTGGGATCAATGGGTATTTGGAAGTACCCGAAAAACCCATCTAAGAAACAAAAATATTCATTACCTGCAAGTCTTTCTAACATCTGATCAATGAAAGGAAGGGGAAAGTGATCCTTACGGGTGGCATCATTAAGCTTACGGTAATCAATACAAACCCGCCAACCCGTTATAGTCCTAGTGGTCAAGAGTTCCTTATTCTCATTCTCAATAACTGTCATGCCCCCTTTTTGGGCACACAATGAACAGGACTAACCCAAGGACTATCAGCAATAGGAAAAATGATCCCAGCATCTAACAACTTAATGACCTCTTTCTTAACAACTTCTTTCATGTTCGGATTAAGCCTCCTTTGTCTCTAGACAACGGGCTTAACATCATCAACAAAATCTATTTTATGCTGGCAAAAGTTAGGACTAATACCTGGAATATCGGTGGTCTTCCAAGCAAAAGCCCGCTTATGGGCTCGAAGCACAGACAAAAGACAATCCTTTTCGTCGCTCGAGAGTGAGGACGAGATAACCACGGGTAAAGAAGATTCACCTGACAATAAGCATACTCCAAATGGGAAGGTAATGGCTTAAGCTCCAAATCAGTGGGTGGTACATCAACAGAATTCGGTACCCTCGAACTTCTATCAGCAACAACCTCCTCAAAACTCTCATCCTCGGGAGGTGTCTCATCCAAGCTAAGCGCCATAACCTCTGCAAACAAATCATCGTCAGATATATCTCCCGATCCTAAATTAGCAATCTCCTCATCTCCAGTGTCGGCCTCCATTAGTTCCTGAAACTCTCGGTCTAAAGCATCATCAATAACGTCAATCCTAAAAACAAGACTCATCATTAGAATATGAATGCTTGATGGACTTTTCAACATTAAACACAATTCTATCTGTACCCACACCCAAAGAAATTTCCTTATCCTTCACACGGATGATAGCATCCGCGGTATTAAGGAATGGTCGTCCAAGAATAAGGGGTACCTTCGTATCTTCCTCCATCTCGAGGATAACAAAGTCAACTAGAAACACAATATGGCCTACCCGGACAGTCATGTTTTCAGCAATCCCAATGGGATACTGAAAAGAATGGTCAGCTAATCTAATACTCATGCGGGTAGGTCTCAAAACTCCTAGAGCTAACTTACTCCAAACCGAGTAAGGCATCAAATTAATGTTAGCACCTAAATCAGCAAGTGCCTTACAAGTAAGAGTACGAATAGAACAAGTAATATAGGAAACTCCCTGGATCTTCAAGCTTAGGTGGGATGCGGTTCTGCAAGATAGCAGAACACTCGGCATTAAGATAAGTAGCTTTCACCTCATTCATCTTTCCTTTGTCAGTCACAAGCTCCTTAATGAACTTGGCATAATGTGGCATCCCCTGAATAAGATCAACTAAAGGCACATTAATGTGAACATTTGTTATCATCTCCACAAACTTGTTATATTGCTCCTTCAGCTTTGCCTTTTTGAACCTCTGTGGAAATGGTATCTTTGGCTTGTATGGTTTAACCTCTGGAACCACATCCAGTTTTGGTGGAGTGACCTGAGTCTTTTTCAATCTCTTCATCAACCTCATCATCGTAACTCCCTTTATCCTGCACATCCGAAACAACAACATTAGGCATAGGAGGTGAGTCATAAGACCTACCAGTACGAGTGGTGATGGCTTTGGCTTGCTCATTGCGGACTGGAGGTGGAGTGTATTTCTGTCCCTGATTCTGTCCTTGACTCTGTCCTTGACTAAACTGAGGTCTAGGATTCTGCTGTGTGTTGCTAGGAAGAGTCCCCGTGGGCCTAGCAAGAGCGGCCATCCTACTTTCGAGATCCTTGAAATTAACTCCTTGGTTTTTCATGTTGATCTCCACCTTCCCACTTAACTGATCCAACCTCTTACTCAAGGTCTTAGTGTCTTCCCTGATCATTTGAATGCTAGTATTTGTTTCAACCTGATTACTAGCCAACTGTTTCATCATCTCTCAACTCGGCATTAGGATCGGCATTAGAAGAAGAAGAAGAACCTGATCCTTGTCCTTGCTGAGTCTGCTGTTGTGGCTGATTCTGATAATTATCTCTTTGCCACCTATTACCTGAAAAACGAGAATTATTAGAGTGAAAAGAAGAGTTATAAGAAGTATTACCTGAAGGCCGGTTCTGGAAACCGGTGTTGCGGTAGAAATTCCCTTGGGCTGATTTTGAACATAATTCACATCTTCGGGTGCCCGATTTGGACACTCATCAGAATAGTGCATATCACCACAATGATCACACCCATCGGCTACTACCTTAACATCCCTCTCAATTGCTCCAAACCTATTCTCTTGAGTAGCAAACCCCTTTTCCATGCGCTCAGATAGCGCCCTAATCTCTCCAATAACCCCTGGGTCAACCTTAGCAACTCTCCCTTGGTTAGTACCTCTCTTCATCTTTTTCTCATTCTTCAAAAACCTTTCATCATCCAAAGTTGAGCTATCCTTCACCATGTCTTCCAAGATTTGATAACCTTCATTGGGTGTAATGTTATTGAAACTACCCCTGAAAGCATATCCCAATTCGCGTTTGGACTTCTTATCTAACCCATCAAAGAAAAGCTCCACATATTTTTCCCTAGTCAAATCGTGACCTGGACAATTTCTCAACATTTCCTTGAAACGAACCCAAGCATCAACAACATCTTCTCCATTATCTTGTTCAAAAGATCTAATCATGTTCTCCAACCTTCTTTGAGTTCTAAGTGAATAAAACTCACCAATGAAAAGCCTCCTTGAGTTGGTTCCAAGTAGTAATAGAATTTTCTGGAAGATCATTGAACCAATCAAGTGCTTCTCCGGTGATTAACATGGGAAATGTCTCAAGTTTCACGGCATTCATTTGGTTTTGCCCATATTGATATAGCCGAGCCAACTTTTCAAACCTATCCAAGTGTTGGTAGGGATCCCATTTCCGTTTCCCATCAAATTGATGCTCTTCTATGCTTTTTAGATGATTTCCTTTTAAAGCGAAAGTGTGATCAATGGTTGGAGGTCTAATGGCGGAACCACGTCCCGTTGGGATAGTACGGACCCTCTCGCCATAGCGAGTGTCATTTGGATCCCTTGGTTGTTCATCCCCCATTTCCTCTTGCTTTACTTCTAAATTGAAAAACTCGTCCAAAAAGAACCCTTCCTCGTCCGAATCAGGAGTGGGTTTAGCTATAGGTGAAAATGGTGTCGGTATTGGTGTTGTGGGTTCAGAGAAGTTAAACCTACGCCCTCTTGGTCTTCTCGGAGTAGACAAAGGACTATTCAAAGGGAGACCCGAAGAACGCAAGTTCATCAACTAACAAATTCCTGCAAATACACAACTAACACAAACACGTCAAATGCACCTGTGATAAGAAAAGAAAACTAAACTAATAAACAAGTAACTTTCTCACGCGTGAGAAAGGATCAAACCACTAAATAAACAACTAAATCGGCACACACTCCCCGGCAGCGGCGCCAAAAACTTGATGTGTGAAATCGAGTTTAAAAATTAAAACAAGGAATACCATAAAACTGACTACTACACACTTGCGGGCAGTGGACCCGTTCGTATATAGTATAGCTAGAAGGTAAGTCCAGGATCGAACACGGGGAATGGTTTTGAAATAGTTGTCACTAAAGTGGTTTTGGAATAAGGATGGAACCGTAGCCGAATTGCTACCTCACCTTGACAATATGAAATTAAAGAAATTGAAATGACAAGACAATTGAAAAGTAAAGAAAGTTCAAACAATATGAATAAAGATCATCCACTTTGAATCCACTTGACTTTAGTTATGATTGCACACGATAAAGTTTAAATTATTTAGAGTCGACAAGATAATCGTGAAAGGATAAAATGCTCGCGTGGTACCACCAACCACTCACAAATAACCCAAACACCTAAGTTGCTAGTTAAATTACCCAAGCCGGTACCACCAATGCCTAGAAAATCTCCCCAACGATTAGTTTGCTTGATTATCCAATTACCAATTATGCCTATGTGAATGAAAACGTGGTACCACCAACCGTTTCTAACACGTTTACCAATTAACTCCTATTATAGATTTGACATTCACCGTCATACCATGAACCGGTGACAAACGACCATAGACAATCGAATTGAAACGATAAACATATTCACCTAGTACCACTAACGATGAACACATAAACCATCAACATCAAAAGAATAAATCGCAAGGAATTAATTGATAAAGATCACGACACAACGATAATTGAATCAACTCTTGAATTAAAATATTGCAATCATATCATTCGTCAAGTTTCATCAAAGTGGATGATTAGAAATCTAGCCAATCATACTAAATTGAATTGCAATAAAGAAATCGAAAGAAAACATATTGTACCAATGATCGTTGAATATAAATTGCAAGACAGAAGATTAGATACGATCTAGATGGATGTTCTTGAATCTTCAATGAATCAAATGATGAAATCTGCGATGATCCGTCAAAGACTAGTGGTAGAACAGCTCCTAGAAAGAAAAACTTGGATGTCTGGAAAATAGGTTTTTTTTTCTTTATATACTTCCCCCAATCTGATGCAAAGAGGCTGTAGCCCTGATCTCCCCGTGCACTCACTGCGCCGCAGTGGGCATGGTGCGCTCCCACTGCGGCGCAGTGGAAAGTCCCTGGAATTCTGATCATAAGGTGACTGCGGCGCAGTAGGGAATGAGTCCTCCCACTGCGGCGCAGTGTTAAATCTCTGGAAAGCGTTGGCTTCTTCTCGACCAGTGACTGCGGCGCAGTGGAGCTGGTACACTCCCACTGCGGCACAGTGTGAATCCACTGGAAAGTTGTGGCTTTGGCACCCATTGACTGCGGCGCAGTGGGGCAACATCCCTCCCACTGCGGCGCAGTGCTAACTTGCTGAAATCTTTGTTCTTCTTTATCATCGGCCCTCGAACACTCGGATCAACATCTTGGGCTAAAATCGTCAGAAAATGTACCAAATGGGCGCACAACCTGCTAAGAACCTGAAAGCACTAACAAACACCATAAACGCGCTAAATGCATACAAAATCGACTCAAAACACATACGAAAAAGGCCAATAATGATGTGGGCGATCTATATAAATTGGTCACATCAACAGGTTCAGAGTAGTACTGCCCGGATCAAAAATCTAGGAGGTTCATCACCTCCAGTTTTAAAACAAAATATTAAACCCCCTTCAAAACCAAAACAGAAGAATGTTCCATCTGGAACTAAATCTGATAAGAAAAAGGGGAGCAGGTATCAAATACCAATCTTTTTTACTCCTGCACCTGGATCTGGTAAAAAAGATCCAGATGTAGTCTTCAATTTACCACCACAACAATCAACTGTGACTTCTGTAGAGAAGTCCAGTGAACCCATCAAGAAAAGATGGGTTTACAAAAATAACTGATGATTTTTGTGGGTGTGCAGGGCGATCGAAAGAAGAATATCTGGTATCTGGACATCGCTGCTGGCCGGACTATGACCGGATGTAAGCCCCTGCTTGAAGAGTTCACTGTCCAAGATGGACCGACAGTGACGTTTGGTAATGATCAAAGTGGAAAGACTGAAGGATATGGTGTACTCAATAACGGACAGGTCGAATTCAAGAGAGTTGCATTTGTGAATGGTTTGAAATACAACCTGATCAGTGTCAGCCAACTTTGTGATGATGGCTACAGAGTTTTGTTCGATATTGCACAAGGCACCAAATTTAACAAGGATTGGAAAGTGGTGATGGTTGCACCAAGAAAAGGTAATGTGTACATCATGGATATGGAACCAGCTCCAAAAGAGCAGTGCTTCTATACCAAGGCTGATGAAGATACCAACTGGCTGTGGCATAAAAGATTATCCCATCTTAATTTCAAAAATATTAACAAGTTGTCTCGCAAACAACTGGTTGATGGGATACCACAGATTTCTTTTAATAAAGAAAAGCCATGTCTAGGGTGTGAGATGGGCAAGCAAAAAAGGGCCAGTTTCAAAACTAGGCAAAACTTTAGCATCACTGAACCTCTTCACATGCTACATATGGATCTCTTTGGTCCAGTGAATGTTCAAACTAGAGCTGGGAAGAAATACACTCTAGTTGTGGTCGATGAATTCACCAGATACTGTTGGGTGGTATTCCTTAGATCCAAAAGTGATGCACCTGCTGAAATCATCTCTCTCATCAAAAGAATTGAACTCAAGTATACTCGAAAAGTCTGTCAGTTGCGAAGTGATAATGATACTGAATTTCAAAATAAGGTACTTGAAACATTTTGCAATGACACTGGCATCTCTCAAAACTTCTCATCAGCACACTCTCCAGAGCAGAATGGAGTTGTGGAAAGAAAGAATCACACACTGATAGAAGCAGCCAGAAGTATGCTATCTGAATCAGGTCTTCCCACCAGTTTCTGGGCTGAAGCAGTTGCAACTGCTTGTCACACCCAAAACCGGTCAGTCTACATCAAGAGACATAAGAAGATTGCCTATGAAGTACTCAGGAATCGTAAACCAAATATTGGATATTTTCATGTATTTGGTTGTCCAATTTATATTTTAAACGATTCCAGTCAGCTTGGAAAGTTTGATGCAAAAGCTGATGAAGGTGTATTCTTAGGCTATTCTGGTATTCGAAAGGCCTTTAGAGTTTATAATTATAGACTCCAAAAGGTTCATGAGACAATTAATGTCACATTCGACGAATCAACTGAAGCAATCAACAAGAGACCAAGCCTTGATATTTCTCCAGTTGTTCCAATAAATTTTGGTGAAACTGACCAAGTTCATCAGTCAGTTGTTTCACCAAAAGATGTTTCCAGTTGCAACAAATTGGAACCAGTTAAGAAGAAAAGCACCACCAGTGACACCTCATTCTATCCCTCCATCAATTTCAATTTACCACAGGAATTGGTGATTGGATCTGATGTACGTGCCACTCCAATATCAGCACCAGTTCAAACTCCATCTTCTCCAGTTCTTCAAGAAATGCCTTTTAATGAAGAATTTCATGATGCAAATCGTGACCTCATTGACTCTGATGAGGATGTAGAAGTAGTTTGGACTTATCCTCCTCCAGAAGCTGCTGCAACTGAAGAAGATCGACAGGTGACTTGCACTGATATTGTAATTCACCAGCCTAGTCAATACACTAGATGGACTCGAGCACATCCAATTGAACAGATTGTGGGAGATCCAAATAGTGGGGTTCAGACTAGAAGAGCCACCAGTGAGCAATGCTTAAACGTCACTTTCTTATCACTAATTGAACCGAAGAAGATTGACGAGGCTATGGCAGACCCAAGCTAGGTGGAAGCTATGCAAGAAGAGCTCGTCCAGTTTGAAAGGAATAATGTGTGGGAGCTTGTTCCTTGTCCACCAGGGTTAAAGAAAGAACCCATTGTACAAGATGGGTCTACCAAAACAAGATGGATGAAGATGGCCATGTTGTAAGAAACAAGGCCAGATTAGTTGCCCAGGGTTATTGTCAAGCAGAAAGCGTTGACTTTGATGAAACTTTTGCTCCAGTTGCAAGACTTGAAGCCATCAGAATTTTTCTGGCTTATGCAGCCCATCTGCAGTTTAAAGTCTTCCAGATGGATGTCAAAAGTGTGTTCCTTAATGGAACATTGGAAGAAGTTGTGTATGTTAAGCAGACTCCAGGCTTCATCAATGAGAAGCATCCTCACTGGGTCTATAGACTGAACAAAGCATTGTATGGTGTTAGACAAGCCCCAAGAGCCTGGTATGATACATTAACTAAACATCTTCTTAAAAATGGCTTTCAAAGAGGTGCAATAGATAATACCTTATTTATCTTGAAAGAAAAAGGTAATATCTTATTGGTACAAATTTATGTTGATGACATTATATTTGGTTCAACTAATGATGCAATGTGTAAAAAGTTTTCTAAATCATGTCATCTGAGTATGAATGAGTTTAATGGGAGAATTAACATTTTTCTTAGGTCTTCAGATTAAGCAAACTGAAAATGGAATTTTCATAAACCAAGGAAAATATGTCAGAGATTTTTTAAGAAAATACAAATATGATTCAATCCCATCGAAAAACACACCTATTGCAGCACCATTAAATTTGGACTCTGACCCAACTGGCAAACCAGTGAACATCACTGACTATCGTGGTATGGTTGGTTCACTGATGTATTTAACTGCCAGTCGACCAGATATAATGTTTGCAACATGTCTATGTGCCAGGTTTCAGGCTAACCCTAAAGAATCACATTTGCACGCTGTTAAGCATATCTTTAGATACCTGAAAGGGTGTCCTAATCTTGGTCTTTGGTACCCCAAAGGCTCAGGGTTAGATCTAATGGGTTATTCAGATTCAGATCATGCAGGTTGTAAGATAGATAGAAAATCAACAACTGGTGGTTGTCACTTCCTTGGAGGAAAACTGGTAAGTTAGACCAGTAAGAAGTAGACGTCAGTCTCTATGTCCACTGCTGAGGCAGAGTACATTTCTGCGGCCAGTTGCTGTGCCCAGATTCTCTGGATCAAGAACCAGTTACTAGATTATGGTCAAAAGTATACAAGGACCCCAATCTTTTGTGACAACACCAGTGCCATTGCCATATCTCACAACCCAGTGATGCACTCCAAAACAAAGCATATTGACATCAGGTATCATTTTATTCGCGATCATGTTATGAAAGGAGACATTGAATTACATTTCATCCCCACTGACAAACAGCTCGCTGATGTTTTTACAAAACCTCTTGATGAGAAAACCTTTAAAAATCTCATCAGCGAACTGGGAATGTTAAATCCTTAAAACTGGAGATTTTTTGTTATGAACGCGTCAGTGACACTGATGAAGTTCTCCAGTTGAGGAGGTCCAGATAATCTTTGCTCGCCAGGCTATCGAACGCCTTTGTGATACTATCCTGGCACTAATCGATTTCTGGATCATCATTTTAGGGGGAAAGACTCAAAAATAATTTTCTGACTAAAATTCGTTTTGTTTGAAAATGGCAACTGGAGAACTCTCCAGTTAGAAACTGGCGCTGGACTAATCCTCCAGTGACCAGGTTCAGTCTTGTCTTAATTTTTTCATAACGTTAGAAAATACTTGGTCAATATTTGTGACACGTGATGGTACTCGAGTGTTTTAAACCACTTGATATCGTCATTTGACGTGTTTAAAGTTTTTTTGGTAAATGACAACTGTTTTTATTGGAAAAATAAATATTAATGGGCGCGTGGGTAAGTTAAGCCGTCGTAGCATTTAATGCTGACACGGTAAATTATGTTTTTATTTCAAAATTCAAACTTATTTTGTAAAATATCTACAAAATTGATTTTGTTAAATAAAATATAACTTTTGGTATTTCATTGGGATCTTGAATTCCTTATAAATACCCTTATTTACTCCGATCACATTTACTTCCCTTTACATTCTTTTCATTTACTTCCCAATCATCTAAAATTGCTTCTTTTCTCTCTCTGCTTCATAAATCAAGAACCCTAATTCCAAAATTTTAATTTCATTTTCCAATGGCACCTAAATCATCCCGTTCAAGAGATGTAAATCTCTTATCTGTCCCATATGCTCCGTCACCAGATGTCAAACAGGCATCTGGTGCTCCTGGTAATACTTCGCTCATCAAATTAAATCCGAATAATCCGATGGCGAGTTTACAAGGAACCCAAGGGTCCAATACCCTTATTGGGAGAATCCAAAGATTTTTGAAGGATTCTCCAATTGGACCCTCATTCTCTTTAAACCCACGCAAGATGTTTCACGACTACTTGTGTGAGTTTTGGTACACTGCTTCTCTTTCTTCCGATTGTTCTTCCATCACTTTCACATTAAAAGGTGGATGATGTGCTAAATCGAGTTTAAAATTTATAAACAAGAAATACCTAAAAACTCACTACTACACACTATCGGGCAGTGGACCCAATCGTATGCAATATAGTAAAAAGGTAAGTCCAGGTTCGTTCGCGGGGATTGGTTTGAATTAATTGTTTAGTAAAGGGGTTTGGAAAAGGGTGTTACTTTGCTTCTCACTCCGA
>CM067172.1:44095254-44147165 GCA_034093135.1 Erigeron breviscapus
AAGAGAGTAGAACACGTTTCTGGACAGATCTTCAGTAAGGCTCCAGTAGTCGAGTCTGGAGCGAGTCCAGTAAATCTGGACCTAACAATACTCTTTATACATGTACATACATGTTTTGTGTAGCTGGCTACTCTGGTCAGTGATTTTCCTTTCTTTGTAAACCTTTGTTGCACTCATCTTTAGTGCAAGATACACTTAGACACCTTTTTGAACTTAGCCTTTTCCTTTGTATAAATCCACTTAAATATGTAAACTTTACCTTGCCATACCGATAGTCTAATTTTGGGGGGCCATTGATTGTCATTGGTTTGTTTGGACGGTTTGGTAGAGCTTCAATGGGATTGTCAGGGAATATGTCGATTGGTCAAGTATTGGGGAATGTCTTGGATTGTTCAAATAAAGTATATTGTTATAGACATTGTTCATCATTGTAAGAGGGTGCCTACTAGTAGAGTAAAAGTGGTTCAAAAAAAAAAAGTGAAAAATTGAAAAACAGAAAAAATAAAAAATAAAAGAAAAAAAAATAAAAAAAAAAAAAAAAAAAAAGAAAGAAAAGAACTTGGGCTACTAGTGGGTACTTCTCATTTTTATATGTCAAAAGAATTGTTGTATCATTTGGTTCGTGAATAGAATGGAAGATTTGGTTGTCTAAGTTGTTTGAAGTTGATACACCACAAGGGTGTCGGGTTTTGCTTGTTACTTTTGAGGTGTGTTCAAGGGATAGCATCTTATGGGTTGGTGGCAATCAATGGTAAGGGTTTGATTAGACTATTTTGTACATAACTTATACTTTTGTTATTTCCTGTTAACACTAACCTAAATTTCCCAAATCCCATTGTAAATACCCTTAGCCTAACATTACAACCGATTTATATGCCATATTTTGATGATGTACTTGGTGCTCACGCCATGTCGGTGGAGCTATGATCCTTGTTCAAGCCTATGGTAAGATATGCATCACGACCGCGCAATGAGTGATTATTCATATATATTCAACCCCAATAGTAAGTTCGTTGGAGTAGGATGATTTTGATAGGCTCATTTGTTTCACTTTTGCTTAGTCGTGTTATTGAGGCTTATGGATTGTTCAGATATTGTCAAACATTTCGGATTTTCATTTAAGATTAAAACTGCTTCACCAAAGTCCTTGTCATCGACATACTTGGTTTGGCTTCTTTTGGATAATCGTAATGTGTTTATATAGCTTCGTGCCAAGGAACGCTTTTTGAGGACAAGCAACGCTCAAGTGTGGGGGGATTTGATGTGACCAATTTATATAGATCGCCCACATCATTATTGGCCTTTTTCGTATGTGTTTTGAGTCAATTTTGTATGCATTTGGCGCGTTTATGGTGTTTGTTAGTGCTTTCAGGTTCTTAGCAGGTTGTGCGTCCATTTGGTGCATTTTCTGACGATTTTAGGCCAAGATGTTGATCCGAGTGTTCGAGAGCTGTTAATAAAGAAATGATTTCAGCAAGATTTGACTGCACCGCAGTGGGAGTGCACCAACCCCTCTGCGCCGCAGTCATTGGGTGCCAAAGCAAAATCCATTCCAGAGGAATATCATTGCGCCGCAGTGGGAGTGCACTAGCCCCACTGCGCCGCAGTCAAGGTCGAGAAAAAAAGAAATGATTTCTAGGGATTTTTATTACGCCGCAGTGGGAGGGATGTTGCCCCAATGCGCCGCAGTCACACAAGAACAGAATTCCAGATATGTATCACTGCGCCGCAGTGGGAGTGCACCATGCCCACTGCGCCGCAGTGAGTGCACGGGGAAATCAGGGTTTCAGCCTTTTTGCATCAGATTTTGGGGGAGGTATAAATAGAAAAATAAAACCCTATTTCCCAGGGTATCAAGCTTTCTTTCTAGGAGCTGTTCTACACGATTTCTTTCAAGGATCATCTCAGATTTCATCATTTGATTCATTGAAGATTCAAGAACACCCATCTAGATCGTATCTACTTTTCCGTCTTGCAATTTATTCAAACAATATTGGTACAATATGTTCTCTTTCTATTTCGTTTGTTATTTTCAATTTAGCATGAGTGGCTAGATTTCTAATCATCCACTTTGATGAAACTTGACGAATGATATGATTGCAATATTTTAATTCAAGAGTTGATTCAATTATCGTTGTGTCGTGATCTTTATCAATTAATTCCTTGTGATTTATTCTTTTGATGTTGATGGTTTATGTGTTCATCGTTAGTGGTACTAGGTGAATATGTTTATCGTTTCAATTCGATTGTCTATGGTCGTTTGTCACCGGTTCATGGTATGACGGTGAATGTCAAATCTATAATAGGAGTTAATTGGTAAACGTGTTTAGAAACGGTTGGTGGTACCACGTTTTCATTCACATAGGCATAATTGGTAATTGGATAATCAAACAAACTAATTGTTGGAGAGATTTTCTAGGCATTGGTGGTACCGGCTTGGGTAATTAAACTAGCAATTTAGGTGTTTGGGTGATTTGCGAGCGGTTGGTGGTACCACGTGAGCATTTTTTATCCTTTCACGGTTATCTTGTCAACTCTAAAGAATTTGCTTTTAAACGTATGCAATCATAGCTGAAGTCAAGTGGATTCGAAGTGGATGATCTTTATTTATATTGTCTGAAACTTCTTTACTTTTAATCGTATTGTCATTTTAATTTCTTTAATTTCAGTTCGTCAAAGTTAGGTAGCAATTCGGCTACGGTTTCACCCTTTCTCTAAAACTACTTTAGCTGACAACTATTTCAAAACCATTCCCCGTGTTCGATCCTGGACTTACCTTCTAGCTATACTATATACGAACGGGTCCACTGCCCGCAAGTGTGTAGTAGTCAGTTTTAGGTTATTTCTTGTTTTAATTTTTAAACTCGATTTTACACATCAAATGCACTATACCAGACACCATCAAGCTCATGACCATTTCGGATGGAACGTTATCACCCGTTTGGTGACATGACTTGATGAATTCCCTAACAGTAGCGTTCATATTCTCTTTCGGAACATACAATTGAATCAACCTAGTAAATGGCTGAATTACAAGTGATGGTTTTACCTCCCCGGTATATTGCTCCTTTAGTTCAATCATGCTGGTGAATCCATCATCACTCTGTCTTGAATAATATCTACGTAAGTCAGCCCATGTGACCCTGTTATGGCTTCCATTATGGGGTTTCCATTTTGGATTCTTTGAAAAGAATTCATAGATGTTCATCTCCTTAGGTATGGCAAGCTTCAGCAATGCTAATTCCACAACTGTTGAATTTACCAAGACGACATCTTCATCAATATATGTCTCGGGTCTGAGCCATTTCCCAGCTATGATGGTTTGCTTGAACATCCCACTAATGTTCCTCCCAAATTCGGTGACTCCTTGACTGACATTAGCAATCTGTTTGATCTGAGCAAGAATTCAAACCAATGAATCGAACCCAGTTGACACTTCCAATATGTGGTATGCTGTGTCTTTGTTGTAGAGCTTAATGTGTTTCAAAGTGCATGGCTCTTTGATTGCTTTAGGCCACCCCACTTCCTTAATTGCAAGCTTTTTCTTCATTTCAACAGAGCAAGTGCCGTTACTTAGCCCAATCACAATAAGGCTACTCTTCACCTTCACATTAACAACGAATCCCTTCTCGAGATTCTTTCGTGTGCACTGGCCATAAAGTTTAGACCTATCACCCCCCTCTGTAGCTTTCAAAAGGGTAGCAGTTTTGCCACTACGAATATTTGTGGCATATTCCATGGTTTCACAAACTGCCAAGTGGTGAACAAGAGCTCGATTGTTCCTCATTTTCTTCATGGCAATTGCGAGACTAAGTGTCACGACTAATGATAACTCCTCGGGTATTGCCACCACAATAATAACAGAGGCTTGATCCGTAACAGTGGAATGAACAATATCACCAACATCCCAAACCATATACAGGATTATTAATGCAACCCAACCTGTAATTGTCAAATGTAATAGTTTTAACCCTCTGCCAAAACCATTATGCACCTGAAAAAGCTTTGTTGTCATTGCCAACTTAAAGACCCTTTATGCCAATGAAACAAGAGGTGATAAAGGGTTTGTAAGCATTTTAAAAGCTTTGCTCCTGACAAAAGAAACTTCCTGAAGAACAATCCATTCATAAAAGCATATAAATGAGTGTTCATAGATCTGCACTAGTTTCATCTACCGTACAACACAAAATAAATGGCTCTCAGAATTCCAAGGTCGTTTCTACCCTTGGTATCCAACGTGAACAACAAAACCCCAATTTCTCTTAGATTATACGCTGAAATTTTTCCCATTCTGTAAATCCTTATCATAGTCCAAGATCTCCAAATGATCTTTTTAGCTCACACGACCTTTTTCCTCTGAATCAACATCATATTACTCTCTACGACCACCTCATGTTAACAACAATCCATTCTCTACACCTATACCTCATGAATCAGATGCTCAATGCCTTCAAACACGATACTCTATCATTCCATTTGTTGCTGAATCCATCCTCAATACTGACCACAACCTCCCGATTTGGGTGCAACAAAAGGGAGGAGACAGAAACAATTGCCGTAGTGACTAACCATCTCCAGCAAAACCTCACACCAAACTATCTTACTATCCAGAAATCTTCTTAACTGTTGATTGTCACAGGAGTTGACCACATCTAACCAATCATCAAAACTAATACCACTAGTCTCTTCATTCTTAATGTCGTTCCAACCAGGTTTTCAACCAAAAAATTCCATAACCATTTCCTTGTCTAAGACCCCTTTCTTCATAGATTTTTGACCCCAAAAATTACCAAAGTACACAATATCACCCGCAGATTGGAATGCCAAAACCTCACCAAGACTATTCTTGACTAACACATCTAAACTTAAACTGCCAAACTCATCCTTAAACTGCCTAAAAACAAAAATCTTACTATTATCCATCTCAACAATCGCATCTGTAGCCTTATGAATTGCAATTTTCTGTGTAGGACGTTCACTTAAAATACTCTCACAAATATAGATATCACTAAATTGAGCCTCATATTCATCCCTAATTGGCTCAGGCATTTCATCAAACACCTTATATGCACTATCTATATTTTCAGATATACATTGAATCTTTAACATCAATCCTCTCACCTTTCTCTAAATTTATCGTCAATTACTTCATCTATGATCGTTTCTTGAATCTTTCCATTCCTAAAAAACTCTTTATCTTTCATCAACTCATCAAGAGTAATTGTAGTATCAAACTCTAAATCTTTTTTGTAAAATGAAGATGTAGGATCATAGGGTGAAAATGAATCTTGCAAACCATTAGCATCAATTTTCAAAGCAAGAGAAATCACATCTTCAACCATATTGCAACTATATTGATGCCAATCATCAAATATTTCCCTAATTTCTGATTTTAACCCACAGATAAAGAGATACACACCATAAAAGTCACTAAATCCCTCAAGAATCTGAACTCGTTCGAACCAATCTTGAAAAACATTACAGTATTCAGAAATTGTACCTGTTTGTCTAATCGATTCCATCTCTGAATATCGTGTAGCAGCCATTGATTTGTAGACTTTAAGAGGAGAAGAATCAATGATTGCTGCAAGAACTCGATCGGAATCTATGAAAAGATAGTCGCCGGAAAACGGAATGTTCACCGGAGAAGATGATCGGAATCGGAAGCACGCCGGAGATCGGTGGCTTTGATACCAATTGATAGATGGAATTGCAGAAGAAGAATTTAGAGAAGAAGTTTATATTAAATCATGTCTACCTTGAAATGAATAGGATTTGGGCTTATATAGCCATTACAATCACTAACCGTCATATGTATTTTACACAACTAGTCCCTTGACTTTTATGAATATTATCTTTACGACTACACTAGTAAACGATATGTAACAAGCCATAGTATATATCTTTATCCTCCTATGTTAGTTCTATCAGACCAAATAAATTTAATCGATTAATTATACCAAAACTGAAAAGAAAAACAAACAAGAAGGGGGGGAATAAAAACGATATTCATGTCTAATTAACTATCAAACCTGGCTTCGAGTAGCTTGATTCAAATAATTGGCAGGAATGGAGACTTGTGGTTTACTTTAACAATTTATTATGGTGTGATTGGAGACTATTTATAAACTTGGTCTTCTATTCCGTCGTATGTTTGGGGAAAAAAAAGGCTATGAAGTTGGGTCTGCCGGGGTTTTTTTGAGCTTTTTATGGGTTCGGCCCATACCCTAATAAATATAATCACCCACATTCCCCAAATTTCCCTACAAATTGAAGAGTAAACAAAAAACGGAGTGTTAGCTGCTGCAATCTGGTTTTGTAATTCCTGCTAAAAAATACGAGTATATATGTGAAGATTAAACGAAACAATTAATCGATCCATTTTGTCCGCGGTGTAGACTTGTAGTGACTTTAACAGAAGATATTGCCTATATATACATAATAGCTGGTGACATATTGGGTAGAATAGATAGAATAAACATACGGTAGACTTTTGATTGGCATGAAATCCTTTTCGTCCACAATTTACATACTTGTGTAAAATATGAATGCAGAATGTATATTGTTTTAAGAGTAATCTAGGTTAGAAAATGTGTATGCCAAAAGATACACTTGAGAGACATTCAACATTTGGCCTGTCTGAAAGTTTTCTTTTGGCCATCTTTTCAACAACACCTTGAGGACAAGGTGTTTTTGCGGGCGGAAGTAATGATACGGATCAAGAGGCCCATTGGGTTGGGCTAAAAGAAGACCAGGACGTTTAATGATAAATATTATTATTAGTTATAGTTATTATTATTATTAGTGACTTGTGCACCAAGTTAGGGTAGATCTCAGCTTGGTTAAATAAGGCCATTAGGCCACCGTTTTGTGTATGGTGATTATTATTAATTGTTCTTAGGAACTAGGGCTGCTGGAGCATTATACCAGATTAGGGCTACTGGAGCATCGTACCAGATTATCTTTAATTCAACAGCCGACTTCGGTTGGTTATTGTTTGTGTCATTCATTGTCTTCTCTGTGATTTCTTCTTAATTCTATTAGTATTATCATTGGTTGCTGTTTTCTGCCCTGATTCATATCAATTGGTATCAGAGCTATCTTTCTTGCAACCTGTGGTAGTTTAAAAAAAACAGTGTTGACGAGGTACTGTTCATCAAAAAAAATATTCCAGTTACTATTCACTCTGGTTTTTGATTTGGGGCTGTAAGAAGACATCAACAAAATCAGATTTGAGGAAGAGGCACTAATCAGACATGAAATCCGTGATGGGAGAAATCAAAGCATTATGTCAAGAAGGTACCGTTTCTGATTATTGTAGTGCCTTTCAATCTTTGTTGAAAAGGGTAAAAATTTCTGAAGAACTGAGCGAGTATGGTGCCATATATCTCTTTATGGTCGGTCTTGAACCAAGAATTAGAGATATATTCATCACATGGCATCAATATAGTTGTCACACGGTTGAAGCTGTGATCTTTAGCCTTAAAAATAGATGCTAATGAGCTGCAAGATTCGTTTTCTCCGTTTGATCCTAAGTCTTCATTCTTCATAAAGGATTTGGTGTTTGATTTTAAAACAAGTCTTGACGAAATAATGGAAGGTAATGCATCTTTTAAGGACGGTAAGATTCAAGAAGTTAGTAATGAAGGTGTTGATAATAATTCTGACCAAACATCAGTTCGGCTGACTGAGGCAATCGAGAAGAGTATGGAGGATGATCAGAAACATGCTGAATTATTGTCTTTGTTGGGTAATCAACAGCAATATAAACACTCGGTTTCCCAATCGTTGTCTAGCCAGCTACCGTCACAATTAGCAAAAGAAGACAATAAGAATCATGCAGAGTTATTGTTCTTGGTCAGTTGCAGTATCATAATCACTAACCTTTTTAATAACAATGTCCACCCATCGTCCAGATGTGACATCCTCCTTCACCAGGTGCTCTTCGTCTGTCAGAGCCATGTAGCAGCAATCTCTTTCTTCTTCTTCATCAACAGATGAGTCATCAGAAGGAACCCACTTCTCTTCAGTTGTTACGATCATGCACTTATTATTGTTTCCATTTGTTGTGCCATGAGAGCAATTTGGGCCTTAAGCTTTTTATATTTCAATTTATAGCTATCATCGGGCTTATTATTTGAAGAAAATGGGCCAGGCTTGGATACAAACTGGCTGGACCTGCAATCTTTCATGAAATGACCCTTTTTGCCACACTTAAAGCATGTCAAATTGGTCTTATCAGTTGAAGAACTGGATGCAAATTGTCCAGATGGCCTTTGCTCTTGCTTTGAAACGGTTAAACGTTTTAGCAATCATTGCAATAAGGTCATCATCTTCAGTTTCATCACAACAGTCTGGAGAGATTTGACTGGATCTCCAGAATCCATGAGTTCAGACACCATCTTCTTCATAGAAAATACATTCTCAGAAGATATCAGTGCTGTACTTTGTGGTTCAGTATGACTAACCACATTAGGACTACTGGAGGCATGTTAAAGCATCTTGTTCTGCCACCACTCTTTGAGCTTGATTTTCTTCAGTGTACCTGAAACTCCATATAAAGTTGAGAGAGTGTGTGTGTGCAGAGTTTTACCTTGTCGTAAGACCAGGATCATGTGAGACCATTTGGTGGGTAGAATATCACAAAATTTCTCCAGAAGTATATCCTTGTCTTCTCAACCCCGAGACCTCTCAACTGGTTTATGATACTCATAAATCTGGTGTAAGTACCAGTGAGAGACTATTAGGCTGAGCAAAAAATGACTCATACCTCTTGTTTAAGGAGACCTTTCTGGTGACAATGGTGTCATCTCCTCCTTCATGCTGGTTTAAAAGTTCATCCCAAATGGTTTTAGCACTAGGAAAAAGAACTAGTGTGGGAATTAGGGTTTCTGGAACGGCCCCGAGGATCATGTTTTTGAAAGGGTGTCTAGATTCACCAATCTCCTCTCCTCTTCTGACCAATGTTCCTCCCTCTTTTCCCGACCTCTTATAGAACCAGTAGGATCTAGAAGAGCATTGAGAGGTGATGTAGGGACATAAGGACCTTCATTTAAGATTTTCATCATGTTCCTCTCAATACCAGTGATATGCAATATCATCTAGCCTTCCACGTACCAAACTCATCACTGTTCCCACTGAATTTAGGAACAGGATTATTTGAATAGTGCAATGCACGTGTGGAGAAGCAGGAGTAGGAGGAGGAGGTGGTGGATTAGTGTTATTAACAATAGGTGGTTCATTATTTTGATCATTAATATTAACAATAGGATCGGGACCAAAATTAAAACTTGCTTGTGTATTTTCAGGGGTGGCCATCAAAGAAGCAGATCTAGGCAATGTTTAGCCTTCTGCTCTGATACCAATGTGAGGTCCCAAATACGATGGTTAACCCAGAAGTGTAAAATACAACAGTCTAATAATCACTAGAATGGACAGTATTACTTGTAAATAAATGCAAGAATATATAAACAAAGTAATACAAGACTTAAAGCAATAAACAAGTAAAGTGGAACATTATGTATTTTTCAAGGTGTATTTTATTTATGATGTTAAATAAAATAAAAGGTTGTGCGGAATCAAGATAATACAAATAAGTATGTATCCTAACAACCTATGAATTACAAATGATCTATATTTGTCAAATAACTCTTTGGATCGAGATACTTAAAGTTGTGAAGTATCCCTGTTTAAGATCGAGAGTATTTAGACAAATTCACTCTAATGCTAAATGTATGCTTTAAAGTAATTTTCTCAAAGAAATGACTTTGTATTTATAGGCAACAAAATTCACTAGTGAATTTTGTGCCGTACAAATATGGTTGGATGCATTTAATGAACCGACAAGAACATTAAATGCATTGTTGGGTACAGATCAACAGCAATATAAACACTCGGTTTCCCAATCGTTGTCTAGCCAGCTACCGTCACAATTAGCAAAAGAAGACAATAAGAATCATGCAGAGTTATTGTCCTTTCTAAATCAGAAGAATTATAATCACCTTGTGTCACATCTGTTTGCTGCAGGAACAATAGCAATCTTGATTAATCCATCTGAGTCCAAACAGTTTGTGTCACGATCAGGACCGACCCAGCCACAGTTAGCTGCTTCAACGACAGCACCGGTTGGTCCCTTCACTCATGCTCGTAAGACTTTTATACAACCTGAAGTGCTGGTGGCCAGAAATCCAAGAGAAAGAAAGATATGGGATCCTGGAATTATGTTCGGCACGATTTCAAAGCAACACCTTGAGGACAAGGTGTTTTTGCGGGCGGGAGTAATGATACGGATCAAGAGGCCCATTGGGTTGGGCTAAAAGAAGACCAGGACATTTAATGATAAATATTATTATTAGTTATAGTTATTATTATTATTAGTGACTTGTGCACCAAGTTAGGGTAGATCTCAGCTTGGTTAAATAAGGCCATTAGGCCACCGTTTTGTGTATGGTGATTATTATTAATTGTTCTTAGGAACTAGGGCTGCTGGAGCATTATACCAGATTAGGGCTACTGGAGCATCGTACCAGATTATCTTTAATTCAACAGCCGACTTCGGTTGGTTATTGTTTGTGTCATTCATTGTCTTCTCTGTGATTTCTTCTTAATTCTATTAGTATTATCATTGGTTGCTGTTTTCTGCCCTGATTCATATCAATTGGTATCAGAGCTATCTTTCTTGCAACCTGTGGTAGTTTAAAAAAAACAGTGTTGACGAGGTACTGTTCATCAAAAAAAATATTCCAGTTACTATTCACTCTGGTTTTTGATTTGGGGCTGTAAGAAGACATCAACAAAATCAGATTTGAGGAAGAGGCACTAATCAGACATGAAATCCGTGATGGGAGAAATCAAAGCATTATGTCAAGAAGGTACCGTTTCTGATTATTGTAGTGCCTTTCAATCTTTGTTGAAAAGGGTAAAAATTTCTGAAGAACTGAGCGAGTATGGTGCCATATATCTCTTTATGGTCGGTCTTGAACCAAGAATTAGAGATATATTCATCACATGGCATCAATATAGTTGTCACACGGTTGAAGCTGTGATCTCTTTAGCCTTAAAAATAGATGCTAATGAGCTGCAAGATTCGTTTTCTCCGTTTGATCCTAAGTCTTCATTCTTCATAAAGGATTTGGTGTTTGATTTTAAAACAAGTCTTGACGAAATAATGGAAGGTAATGCATCTTTTAAGGACGGTAAGATTCAAGAAGTTAGTAATGAAGGTGTTGATAATAATTCTGACCAAACATCAGTTCGGCTGACTGAGGCAATCGAGAAGAGTATGGAGGATGATCAGAAACATGCTGAATTATTGTCTTTGTTGGGTAATCAACAGCAATATAAACACTCGGTTTCCCAATCGTTGTCTAGCCAGCTACCGTCACAATTAGCAAAAGAAGACAATAAGAATCATGCAGAGTTATTGTCCTTTCTAAATCAGAAGAATTATAATCACCTTGTGTCACATCTGTTTGCTGCAGGAACAATAGCAATCTTGATTAATCCATCTGAGTCCAAACAGTTTGTGTCACGATCAGGACCGACCCAGCCACAGTTAGCTGCTTCAACGACAGCACCGGTTGGTCCCTTCACTCATGCTCGTAAGACTTTTATACAACCTGAAGTGCTGGTGGCCAGAAATCCAAGAGAAAGAAAGATATGGGATCCTGGAATTATGTTCGGCACGATTTCAAAGCAACACCTTGAGGACAAGGTGTTTTTGCGGGCGGGAGTAATGATACGGATCAAGAGGCCCATTGGGTTGGGCTAAAAGAAGACCAGGACATTTAATGATAAATATTATTATTAGTTATAGTTATTATTATTATTAGTGACTTGTGCACCAAGTTAGGGTAGATCTCAGCTTGGTTAAATAAGGCCATTAGGCCACCGTTTTGTGTATGGTGATTATTATTAATTGTTCTTAGGAACTAGGGCTGCTGGAGCATTATACCAGATTAGGGCTACTGGAGCATCGTACCAGATTATCTTTAATTCAACAGCCGACTTCGGTTGGTTATTGTTTGTGTCATTCATTGTCTTCTCTGTGATTTCTTCTTAATTCTATTAGTATTATCATTGGTTGCTGTTTTCTGCCCTGATTCATATCATAGATAACTAAATAATATAAAGTTAAATGCTACAAATTTAGCTAAAACGGGCACCCGTTATAAATTCAGTGACTTATACCTTGAGGTCTGCTGAAAGGACCAGATCAAAGTTCAGAACTGAATTAGTCCCACCGGTTCAAAGGAATCGGGTTCGAAGTTTCAAACGCCAATCAAGATGGACGACAGATGTGCCAACATTGCGATGTTGGTGAGCTGGATAAGAGCCCAAAATGGATTCAAGAGAAACAGGCCATTTTCTAATCCCTGTATGAATGAGTTAGCCACCAATATTTGTTTGTCCTCTTTAAAAAAGATCAGATATCGTTAATGCATTGACCATGATAACAAAAACAATAGTACGGATCATTTCAGCAATAATCCAAATCTTTGAGTAAAAATGGTTTGGAAGTTTGCATGTGGAAAAGTTAAGAGAAATTCAACCCATTTTTCTTTTAGCAATTTTTTATAATCTGGCGATTTTGAAATAAAACACAAACCGAACATTCATAAGAAAATCAGACAAAATGTCACCTGAATTACTGGTTCAGTCACTTTATACATCTCTACTTGCATACAAGATACTATTAGTTGTTTTAGAGCTCTATACAAGCACTCTACTCAAAACAAAGTTTTTTCAGTTGATCCATATAACCTTCCTTGCTGCCAAATTCAGAGGCAGCCAATAACAAGGTAATCACACAATCTGAAGCCATGGACCTACGGTAGTATATCAACAATGGTTGACCTATACCAGGTTTCCTTTATTTTGGTTCTTTTATGTTAATCGAAACTATGTTTCCTTCTCTGATTTTACCTGATCAATTCACGCTTGCAGAGTGGACAACTAGCTCTTAGCACTAGCCAATCTCGGATGCATCTAGTATGGAAGTGATGGTTGCATGGAAGTGAATAAAGTTCTGCTCCATCTTCATAGTTGCAGAGGCATATACAGCAGTCCTTCAAAAAACACAGAGATGAAAGTCAGACTGGTTAGTTTCTTCGGATAGCTCCTGTATTATTTACTTAGTCAACAATTTTAAATATCAGAGTTGGTCATTTCAACCCGTTTATTAGATTTGGGTTGTGTATTTCCTTAAATGGCTTGTACTTCTTTTTTCTTTCAAAAATTCGTTGTATCTAAAAATAAATAAGAAATAACTAAACAGAAACGTTACTTCTATCACTTACAACCTCCTAAATCATTTCAGTATTTCGATATTATTTATTATAACTGGATGAAAAAGTTTTTGCAAGTTGATCTAGCCCTGTACGTTTCAACTCAAACCTGTATTCACACGTTACCTATGCACCTGTCCCTCCCATCTTGCCAATAAAGCTATCTGAAAATAATTGAGTTGCTAAACAATCTATTAAAAACCAGATGGAAAGAAGTAAAAGAAGTGAGGTGATAGTGCACTTCTGATATTTCCAATCAGCATCTTATATAAGAAAAAAAAACCCGGATTGTCTCTGTGGTTTGTCGAAATTTTATTAATCCTCCCTGATATTTAAATAATTACCCGACAGATTGATTTTAAAAAGTTAATTATGATTAATGAAATTTTTGGGAAACCCACAGGGACGATACATGTAATTTACTCAATAAAAAAGGCTTTTATCCAGATATTGTGTCTTGACAACAAGATTTATTCTCCAGGGATTATTCAGTTAAAGTATTCATTCCTTTTATTTTCGATTTATCTTAGTACATACCCAAAAAAATATACCATAGTTTGATGGTTCATTTCTAATTAACAAGGATAAATCATAATGCAATCGATCACTCAACACACAAACGGCATTAAGCTATAACCATTTTGGTAAAATTGAAGGACTGAAGCATGGATTAATGTCACAGGGAAACAGCATAGTTACTATGAGCAAGTTATAACCATCTCTTGCCAAGTTTTTCTATCTACTAACACTAGACTTGGCAGCTTCAAGCTATTTATGTACAACCATCCTACCTGACAATATAAGTCATTTTTATCCCAAGCGTGTTGCATCAAAAAATTATACCTAAAACTGAAGTGGATAAATGGGTTAATTGTCATACCAATTGTACTTTTATGCAGACAACACCCTATATGACTTCAATAAAACATTTAGATTATCAATAACTTGTGTTTTGTATCGTTTTTCAATTTATATTCTTTATAGAAAAGAAAATTTAAAAGTAGACGCTAAAGGGTTTTCTGGTCAAACTAACTTGTTTGCCCTGCGCTTAAAACATTTATGTTTCAACCCAAACTTGTTTAACACTATTACCCAAACCACCCATTTTACCATCTCTACATAGGTATCTAAAATATATGTTGCTATGCATGTATACAGAACAAACACTCTAGATTTTTGTGATTATAGTTAAAACTAGACTTTAAGCCCGCGTGAAACACGGGGCTAGTTAAAATATATTACTAAATTCATTCTACCTGTAAAACTTTTAAACAAAGAAGCATTTTTTAAAAATATATGTTACACAAATAATTTAACCTTTAAACAAACAATTTATTTTTACACAACTAATTTTACTTGTAAAAATTAAAAAGAAACAGGTTTCACTACATATATCAAAAGAAATATAATGTCAAATTTGAAAATTTGTACTTGTAAAAATTACACAAACAATTTAAATTAATGTTACACAATTCATTTAACCTTTACAACCCTACTTTTAACATTATATATGTTCTAGTTATGTTGCCTATGATCCCGCAAGCCATAGTTATACTTAAAGCTAGTAGATAATGCCCCTAAATTAGCAATCTAAAGCTATTGTTCAGTTCTAAATTTAATTTATAAAATACCATTGAACAAAATTTTTATTGATGATTAATCAATTTATAAATGATAAAATGAGCCTCACAAGTTGAGATATCAATCAAAATTCTTATAAATGTCCAACAAATCAATCATCAAACCAATTTAAGTAAATATGACATGAGAATAAAGATTTCATCTCAAAGTATAATTATAAATAATATGTACATAAAAGTGGTTAAATAACAATAAGTATATATATATATGCTTAAAATAAATACAAGTTTATAAATAAAGGCTTATGTAACAAATTAAAAACACAAAAATATATACATACATATACATATACACGACATATATATATATATACACATACTAGAATAAAAAATTAAGTTACACTACAAACAAATACCATTATCCTTACAAAATACATATACTTACATCTAACACATACATACACATTATATACACAAATTTATAAAATAAAAAAAAAGACAAAAACCCTTCATTACCTCCCCATGAGGCCGGCCCCCCTCCCCCCTTTTCACACCCTCACTCTTTCACTTCAACACTACATTCACTCTTGAAACTCCCAACATTTCATACACCCTTCACACACTCTTATTTTCTCTCAAGAAAAACCTCTTCCCCCTCCTTTTTCTTCTTCTTATTTCGGCCAAACAACAACAAGAAACACCAACAAAAAATCAAGTTAAACACTTAATAATAATAAGGATTAAGTTAGATTACTAAAGGGTTATATTAAGCAAGGGTTTAAGGATTGTTTTTGGGTTAGATTAAGGGTTGTTGGAGGCTTCAAGAGTCACGAAAATTCTGCCCATTTTTCACCATCAAAACCAAGTTCAAGAGGGTATAATCTTCATCCTTTTTACTAGATCTAATCTTGTTTTTGTTTATATTCAAAGGTTTTATTAAAAACTCATACTTTCTTCTTGTTTTCTTTGTAATATACACTTAATGAGGGCAAAGTTGATAGGATCTTTCTTTCATGCTCATGCATGTCGAATCTAAGAAGAAAGATCCAAGGATTCAACAAGTTTAAGACCCAAAAGTGTTGTTATAGATTAGTAGCTTTTAAAGTGATTTTCTTTTGATAGATCTATATGTTTTTGTATATTTTGAAGAATATATTTCTGAGATTTTTCACTTAAAAGATGTTTTTATGTTGTTGAATGTTAGATCTATAAAAGTTGGTATTAAAAGTGTTGATTTGAATGCATGTATGCTAGATTTAAGAAAGTTGGATCTTTTGTTGGATTATGAGATGGATATGGACTTGTTATAAGTGAAAAATATGTTAATATTAATGTTAATATTCTAGAAAAATTGATAAAATAACAAAGAGACAAAGCTTGGACCAAAACATGTTAAAATAAGCATAGAAATCATAAACCGAAAACACGCAAAAATGCATTTTGAGCACACACATGCACCATAATCTTATGACCAAGAAATATGATAAACCTACTGGAAATAAGTTGAAATAAAAGTATAAAACTCAGATCTATTGGTTCATGACAACAATAAGCTCAAAAATCACCTTTTCGGGTCAAATAATCACTACCGAAAGCACTAAATTGCACATATCACACCACCACCACTATCACGATTTTGGACACCAAAATACGATGAACTTTCTGGAAATAATGAAACAAGAATGAAAATCCATTTTGAAGCACTTTAATTGCTTAAGAAATGAGGTAAAAATCACTATTTCGGTAAACGATTTTAAGCTTAATCCTCAAAATGAGCAAACACAAGAGAGGTTGAATTGATATGAATTTATATTGATAAAAGTTGCCTAAAAGGCCTGAGATTTTGACCAAAATGTTTAGTGATGATTTCTAAGAATTTCCATGAAATATTGAATTTAAATAGTAATTAAAAGACATAAAAATCCATAAATAAATTATGTAAATCAAGAATGGGGTTAAATCATTATAACCATTGATAAAAATAACTAAAACCTACTGGAGAAAAATAGTTAAAAGGCAAGAGACATGTGTTACATAATTTAAAGATAAATAATTAAGTAAAAATAACTAATTAAATATTATTATTAAAATTAATGGAAAATACACAAATAAAAGTATAAAAACATGAAATTATAAATTAAGAAGCATATATATCAGAAGATAATTCAAATGAAATTATTCATAATTTATAAAGACAATTATGACACTTAAAAGTATTTTTAAGGAATTATTTAATTAATAAATCAATAAAATGAATAAATAATTAATTAAATAATATTAAATTAAATATATAATTACAAATCAGAAAATATACATAAAATAATATTATAAGACCACTAATGTCAAATATTATTACTAAGCAAAGTATACAATGGAGATCATATAAATCAAAGCCAAACTACCGAAATTCCAATAAACGTACAAAAACGTTTAATGAGAAAACGACTCCTACCACCAAATCTCTTTTAACCAAATAATGAGAGCATCATAATGTACTTAAATTCCACAATTAAGTAACAACCAAAGATGGGCAAGTCTACTAGCAAACATCTCATGATCTAGCACACTAGTTCATGCGACACACTCTTATGTTGTGTATATGTAAATACCATGGTTTAGGCTTGCTTGGGGAGCAACAAGACTAGACGAAGATCTCGCATTTGATCAGCCCCTTTCACTCTCTAATCAAGTGAGTCATAGCCCCCTTTCAAACTCTTTTATGTGTTTTACTTTCGGGGTGAAAAGCATGATAAATAAAATTGCTTTATATATATGAAATGATTCTTGAAAGAATGATTATGAAATGGGATATTGTATGTTCAATGTGTTATATGTTATACGATGAGCTTGAGTTCTGTCAAACTGAGATACTTCAGTACACTACTATTAACTCCGATAGTGGAGGCCTGTAGTTAGAGGGTTGCGCAACTAGGAGTCGTCCACTCACCACTAAATAGGTAACGGTGGAATGTTTGGTCTGCCTTGGTGGCCACCTTCATTGCCAGTCCGACCCGAGCGGTGCTCTAACTATCTTTATTATTATTGGTCGTCTCCATGGCACGACCCCAATTGTGATTAAAGCACTTGAATGACAGCTTGTGCTCTGAAATGAAATATTATGTTGTTTGGGACATGTAAATGGTCGTAGTAGTGGCTCAAGCATATACTCATCGAATTATGCCTTTGGGCTGAATGGAAATCATTATTATTGTGGATGGAAATTATTGATTGAACATACGGTTTGGGTACGGATAATATGAACGATATTCTTGGAAACTACATGATTTACTACTTCATAAATTGAATTGTTTGTATGTATATTTGGTAGAATAAACCTATGAACTCACTCAACTCTCGTAGTTGACACTTTTCTTCATGCTTTTCAGGTCTAGAGCAGTAAGTTAGCACTATGGACCACCTCTTGGATGATGTGTTTATTTGTTGCATGTTGGACTAGTAATGCGAACATTTGATCTCTTGATAATGAATTTGGTTATGTAATGTTTATTAAACGTCAACTTGAACTTGTAACCTTTTGAATTTGAATGGCATTTGAAACTTTATGGTGATGTTTTATATTTAAATCTTTTGTACCATGTTGTTCTGTGACATCTCGTGTTCCGCCTTAGTCGGGGTGTTACAGAAAAATGGTATCAGAGCCAAGGTTATAGAGAATTTTTGCTATAACCTACGTATTTTCAAAACGAGTCGAATATTTCTTAAACAATTGAGTCGATCATAAAGTATTCTTGTTTTACTTATGCATAGCCTGATCAACTATGCCTAACTAAAAATTTAATATGGAATGATCGAAATGATTGTCTAAGGGATATTCAAAATGAGTCTTTTGAAAATAAGTTTTAAAAACGATTCTTGGTGCAAAAGATACATAACCAAATCCAATGTTTGCATTACCTATTAGAACCCTTAGTTAATACCCCCACTTGGCTAGTATTACTTTGTCCATTTAGATATAATACATGAAGCTATGCACAAGTTGAATCCTAGTCATTACTTTAATTATAAATGGTTATGTTGGTCGTGCGAGTCGAGTTGGTCGTCGGTTGTGGATGGTCATGTCGTTGTTAGTTGTTAAGCTTGTGAGTCGTTGGTCGAGTTGGTTGGTTGCTTGTCAAATGGTTAAGGTCGTCTCATGGTCCGTCGAGTCGTCTTGCTGTCCGTAAGTTGCCACATGGGTCGTCAATGGTCAAGTCGTCTAATACATATTTCCCACATCTTATTTGGACGTTTTAGGCACGGTTGATAGCCGTTTATACATGTTTTGTGGTGCTTTATGGTATTTGCTAGTGATTTCAGGTCTAAGGCAGGTATTTCACTCACAAATGGTAGAAAACGACTTAGAAATGGTCCAAAGGCACTAACGGATGAAGAATGGTCGAAAACAAAGTTAAAATGCTGAAACCAGGAAGAACTCGCGGCGCGACCTGCAGATATCGCGACGCGAGCCCTCCAGTAAACTCGCGGCGAGCAAATGAAGTCGCGGCGCGAGAAATTGCTGGTCTGACGGATTTTCTCTCTCCTGGTATAAATACAAACACCCACTCAACCCTAAACTTAATCTTGGACACTCCAGCCTCCACTTTTTCTCTCTAGCAGTTTTTGAGGGCTTTCCAAGGGTTTTTACTTCCCCAATATCATTTGAAGATTTGAAGACTAATTTTGGCTATAGTTACTTATTGTGGCTCGGTTGTAACTTCGATTTTGAATTCTCCTCAATATTTGGTACATTATGTTCTCTTATTTAATTGAATCTTTGTTCTTTTTCATTATGAGTAGCTAAATCCCTATACATCTATGAAGATGAAGTGAAACAATTAGTCATGGTTGCATATTATTTTGAATTCAAGTTGGTTTTACTTAACATTTTGTCAAGATCTTAATGAAGTGATTTCTTATATTTACTCTTGTGTACTTGGTGATAGTTGTGTTTTTCGATAGTGGTACTAGTTGAATACAAGTATTGTTTTAGTTGTTTGTCTATGAACAACTCTTGCTAGGTCATGGTATGATAGTAAAGATGCAAGTTTAATAGAAATTACTTTGTTAAGTGGATTTAACGGATGGTGGTACCACGTTTCTTTCACAAAGATAAAATTGTTATTTAGATAATCAAGTAAACTAGTTAGCGCAAGGAATTGTCACAAGGTTGGTGGTACCACTTGTTGCAAGAAATTGTATTGATTAGGTGATTGAGTCGATTTTACAAACGGAGTGCACGCCGAATGTGTTTTTGTCTTGTCACGATTGTCATAACCAACTTATATGAATTTTGAGCTTAAACCATATGCAACCTAGACTTCTTGTGTAGCGATTCGACATAGATGGCTTTTTAATTATTTGTTTACACTCAAACTATTTTAGTGTGCTCTCGATTGACGCCTGTTGAGTACTTTTATCTACTTGTTAATTACATAGCTTTCGGAAACGCAAAGTGACAACTCGGTCACATATCAAACCTTACTTGTTTCACATTTTTCACAACCTTTAGTACAACAGTCAGTCCTTGTGTTCGATCCTGGTCTTGCCAGTTACCTATATTACATACGAACGGGTACACTGCCCGTAAGTGTGTTGTAGTCAGTTAGCGGTAGATCTTGTTATAATTATAAACTAGATTTCACACATCGTTTGTATGGCGGTCGTCCATGGTCGTCTAAGCGTCGAGTCAAGTCGTCATCTCACGCCTTTGTGAAACTTGTGTAGGAACATCATGTCGCAAGCAAGTGGAACTTCCGGATCAGCCCCTAGACCAAGGAATTTGTATGGATTCGTGGACCACATGGAAGAGGAAGAAAGGAGACGCCTAGAGCAAGAGCAACCTCCCCAACCACTCCAAGAAGAAGAAGAAGAAGAGACCGATCCAATGGAAGATCCATCGGAAGACGATAATGCTAGAAGTGTTGCCTCTAGCCAACCTGAACGCCGCTCACCCTCGCCACCACCATCACCACCTGCCCCTAGAGCACCTACTCCGCCGAGGCAAGATGTACCCATGAACCTAAGCGATGGGAGATTTCCAGCCCAAGACCCATACCTTCAGCCGCGCCTTCCTCGTGATCATCCCTGGTACCATCTCGGACATAGGCGTCAAGGAGAAGAACCACATCGCCCAGTCTATGGGGTACCCCCTCCACCTCCCATTGGTATGACTCTTGAAGAAAGGGAGAGGGTGTGGGGAATAGCAAACGGATTAAGGGATGCTAGACTAAGGGTAAGGACTCAAGAGGTGATGATGGAAAGGGCCTTGGGAGTTATGGATCGAACGGGGTTGGCGATATCGGAAGTTCGTCGAGTTAATGAAGTGATATTTATGATGGGATGTGTGCTCACGGCTGTTTGCACTCTCGTAGGTAGCTCTCATGCTTAGGAAGTAAACCTAAGAGCTTCTTTATTTATGAACTTATTTGATGTATGAACGTTTGTACTTTGTTTTAATTTCTTGAACTTTCTAGCTTATATGTGACGATGATCACATCGTATTTGGCATGTAGCAATTTTGTAAACTTATCTTGAATGATATATATGTATGCTTAATGCCTCTCTATGGTTACATGATGTGATCCTTCTTGTGTTATAGTTATCCCCATTATAAAGGTTATAGTTACAGCAGGAAATCAGTTCTGACCACTTTTGATAGAACGACCATAGCTGGAGTTCTATTTCGTCTTTTGACCTGATTCCAATTGGAGGTGAAACTTAACTCATAGGGCTACGTTTTATATTTATGAGTTTTTCCCAGATCGTCCATCTTAAGCCACTTTTACGTGCTCCAAGTTCGTACACAGATTCTGTAATTCTCTTAGCTAACCTTGAAAGCATGGTTGATAAATTTCAGAATTTTACCTAGCCATTTATTTGCTCATAATGACAAGTGTGTCGTGATTAAGGAAAAGAATATGAATATACATATGGGTGCGAACGAGCCCTCTATGCACTAAATAACTTTAGATATACTCGTGTGAGATCAAGAAGTCGTGAGTCGAGTTTATGTCATATGATTCAATACACGAATGACTAAACTATATTATCCTTTGTAGAGACATGGCACCACGAAGGACCGGCGGAGAAACAAGTGAAGAGGCCCAGCGAAGGGCCGAGTTAGCTGAGCTTATCTCCCAACAAATCAATGCCGCCATGCCAAACATTGCCACCCAAATTGCGGAGAATGTGACCGCTACACTCAACACGGCTAGAAGACAAGATGGAGGAGGCAATGCCAATGAAAGGAATGCTTACAAGACTTTCACGTCTTGCAATCCCAAGGAGTTCTATGGGACGGAAGGTCCTGTTGGATTGCTCACATGGTTCCAAAGCATGGAAGCCATTTTGAACATCATCGATTGCGCACCGGCCGACCGTGTCAAGTTTGCGGCTAGCAAGCTCCAAGGAAGGGCACTCACTTGGTGGAACCTCCGAGTCACTACGAGAGGTCGCGCCGTAATGAATGCTTTGACTTGGGAGCAACTCAAGGAGGAAATGAAGCAGGAATACTGTCCCCGCCCAGCGGTGCAAAAGTTGGAGAGTTGTTCTGTTATTATCTTGGCTTCAATCACATGTTTTCCAAGCTTGGTTACTTGAAGGCGTGTACCATTGCACAAACCATTTGGTTGGTCTATATTCCTTAGTAACATTACTGGAGCTCCTACTTTCACCACCAACTTATGATGAGGTAATCCAGACATCTTTAGATTGTTTAAAACTTCAGTTGAATACAATGCTTCATCAGTATCGTTGCTGTCCTCAGATTCACATAAGCTATCAGAGCTAAGATACTCCATCTGAGTACCTGGCATCATGTCTAACAGCTTTTCATTGATTTCATTGACTACATCATGAGTGGGCGCGAGGATTGCTCGTTGTTGGAAATAAAATGGATCATCAAAACTGTTAAAGATATCTGGATATGTGAATTCGATCAAACTTAAAAGAGGATCGACTGGATCAAGTATGAGAAAGTTATCTGGTATTTGAATGTCGACTTCACCATCATTTGAATCTCCCAGTAAACCCTCTCCGAGTTGCAAAATCCATTTTGCAAAATCTGTTGTTTCTTCTTGATTGGTCAACTCACAACCCATTTTTAGCCTCATATTAACAGTTAGTTTAAGCACCTTACAGTGATGCCAAAGATAAGAAGAATTTAAGGAGGCATTAACAATGTTACTTCTTGAACCTTGGGGTATGACTGGTAAAATTTGACGAAAATCACCGCCAAATAGGATAACCTTGCCACCAAAAACTTTCTCTTCACTGTTCGGCTGAGTGGAGCGCAAGATGTCTCTCATTGTTCGATCCAAAGACTCAAAACAATGTTTGTGTATCATGGGTGCTTCATCCCAAATGATGAGTGTGGTCCTTTTAATTAAATCTGCAAGCTCACTATTGGGTTCAATTGAACAAACCGAATTCTCGTTAACGTTTATCGGAATAACAAATCTTGAATGTGCAGTTCTACCACCACTTAACAAAAGAGAAGCAATTCCACTGGATGCCACATTGAGAACAATTTCACCTTCTGAACGTAATGCAACTGTAATTGTTTTCCAAAGGAAGGTTTTTCCGGTACCACCATAACCATATACAAAAAAAACACCACCATCCTTCTTTGCAACAGCTTCCATCACTGTTTGATATATTTGTTGTTGTTCAGAAGTTAAGCTCCTCAAACAAACTTGATGTTCAGTTCTTAAAGCAGCTCTATCATATAACAATTCACTACGGATCAAACGATTGCTAAATGATGAAACAAAATGCTCCGACGAAAAAGGCATTTCTGGGAAATTTTTTAGTGTACTACCATTACTAAGTAGCAATTGTTCAATTTCAGCCAAGCAGAGTTGTTGTAATTCTTCTTCCGGAAGAGACAAACCTATTGAACAATATGAAATATATATAACATTAAAAATAATAAAGAGAAAGGTATGTATAAAATTAGTTGAAAATATGTGTACTATAATGACAATAGACTAACCGGGGAAATTTAGTAATCTTCTTTGGCGGAATAAAATGTCTGCAGATAAGAGGTGCTTAGTTTTGTTCCACAATTCATCGGGACGTGTTACTGAGTTTGAAATCAATAACATGACAAAGAAATTCCTCAGGTATGATTCAGATGCCCATATGCTAGCTTCCTCAATGGCATTAGTATATTCTTTATCATCATCTAACAGCCCCATCTCTTGGCAAACTTCTTTGTATGTTTCACAATCTTTTCCATTAACTTTTTTGATATCCTTGAAACATTTTGGGCCTCTAATATGATTCAATATAATTCTGAGGTAGTATATATCACCAAGTGCTATTGGAACGTAAGTTATTCTTCCAATGTTACCTTGTGACCTATCTCTTCTTTTCCAAATTCTCTTATCACGTAACCAAACATAATGCTTTGGGAATTCTACATATTTCAAAGTTCGAGCAAATTTATCTACTTTGTTCATTTCCATCCACTGTATAAACATTGATTGCTTAACAGTGGGATTAGAAACAACATCACATAAATTAGAACTATCATCGTATACAATTCTCTGGCAATCTTCATCATGGAATGGCAAAACTTGAACAGGTGGGTACCTATAATGTATGTCAAATGCGAAAATTCGCCAAGCCGCTTCACAAGCGGATACATACCTGTAACATGTATACAAAGAAATGTGAGTAATTAAAATGACCTAATTATATAACAATTCAATGTTGTAGCAAACTTTTAACTGACCTACAATCAAGATAATTCTGGACCTCGTTTTTGGGTTTTTTCTCTCGAGTACCAGAGTCATTGATATTTGTTTGATAAACAGCAGCAGTTACTCTATCAGGTCCTTTGTTGATGTATTTAAACAAATATTTGATTGCCCCAGTTTGGTTGCACCATTCGACATTCATATGACACTGGTACTTTCGAAGTAAGTTAGCATTGTAAGGTACAACAGACCGATTATCAAGCTCTTTACCATCCTTTTCAATTATATTACCGGTGTTACGGCGTCTATAAACAGGATATCCTTCTGAGTCAACCGAGCTTTCATCCTGAAACATTTTGGGGAAATTTTTGGAACATTTATTTTTAACCATGCATGGACAGCTTGGGTTGTCAACTCCACAAGGACCATGCACCATGAACTGTTTCACAAGTTCGTATAACTGCGGATCTTCTTCTTTGTTTGGTATTTCAGCACTGATTACATTGTCAATATCTGTGACAGTAGGGAACTTGTGTCCAGATTTCAAAAACAAACATATATGAGCATGAGGAAGGCCACGTTTCTGAAACTCTACAGTATAAATAACTGCAATATAAAATGGATAATTATATATTAGAAAGTAACTTTAATAGATGTAATATTGTGTTTATATTTTTCGTAATATATATTTACTAAAATGAGATTGTGATGAATTACCTGCTTCTATTGGACCAAATAAACAATCATTTTTCAACTCGTCAATAAGATGATCCAATTTAATCTTGAATATCCTTGATAAAATATCAGGCCTATCTGCAGGAGACAGATCCTTGTCAAGCAAACATCTATATATTTCCGGCCAATTGGGGTTGCAAGTGAAAGTAATGAATAAATCTGGATAACCAACTGCTTTGCAAATTGCCATAGCATCCAGATACTTTTGCATCATGTATCGAGCTCCACCAGTAAATGATGATGGCATGAAAATACGTTTGCCAGAAGAGGAGGCATCATCATTACCACTCTCTACAGTAGCATTCAAGTTCTTGAAAGAATCACTTCTAAGTTTTGGTTGTTGGGTGCTTATGAAGGACAACCGAGAGGATTCTACCATTGTGTAAGAATCAACTAAAAATTGGTGAAAAAGCTTCTTGCCATGAAGCAATAGGGAATATTCATTCGGCCTGTCTTGTATCCTATAGCAAAAGAATTCCCTCATACTAAGATCTGACCTTTTTATATCAGATTCAAGCGGAATATATCGGTGCTTAATACCGTCACGGAAACCATCTTCTGCATATGGGAAAAGAAGGGGATATTGTAAGGCCAAATAAGACGGATGAAGTTCACTTATTCTTCGAAGTGCTCCAGCTTTAGTGCGAACAACAATGTCACGCTTATCAATCATGTCGTCAATATCACCAATAATCAAACCAGCAACTTCAGAGACTGTGGGTAAATTATATGTTCGACCATCTTCTTTTCGTGTGCCAATAAGTTTGAGACTTACAGTTTGCCAATCATTTTCTTGAATACAATCTCTTACCATCCTAAATGATTTCACAAGAGGATTTAAAGAATCCAACATATTCTTAATTAGGATAATTGTATGATGATCAAGTGATTGTTTGTTACTATTCTTGCTGTTTCCACCAGAACTGAGAATAATATCGAGTTAAAAATATTACTACAATCGTAAAAAAATCATACTTTTGGAATATAATTTGGTTAAATAGTTTGGATATTTACCTTACAGCTTTTGCTCTATTTGCCGCCTCATTTTCTGAATCATATATATAAAGTTGTGAGAACTTGGGTTGATCACCAGCGGCAGGAAGGAGACTACCCATACGATGAAAATTCTGGCCTTGTAGCCTAAAGACAAATGGACCTCTACCATTCATCACACTTTTGTCTACTTTACCTCCCATTGATGTAAAAGCAAACATCATGTTATATGCTCGGATATTATTCATGAATTTATCGACCTGGAGTTATCTTCTCTGTAAAGTTTCTTTAACAAAGGAGGAGGTACTGGTGATGGTGGAAGTACAACATCACCAGATTTACAACAAAAACCAAAAGCAATTTTTTTTTATCACGATTACCACGTAGCATCTCAGCTTCCCATAGCATGGCATTACACTTGCCACACTGGTATATTGCATCTCCATGATCAATATAAGCTATATACAAAGTGTGAAAAATGTATATGAATATAATATTATGTGAAACAAATTTATACTACAGGGAATTAAAATAAAAGTAATGGTGAAGACTTATGCACAAACCTCTGGAAATTCCGCTACGTTTTGAGTACGAATCATTTAATAATTCATCAGTTAGTTCTAAATCAATTTTAGGAATGTCGACAGTATTGAATTTTTTCCTGTTGATTCTACTATTTTGTGGAGAATCCAAACATTCAAATTCTGGAGATGACAAAATAGAATAGGGACTTGAATTCTCCTTTGAAGTATGTAATTTCTTCTTTCCTTTTGATGATTTATCACTACTATTTTGAGCAACTGCATATTTTTTGGTGCAACAAAGAAATTAAAAGTAATGTAAATAAAACCAGAGAAAATTGAAGTTTATCTGCCTTACGTTTAGTAGGTGTGGAAACAGGAGTTTCAAGATCAAATCGAGATGAAGAAACAACATTTGTTGAACCTTTTAAACTCAAAACATGATACAAAAGTGATTAAATATAAATCAAAAGTGTATAATAAAGGAAAGGGAATTTGAATCAAAATGATTCACCATTCATATCTTCGGTTAATCGGATGCTACTTCCAGATGGAATAGAGAGTAGAGATGGGGAAATAGTATAATTGAACAAAATGAATTTGTTAGGTCCAGTTCACCTGGAACTGGTCAGTCACCAGTTCACACTGACCAGTTCACCAGTTGCATCTGGTGACCAGTAAACTGGTGACCAAGAAGATTTGTCGAGAAATATTTTGAAGTCCAGTTGCACTGTACAGTTAACGCAACTGAAGACTTCCTCCAGTTGAGAACTGACCAAGTTGAAGAAACATTCCAGTTGAAGTCGAAGACAACAAATGGAAGAAAGAGAATGACAATGGCAGCGAAGCCCAGTTGACATTCTAGTCAGTTACAAACTGGAGACCTTCAGTGGAAAACCCTTACAAAGCTTTACACTGATTACGAGGAATTGACTTGTATACTTTATGTACCTTTACCCGGATAATAAGCCTTATCTTATTATTTAAGGATTAAAAGGTACATAAAGGTGGTTGTGTAAAGTCACTGTAACATGCGACTTTACAACACTTTTTAAGGAATTAAATGCTATTCCTTAAATGCTTCCAACCACTTTTGTACGGCTAAAGTTAACATCCATATGTTAACTTTGCCTATAAATACAAGTCATTGCACAACCAAGAAACACAAGTTATTCAAAGTTATTTCACACACAAACGAATAACTTCTTACTTTGCAAACCTGCAATATTCTTGGTGAACTTGTGCAATATTCTCTCAATCGCTAAAAGGAACATTTCACTACTTTAAGTGTTTCGATTGTTGAAGAGAAATTCCGAGTATAGATCAATTGTATTTCATAGGTTGTTAGGATATTTACATTCGTGTATTATCTTGGTTCCGCATCAACCTTGTAATTTGTTTAATATCAATAAATAAATTACACATTGAAAACTACATATTGTCTCATCAAGATTGTTCACAAGTTATTTGTATTATTGCATTGTTCTTTACTTATTGTCTTTTATATAAGTAATCTATCTAGAACTTGGTATATACTTATCTAACTGTCGTCTCCAGTTTAGTAAGTATATTGCAAAGTAACTCCACCATCGACATAGAGGTGTCTTCAGTAGTACCATCTAACAAGTTGGGACTATATAAACAATTAAAAATATGAGTAAATATAAAAGAACAATGGTGGAGGACCTAAAAGGAAGTTGAATAAAAAGGTTCACCGTTCATATGTTTGGTTAATGGCATCCTACTTGCAGATGGAATAGAATTCTGGGTGGTGCAATACACACCACTTGAAGACGATTTCTTTTTTGAAACTTGTATACATGCAAATATAGTTCATCACTTTAGTAATGATATATTAAATAGTACTCATGTTTACACACTATATATTGTTTGCACTTTGGCACTAATAAATGAAAAGTCTGAATATAAACATACCATTTGTAATATCAAGTAATGGAGAGCTTGAAGATGAAACACTTGAGATGGAAAGGGCAACATTTCTTCTATTTTTAGTATTCTGCAAGACAACTTTTCTTTTTTTACGATTCAATGTAGCATTAGGAGAGGAATTGTCAGGAGAATCATTCTCCCCTAGCTGGTATCTTATCCTTCCCATTTGAAAACAATTGTAATGGAGCAACTGTAAATTAGTGGTGTGTAGAAGAAGATTGGTCAAAAGTAACTTTACTTTACTTGTAATTGATGAAAGATTAAATTCAAAATCAACTGCTTTGGACATTTCAAAAATCAACAAAAATTTGAATTTTGGTGTTTTCCCTCTATTTCAGTGGAATATTTTTATATTAGTTTTTTTAATTGGCAGGAAAAAAAAGGTTATGGTATCTGCTACAATTTTGATTTTAAGGAGAGTGTCTGAATTTTCAGGAGGATTTATATGTTTTTTAGAAATTTTCCTTTGTTTATAAAGTTATAATCTATTTTGATAACATTTTGAATTTAGGCACATTGTGTCACATATGAATTACATATAAAGATATTAAACAGACTAAAATATACGCTATGTATAGATTTACTGCATTTTGAAGGTTAAGCATTAGCTACAAAGAGGAATTTAAACACGATCTCTGAAGTGTTCACCTACAACTTCAGATTTTAATAGATAAACTTGGTTCAAAAGAGAAGTTACTACAACTATTACAGACTTGCAACATAATGTGGCAAAGGCCACCGTCCAAGGTTCAAAATACAAAGCATAAGCATTAAAAGTCATTACATGAAACATAACAGGGAAGACACAAACAACAACAACAACAATGTTTCAATAGACAAAGAAGTAGCAGATTAGACATCATATGGTTCAAGTTTCTTGCGGAGCCTCTTGTTAGAACCGCTAGTCTCTTCAGCCACAATAGATTCAATAACAGCCTTAATGGGACGTTTCAAGAGAGGGCTCGTAGCAGAATCCTTGTCAACGTCCACAACCAAACATTCTCCAGTAACAGATGCAACATCCTTGGAAGAGATCACAAAAAAACTATTTCAAAGTTGGTCAAAAGGAAATACATAAATAAATTGACGAAACTCGGTTCACAATTTTGAGGTTAGGGAGTAATCTTGAAAAGTAAGATAGCAGTCAAAAGTGAATAATTAGTAGTAGACGAATGTATGGGTTGAATAAAAATAGTGGATAATTATGTGAAAGAAATTATACCTGATTCACAGCATCTTCACCAAGCATTTCAGCAATGATTTCTGGATCGTCACAGAATTTTTTGACAGTGTAAACATAGTACTTTTGACGGACATTGTATTCAGTAACCACAATTTTGAAAGCAATTTGCCTGTTTAGAAGGGAATCAAACTCATAAGGGAAGCTGTTTTCATCAACAGATTTAAGTTGCCTTTGACGAATATCATTTGCAGAAAGGCCTAAAAGACGACAAACTTCTTGGTCAAACATGAGGAATGAAATACATCCAGTGGGATCTTGTACTCGGAATTGAAGACGGAACCTGAAACAATCGAAACAGTAAACCAAAGAGGCAAATTTAGAAGCAGGTAAATAAAAAAATAAATTGATGTGTAAACTATCAAAGGAAAGCAGAAAATAAGTCTTACTTTGGCATGACGGATAAGGCTTCACCCTCACATTTGGGACACCACAAACTTTCAGCAGGAGCATTCTCAAGTTCCGGAGTTACAACATCAACTTCTTTCAAATATTCAGCTTTAGTCTTCACCTTCTTCTTACATGTACGACAAGCAATATAAAACCACCCAGACTCTTGTTCCAAAAGCTTAATGGTAGACAGCACAACACACTCCACTTTAAGGGGCACCTATTAATATTGGTTGTTCAGATTAACAAATATTGTATATTATGATATAAAAAAACAGGTTTAATACAAAAATATAAGAATAAGTATATATTACCTTAGGATCATGATTTATTCCAGGCACAAGTTCGATCTCTCTTACCTCTTCAACAGATTTTCGGTTACCATTCACAATAAACTCATTACGCATAGGGTAATTTGTCTGAGTAGTCAACATAGTTTGAGAACTACCATTACCACCGTTTCTGAGTATAACACTAAAAAGGAAATACAACATGTCTTAAGCCAAAAAAAAACAGTATATACAATTCATTACAGTAAGATATGAAGAAAATAGAGAAATATATCAAGAAATCTCACCCTCTTCTAAATTCATTAATGTCATCATCAAGGAAAATACGGGTACCATACATGTCATTTTGAAGAGTAAGAGAATCTGAAAATAAACAACATTATAGTATAAGTAAGGGAGTATTATATTTAATTGATTTCAATGTTTAAATTATGAATGCTTGTAAGGCCTATACCAGTCCATAACTTGATCTTGCAATGTTGAAGAATCATAATCACATGCTCCATACTACGTGCATGGTTAGACACATAGTTGGAGACTTGAACAGCATAGTCACCCCAAAGAGTGCAACGGACAACAGCACCACTAAATCAAAGTTAAATGATTTAATTTTAGACAAAAAAACAGGTAGTCATGGTCATATTATTTTGAGCTGAATTGGTATTTAACAAAAACAATAAGCTAATCATATAATCTCATTGAATAGCACTAATCAGAAATCTCATTGAATATCATCTCATTGAATACAAATAATCATATAGAACTAATAATATAATCATTTCATCTCATTTAATATAGCACTAATCATATACTCATATCATCTCATTTAATACAAACAATCATATAAAAAAGTCATATAGTCAGGTGTCTGAATCGGGTAAAAACAAAAATTCATAAACTGTACATATCATGGTAACAAACATGTTCTGACTGAATACAAACAGATATTTAATAAATCTTAAGAACCAAGTAACAAATAGAATAAAACATAATACATTAATGTTCTGACTGAATTGTATCCTACAAATCAATTTTCCCACCATGTATTTAACAGGCATCTACAAATCAATTTTGTCACCATGTATTTAAAACATAATACATTAATGTTCTGACTGGATTGTATCCTACAAATCAATTTTCTCACCATGTATTTAACATGCATCTACAAATCAATTTTGTCACCATGTATTTAACATGCATCTTAAACAAAAGCACTTACTCCAAATTTTGAAGATCAACATGCAACCTCTTCGTTTCCTTCCCTGAAGCAGACCTGAAGATGTCCATATTTCCACACCAAGATATGTTTCCAATGACATCTAAACATCATAAAAAAATTGGGGTCAGATTTTTTATGAGCTATTATTGTAACTTAAAATACAAATATAAGTGAAACTCACCAACTGTTAGAACTTGGTTCATCAAGTCCTGAGTTATCTCTTCAAAATTTTTGAAATGAAAACAATAAGGGTGACCCCTCCAACCAAAAGCAGTCTGAACTTCAGTAGATTTGTAAAAGATGAGTTTCCTGGGGAGATTCAAAACAGGATACTTGTCATCTTGAGCACCAACACCAATTTTCTTGAACAGAAGAACAACATCTTCTTGAAGTATAGAATCAAATTCACGCATGAGCTTTTGCTTCACAAGAACTTGCATCTTGTTATCCTGAAACAAATACAATAAGGGTGACTTTACAATTAATCTTTACAAATAATCATACAATCCATGATGGAAGGTTGGTAAATAGCCAAAAAAAATTACATTCTCATCAATCACAATCAAATCAGTTCTCCAGCTTTGCGACCATTTTTTAATAATACGAACTTTTACGTTCCAGATATCTTTGGATTCATCAACTTCATTCAGAAAATTAGTATTTTCGTTAGCCATAGAAAAGGGATAAGAAGGAAAAGGATTTGTGAGAGGACTGTGTGAAAAATGAGAGGATTATGTGAAAAGATTGTGAGATAATGAGAGATGAAATTCAAAATCTCTATATCTAACTGCAAATTATCTCGATCTATGTAACCTTCTCACATAAGAGGAGACAATTTGAAATTGTAAGTCCCAACTCAATAGATGGTACTACCTGAAGACACCTCTATGTCGATGGTGGAGTTACTTTGCAATATAAGCACTGAACTGGAAACGACCAGTTACAGGAGTATATACCAAGTTCTAGATAGATTACTTATTTAAGTGACAATAAGTAAAGAACATGCAATAATATAAAATACTTGTAAAGTAAATTGGTGAGACAATATGTAATTTTCAAGTGTAATTTATTTATTAACTTTAAATAAATTACAAGGTTGTTGCGGAACCAAGATAATACAAAGTATGTAAATATCCTAACAACCTATGAACTACAATTGATCTACACTTGGAATTTCTCAAAACAATCGAAACACTTAAAGTTGTGAAATGTTCCTTTTTACGATTGAGAGAAGATTGCACAAGTTCACCAAGAATATTGCAGGTATGCAAAGTGTGAAGTGTGTTATCTCACTTGTTATTCAACACTTGTTATTCTTGTTGTGAAATGACTTGTATTTATAGGCAAAGTTAACATTGGGATGTTAACTTTGGCCGTACAAATATGGTTGAGAGCATTTAAGGAATAGCATTTAATTCCTTAAAATGCAGTGTAAAGTTGCAGTATAAAGCACCTTTATTCAACCAGCTTTATGTACGTTTTTGTACTTAAATAATAAGATAAATCTTATTATCCGGGTAAAAGCACATAAAGCATAAAAGTCAATTCCTCGTAATCAGTGTAAAGCTTTGTAAGAGCCTTCCACTGACGGTCTCCAGTTTGTAACTGACTAGAATGTCAACTGGGCTTCGCTGCCATTGTCATTCTCTATCTTCCACTTGTTGTCTTCGACTTCAACTGGAATGATTCTTCAACTGGTCAGTTCTCAACTGGAGGAAGTCTTCAGTTGCGTTACTGTACGATGCAACTGGACTTCAATATATTTCTGGACAAATCTTCTTGGTCTCCAGGTGCAACTGGAGACTGGCCAGTTTCACTGAAACTGGTCCTAACAAATTCCCCCTATTTGTCTTGAAATATTAGCAAGTCTTTTTCAGTTCTTGTATCTGTACAAGTGTGAACTGGAGAGACTTGTTCGATTAAATCTATCTAAGTTTTCCAAGGCATTTTTATAGATCAATAAATGCCTTGGGTTTTTCTTTTTAAGTTTGTTAGATCTAATCTATTATCTACCTTGTGGTTACAAACTGGTAACTTCATTTATACAAGGAAATGAAATTTACACAAGTTATAGAATGTAAATAAAATTACAAGTAGATAACTGAAAAGAGAACTTAATGAGATGGCCCTTCGCCAGTTCGTCTTCTCTTGGTCACTGAAGAGATAGGCTGAGAGTCTTCAGGATCAATATTCAACTTTAGCTCCAGATTTTCTTTGTGTTGAATCTTGCCCTTTAAGAAGTTCACCCAAGCTTTCTCAAACCTATTCTTTTGTGCCTTGCATCCAAAACATTCACCATTTCCACCCATTCACTGAACCCATACTGCATTGCACCAGGATTGTCAGTTTTAACCAGTGGCCCTCTAGTATAACTAACTTCAACGTGAAAGTACTTGGTGCCTGGCTTAATTATTACATTAACACCATTGATAGTCCCACTATGTCTTCTGGTTGCCATGATCTGGGAGTAATAGCTTCTTGCTTCAGATTCATTTGATATTTTAATACTCCCAGCTCCAGCAGCCAGTACAGCAGACTTGATGTCATCATTCGATACCTCGCCAGTTGGTTCTATGAATGTGCTAAGGTCAGCATCTCTGGTCAGTGGTCTTCTTGGTTGAGGGTTCCTCCTTGGTGGATTCAATACCCTTTTCACAACCTTCTTAACATGTTCAATTCTTTAGAATCCCACTGGCCCTGTTCTCTTTTGCCTTCTCCACTGATATATTCAAACTTCTGTCATCAAATTCAGCTTCATCATCAGGATAGTGTCTGTCTAATTCAACATCAAGCATTTCTTTCAACATGTCAACTATCCTGAGATCATTCTTTACTCTGGCATACTCCTCCTTAGTGATTCCCAAAAGATGAGCATCACTAATATCAAGCAATTTAATATGTGCAAGATGTGCTCTGGCTTCAGCTTGGTTTCTTTGTTTCATTTTTTCTTTCTTTAATTTCATTGCCAAGTCTAGCCAGTTGTTTGCTCACACTTTCAGAAACTGGAGGAAGTACATCAGCATTGCCAGTTTCTAACATTGGTACATCAGTGGCCGGCTGGGCGGATACATCAGATGCCAAACCTTTTCCTTTATCCACAACATTCCCCCTAACACTTATATCACCAGTTTCACCAATTCTTTGCTCACCAGCTTCAGTACTGGCAGCCACAATCATTTCCCTACCTGTTTGAGTTCCAGATGGATTACTTTCAGTTTGAGTTTGTGCAAGAACTGCACTTCTTTCCCCCTTGGCAGCATCTAGACCTGCCCTAATCACTTCCCATTCAGAATGGTGAGCTGGCAACCGGTCAAGAGGCTGCCACGATTGCATGTTCTTGCATTCTTTGAATATCGTGCACATCATCCTGAAAGATCTCCATAGGTGGTTGGTTTCTTTAGACTGGGTCAGAACATTAGCTGCAACTTGTTCCTGACCAGTTTTTAGTTCATTCAAAATCTTGGAATCTTCATCCAAACCAGAAACCACCTTATCCTTCACCTCTTCATCCTTTTTCTTCAAACTTTCTACTTCAGTTGTCAGTTTATCCAGAGGACTGAGCATGAAGTGATACCTGGGTGTTCAAGTTATCAATGCTGCCCTCAACTGGTTGATATTTGTGAGTGGGGCCAGATCAACCTGAGGAGTGGCCAGCTTGGTGATCTCAGACATCACCTTTTCAATCAATTGAGTTTCTCTTGCACCCAACGTATCATCAATTTTCTGACCCACTGAAGTAATCAACTGCTGCCCAAGCTCAGTCACATTCAACCCAGGTTTGTCAACCAATTCCTTTACCTGTTTTTCAATCTCCCTTAAATCCACTTCAGATGTTCTAACAGTGTTGCCCAGCAAGTTGTAGATTGAGGTTGTGACCTTGGACTGAGTGAGGTCAAAGGCTTCTTTTAAAGATGTTGCCAGATTGTTGCAGCCAGTGACCAGCTCATTCAGCTTCTTCAACACCAAGTCTTCATTTGATGAAAACTTGTTAATCCCCAGATCAACCACTTTAATATTGGTCAAGTGATCCTTGTGGTATCTGGAGAAAGACTTGGTGTTGTTGTCAAGTGTCTTTTGAATCTCCTCCACCCTGGTGAGAAGGTTTTGGAGATCGGCTTGTACAGAGACAACTTGACTGTCCAGTGACGGAGGAGAAGGTGTCACTGGACCAGCAGCAGTTTCTACTGGAGCAACTGGAGGAGGCAAACTTAGAGAAGTCTCCCCAGTTGTCATACCAGCAGTTGAAGAAATAGTAGGAGTGGTGGTAGAAGAAAGGACTGGAATTTCAATGTGTTGTTCATGCTGAGAATGCTCAGGTGTGAACAACGGCGGCGGTGGGGGTGGCATTTCTCGAAGGAGTGAGAATTGCCCAGATGGTGAAGGTGCCATACGTCTGTTTCTAGACATATAGTTATAAGTGGGAAAAGGAATATTTGTTGGCTCATTTACTTGGGATGGTGAAAGTGAAATTGAAGCATCTGGAAGCGAGACTGGAGATGAAGGGTTTTGATCTGGTACAGCAGAATCAAAAATCTCCAAGTCTGAAGCAGTACCTTCAGAATCCGAAGATTCAATAAGGATTTCCTCGTCATTAACATTCATGTCCAGATCCATGAATGTAACTGAGGGCTGACCAGATGGGTCAGTCTCCAGATGACCTTCCCAGTTTCCTGGTTGGGTGCATCTGTTGGAGGATCAGATACCGAGGTATCTTCACCAGGGATAGAGGTTATTGGGGTTGCTTCAGTTATAGTTGCTCTATCCTCAACCATAACATTAGACGAACTGGAGGGTCCCTCATTATTTTGAGGCCCGCCCGGTTGTCTTTCTGACTCACCTTCGATTGGTGCATCAGTTTTGCGAATGCCAGCCGCATTCGATCTGGAATCTCGACCTCTCCAGCTTCAGATACTAGAGAGTCTAGATTCCTCAACAAATCTGGGACAGTATACGGTGAATCTGTGCTTAAGTATGCTTCACTGCCCAGAATTTGTAGAAAACAAAGAGAGAGAAACCTGGAGAAGGGGATACAAAGTCCCCTAGTGCCCTTCAGTTTTTGTACCAGGCTTCAATACAGGATATCAGCAAAATCCACTCTCAATCCATTCCACAAGCAGTATGCCATCTCTGCTGTGCGGAGTTAATCTGGTCAAGTCCACCAGAACTCCCACCCATACTTTCCACAAGGTGGATGAAAAAATACCTCCATGAAGGTGTAAGGCCCTTCATGGTCATCGCACCTTTTGTTTTCAACACCCCTTTCTCCAGGCACTCCTTATGTCCCATTTCAAGGAGGACCTGGCGAAAATTAACGTTTGGGGTGATGACAACTGGAGATTCACCCTCTCTCCAGTAGTTGAGGTGTAAGGCATCCCTCAACACGTCTGCTGATAAGGTACACTGAATTGTTCCACCTTTTAATGTGAAAGTGATGGAAGAACAATCAGAAGAAAGAGTAGCAGTGTACCAAAACTCACACAAGTAGTCGTGAAACATCTTGCGTGGGTTTAGAGAGAATGAGGGTCCAATTGGAGAATCTTTCAAATATTTTTGAATTCTACCAATAAGGGTATTGGACCCTTGAGTTCCTTGTAAACTCGCCATCGGTTTATTCGGATTAAGTTTGATGAGCGAAGTGTTACCAGGAGCACCAGTGCCTGTTTGACATCTGGTGAAGGAGCATATGGGACAGATAAGAGATTTACATCTCTTGAACGGGATGATTTAGGTGCCATTTGAAATTGAAATTGAAATTTAGGAATTAGGGTTCTTGATTTATGAAGCAGAGAGAGAAATGAAGCAATTTTAGATGATTGGGAAGTAAATGAAAGAATGTAAAGGGAAGTAAATGTGATCGGAGTAAATAAGGGTATTTATAAGGAATTCAAGATCCCAATGAAATACCAAAAATTATATTTTATTTAACAAAATCAATTTTGTAGATATTTTAACAAAATAAGTTTGAATTTTGAAATAAAAACATAATTAATTGTGTCAGCATTAAATGCTACGACGGCTTAACTTACTCACGCGCCCACTAATTTAATTTTCCCAATAAAAACAGTTGTCAAATACCAAAATGACTTTAAAACACGTCGGATGACGATATCAAGTGGTTTAAAGCACTCGAGTGCCATCACGTGTCACAAATATTGACCAAGTATTTCTAACGTTATAAAAAAAATAAGACAAGACTGAATCTGGTCACTGGAGGATTAGTCCAGTGCCAGTTTCCAACTGGAGAGTTCTCCAGTTGCCATTTTCAAACAAAACGAATTTTAGTCAGAAAATTATTTTGAGTCTTTTCCCCTAAAATGATGATCCAGAAATCGATTAGTGCCAGGATAGTATCACAAAGGCGTTCGATAGCCTGGCGAGCAAAGATTATCTGGACCTCCTCAACTGGAGAACTTCATCAGTGTCACTGACGCGTTCAATAACAAAGAAATCTCCAGTTTTAAGGATTTAACATTCCCAGTTCGCTGATGAGATGTTTAAAGGTTTTCTCATCAAGAGGTTTTGTAAAAACATCAGCGAGCTGTTTGTCAGTGGGGATGAAATGAATTTCAATGTCTCCTTTCATAACATGATCTCGAATAAAATGATACCTGATGTCAATATGTTTTGTTTTGGAGTGCATCACTGGGTTGTGAGATATAGCAATTGCCCTGTGTTGTCACAAAAGATTGGGGTCCTTGTATACTTTTGACCATAATCTAGTAACTGGTTCTTGATCCAGAGAATCTGGGCACAGCAACTGGCCGCAGAAATGTACTCTGCCTCAGCAGTGGACATAGAGACTGACGTCTGCTTCTTGCTGGTCCAACTTACCAGTTTTCCTCCAAGGAAATGACAACACCAGTTGTTGATTTTCTATCTATCTTACAACCTGCATGATCTGAATCTGAATAACCCATTAGATCTAACCCTGAGCCTTTGGGGTACCAAAGACCAAGATTTGGACACCCTTTCAGGTATCTAAAGATACGCTTAACAGCGTGCAAATGTGATTCTTTAGGGTTAGCCTGAAACCTGGCACATAGACATGTTGCAAACATTATATCTTGGTCGACTGGCAGTTAAATACATCAGTGAACCAACCATACCACGATAGTCAGTTATGTTCACTGGTTTGCCAGTTGGGTCAGAGTCCAAATTTAATGGTGCTGCAATAGGTGTGTTTTTCGATGGGATTGAATCATATTTGTATTTTCTTAACAAATCTCTGACATATTTTCCTTGGTTTATGAAAATTCCATTTTCAGTTTGCTTAATCTGAAGACCTAAGAAAAATGTTAATTCTCCCAATAAACTCATCTCATACTCAGATGACATGATTTTAGAAAACTTTTTACACATTGCATCATCAGTTGAACCAAATATAATGTCATCAACATAAATTTGTACAAATAAGATATTACCTTTTTCTTTCAAGATAAATAAGGTATTATCTATTGCACCTCTTTGAAAGCCATTTTTAAGAAGATGTTTAGTTAAAGTATCATACCAGCTCTTGGGGCTTGTCTAAGACCATACAAAGCTTTGTTCAGTATATAGACCCAGTGAGGATGCTTCTCATTGATGAAGCCTGGAGTCTGCTTAACATACACAACTTCTTCCAATGTTCCATTAAGGAACGCACTTTTGACATCCATCTGGAAGACCTTAAACTGCAGATGGGCTGCATAAGCCAGAAATATTATGATGGCTTCAAGTCTTGCAACTGGAGCAAAAGTTTCATCAAAGTCAACCCCTTCTGCTTGACAATAACCCTGGGCAACTAATCTGGCCTTGTTTCTTACAACATGGCCATCTTCATCCATCTTGTTTCGGTAGACCCATCTTGTACCAATGAGGTTCTTTCTTTAACCCTGGTGGACAAGGAACAAGCTCCCAAACATTGTTCCTTTCAAACTGGACGAGCTCTTCTTGCATAGATTCCACCCAGCTTGGGTCTGCCATAGCCTCGTCAATCTTCTTCGGTTCAATTAGGATAAGAAGGTGACGTTTAAGCATTGCTCACTGGTGGCTCTTCTAGTCTGAACCCCACTATTTGGATCTCCCACAATCTGTTCAATTGGATGTGCTCGAGTCCATCTAGTGTATTGACTAGGCTGGTGAATAACAATATCAGTGCAAGTCACCTGGCGATCTTCTTCAGTTGCAGCAGCTTCTGGAGGAGATCAGTCCAAACTACTTCTATCCTCATCAGAGTCAATGAGGTCACGATTTGCATCATGAAATTCTTCATTAAAAGGCATTTCTTGAAGAACTGGAGAAGTTGGAGTTTGAACTGGTGCTGATATTGGCGTGGCACGTACATCAGATCCAATCACCAATTCTGTGGTAAGTTGAAATTGATGGAGGGATAGAATGATGTGTCACTGGTGGTGCTCTTCTTCTTAACTGGTTCCAATGTTGTAACTGGAAACATCTTTTGGTGAAACAACTGACTGATGAACTTGGTCAGTTTCGCCAAAATTTATTGGAATGACTGGAGAAATATCAAGGCTTGGTCTCTTGTTGATTGATTCAGTTGATTCATCGAATGTGACATGAATTGTCTCATGAACCTTTTGGAGTCTATAATTATAAACTCTAAAGGCCTTTCGAATATCTGAATAGCCTAAAAATACCCCTTCATAAGCTTTTGCATCAAACTTTCCAAGCTGACTGGAATCGTTTAAAATATAAACTGGACAACCAAATACATGAAAATATCCAATATTTGGTTTACGATTCCTGAGTACTCATAGGCAGTCTTCTTATGTCTCTTGATGTAGACTGACCGGTTTTGGGTGTGACAAGCAGTTGCAACTGCTTCAGCCAAGAAACTGGTGGGAAGACCTGATTCAGATAGCATACTTCTGGCTGCTTCTATCAGTGTGCGATTCTTTCTTTCCACAACTCCATTCTGCTCTGGAGAGTGTGCTAATGAGAAGTTTTGAGAGATGCCAGTGTCATTGCAAAATGTTTCAAGTACCTTATTTTGAAATTCAGTACCATTATCACTTCGCAACTGACAGACTTTTCGAGTATACTTGAGTTCAATTCTTTTGATGAGAGAGATGATTTCAGCAGGTGCATCACTTTTGGATCTGAGGAATACCACCCAACAGTATCTGGTGAATTCATCGACCACAACTATAGTGTACTTCTTTCCAGCTCTAGTTTGAACATTCACTGGACCAAAGAGATCCATATGTAGCATGTGAAGAGGTTCAGTGATGCTAAAGTTTTGCCTAGTTTTAAAACTGGCCCTTTTTTGCTTGCCCATCTCACACCCTGGACATGGCTTTTCTTTATTAAAAGAAATCTGAGGTATCCCATCAACCAGTTGTTTGCGAGACAACTTGTTAATATTTTTGAAATTAAGATGGGATAATCTTTTATGCCACAACCAGTTGGTGTCCTCATCAGCCTTGGTATAGAAGCACTGCTCTTTTGGAGCTGGTTCCATATCCATGATGTACACATTACCTTTCTTGGTGCAACCATCACCACTTTCCAATCCTTGTTAAATATGGTGCCTTGAGCAATATCGAACAAAACTCTGTAGCCATCATCACAAAGTTGGCTGACACTGATCAGTTTGTATTTCAAACCATTCACAAATGCAACTCTTTTGAATTCGACCTGTCCGTTATTGAGTACACCATATCCTTCAGTCTTTCCACTTTGATCATTACCAAAAGTCACTGTCGGTCCATCTTGGACAGTGAACTCTTCAAGCAGGGGCTTACATCCGGTCATAGTCCGGCCAGCAGCGCTGTCCAGATACCAGATATTCTTCTTTCAATCGCCCTGCACACCCACAAAAATCATCAGTTATTTTTGTGAACCCATCTTTTCTTGATAGGTTCACTGGACTTCTCTACAGAAGTCACAGTTGATTGTTGTGGTGGTAAATTGAAGACTACATCTGGATCTTTTTCACCAGATCCAGGTGCAGGAGTAAAAACGATTGGTATTTGATACTTGCTCCCCTTTTTCTTATCAGATTTAGTTCCAGATGGAACATTCTTTTGTTTTGGTTTTGAAGGGGGGTTTAATATTTTGTTTTAAAACTGGAGGTGATGAACCTCCTTCCAGATTTTTAATCCGGGCAGTACAACTGAAACTGGACAACCAAATACATGAAAATATCCAATATTTGGTTTACGATTCCTGAGTACTTCATAGGCAGTCTTCTTATGTCTCTTGATGTAGACTGACCGGTTTTGGGTGTGAAAAGCAGTTGCAACTGCTTCAGCCCAAAAACTGGTGGGAAGACCTGATTCAGATAGCATACTTCTGGCTGCTTCTATCAGTGTGCGATTCTTTCTTTCCACAACTCCATTCTGCTCTGGAGAGTGTGCTGATGAGAAGTTTTGAGAGATGCCAGTGTCATTGCAATATGTTTCAAGTACCTTATTTTGAAATTCAGTACCATTATCACTTCGCAACTGACAGACTTTTCGAGTATACTTGAGTTCAATTCTTTTGATGAGAGAGATGATTTCAGCAGGTGCATCACTTTTGGATCTGAGGAATACCACCCAACAGTATCTGGTGATTTCATCGACCACAACTAGAGTGTACTTCTTTCCAGCTCTAGTTTGAACATTCACTGGACCAAAGAGATCCATATGTAGCATGTGAAGAGGTTCAATGATGCTAAAGTTTTGCCTAGTTTTGAAACTGGCCCTTTTCTGCTTGCCCATCTCACACCCTGGACATGGCTTTTCTTTATTAAAAGAAATCTGAGGTATCCCATCAACCAGTTGTTTGCGAGACAACTTGTTAATATTTTTGAAATTAAGATGGGGATAATCTTTTATGCCACAACCAGTTGGTGTCCTCATCAGCCTTGGTATAGAAGCACTGCTCTTTTGGAGCTGGTTCCATATCCATGATGTACACATTACCTTTTCTTGGTGCAACCATCACCACTTTCCAATCCTTGTTAAATATGGTGCCTTGAGCAATATCGAACAAAACTCTGTAGCCATCATCACAAAGTTGGCTGACACTGATCAGTTTGTATTTCAAACCATTCACAAATGCAACTCTTTTGAATTCGACCTGTCCGTTATTGAGCACACCATATCCTTCAGTCTTTCCACTTTGATCATTACCAAAAGTCACTGTCGGTCCATCTTGGACAGTGAACTCTTCAAGCAGGGGCTTACATCCGGTCATAGTCCGGCCAGCAGCGCTGTCCAGATACCAGATATTCTTCTTTCAATCGCCCTGCACACCCACAAAAATCATCAGTTATTTTTGTGAACCCATCTTTTCTTGATGGGTTCACTGGACTTCTCTACAGAAGTCACAGTTGATTGTTGTGGTGGTAAATTGAAGACTACATCTGGATCTTTTTCACCAGATCCAGGTGCAGGAGTAAAAACGATTGGTATTTGATACCTGCTCCCCTTTTTCTTATCAGATTTAGTTCCAGATGGAACATTCTTTTGTTTTGGTTTTGAAGGGGGTTTAATATTTTGTTTTAAAACTGGAGGTGATGAACCTCCTTCCAGATTTTTAATCCGGGCAGTACAACTCTGAACCTGTCGAGACAAAAGTTGGAGTTGACTTTCCAGTTTAAACAAAATATTGTTTTCATCAGGCTGCTGAACCTTGGACCTTGGTTCAGCAGGAGTTTTAGTCTTTTGGTCTTGGGCTCCTTAGACTTTTGAGGTAAAGGCTTGTTACCAGTGGCCTTTTTTTTTAACTGGAGCACTAGCCTGTTTGGCTCCAGGTTTAACCTCAATGGGGGTGGTCTCAATGGGTTCAGTTTCAACAGCTTCAGGTTGATCATAAGAAGTTTCAACCCTGAGAGCTGAGAGGCAATGCATGAAGATCTGGTATGAGAGCTGCCATTTCCAGATCTCCAGATTTCCATGCATTCTTCTGGCATCAATAGTTCTTGAAAATGCATCATAGTTCTTTCCAGATGCTTTTACCCATGAATTGATAATCTTTTGCTCTTTTTCAAGATCAGAAACTAATTTTTGATTATCAAATTCTAAAGCCTCAATTTTTAAAACTGACTCCTTGAGAGCCAACTGGACACTTTGTAAATCATTAAGTTGTGGCTTAACATTGTTTAGTTCAATTAAGATAGTGTCTAGATATCTTTCACTATCTGCTCTAACAGTTTCCACAAAAGCCAAATCACCACTTAATGATTCAGCAAGGTCCAGTTTCAGTTCTGGATCCACCTGATTGTCATAATCACATACCTTCTTTAAAATGATGTCCACCCATCTTCCAGTGATGACATCATCTTTTGCCACATGCTGCTGTTGATCTTCCAAGGCCATGAAACACATGTCCCTTTCCTCTTCTTCATCAGCTGATGAGTCATCAGAGTACTCCCATTTTCCCTCAGTTTGCGCCATTAAGCACTGATCCTTTTCCTTTTCCATGGACAGGAGGGCAATCTGGGCCTTAAGCTTCTTGTATTTAGCTTTGTAGCTATCATCAGGCCGATTGAAATTAGGGACAGGGGGGCCAATTTGGTTGTTCATCTGACTAGATCTGCATTCCTTCATAAAATGACCTTTCTTACCGCATTTATAGCAGGTAAGATTGGTTTTATCCAGAGAGCTGGAGCTGGAAGCATTGTTTGGCCCATTAAATCTTTTAGATTTATGCTTAAACCTGTTAAAGGATTTAGCAATCATGGCTACCAGATCATCATCGTCAGTTTCCTCACAACCATCACTGATTTCAGTGGTCAGGCCAGAGTTCACGAAACTGTTTAACATCTCCTTCATTGAGTGTGCCTGGACACTCTCTGCAGACATTAAAGCAGCACAAGGTCGTTCAGTTACACTAGCAACCTTGGGACTCTGGGCATGGTTCATGGCATCCTGCTCAGCCACAAGTCTTGCAGCATTGTTATCTTCAGTGAATCTGAAGGCTCCATAGAGCGATGCAAGAGTATGGCTGTGCAGGGTTTTACCTTGTCTTAAGACAAGAACCATATTTTCCCATTTGAAGGAAGAATATCACAAAACTTCTCAAGAAGAATATCCTTATCCTTCTCTACACCCAAGTCTCTCAGCTGATTAATGAGGCTAGAAAATCTGGTGTATGTACCAGTTAGACTTTCATTGGGCAAGGCAAAGATAGGATTCATACTTCTTGTTCAAGGCAACTTTTCTGGTGACAATAGTGTCATCACCTCCTTCAAACTGAATAACTAATTCATCCCACATTGACTTGGCACTGGGGAACAATACAAGTGTTGGAATTAGATCTTCAGGAACAGCTCCAAGGATCATGTTCTTGAGTCTGGTGTCCAGATCTACAAGTCTATGATCCTCATCAGACCAATGGTCTTCGAGCTTTTCTCTTGAACCTCTTCTTCCAGTTGGATCTAGAAGAGGACTTACCCTAAGAGACATGGGTATATATGGTCCATCCTTAAGGATTTTCAACATATACCTCTCTATCCCACCGAAATGCAAAAGCATTCTGGCCTTCCATGTACCAAATGTCTCACTGTTTCCATCAAATTTTAGAACAGGAGTGTTAGAATAATGTACATGGACGTGATTTGGGGCAGTAGGAGGAGGAGGGTTAGTATTAACATTTTGAAAAGGTGATGTATTAGTATTCAAAGGGTTTTCACCTTGACCAGAACCATCTCCACCTTTAGTAGTGTTCATCTAAGCAGATCTAGGCAAGTTTATTAACTTCTGGCTCTGATACCACTTGTAAGTCCTAACTCAATAGATGGTACTACCTGAAGACACCTCTATGTCGATGGTGGAGTTACTTTGCAATATAAGCACTGAACTGGAGACGACCAGTTACAGGAGTATATACCAAGTTCTAGATAGATTACTTATTTAAGTGACAATAAGTAAAGAACAATGCAATAATACAAAATACTTGTAAAGTAAATTGGTGAGACAATATGTAATTTTCAAGTGTAATTTATTTATTAACTTTAAATAAATTAACAAGGTTGTTGCGGAACCAAGATAATACAAGTATGTAAATATCCTAACAACCTATGAACTACAATTGATCTACACTTGGATTTCTCTAAACAATCGAAACACTTAAAGTTGTGAAATGTTCCTTTTTACGATTAAGAGAAGATTGCACAAGTTCACCAAGAATATTGCAGGTATGCAAAGTGTGAAGTGTGTTATCTCACTTGTTATTCAACACTTGTTATTCTTGTTGTGCAATGACTTGTATTTATAGGCAAAGTTAACATTGGGATGTTAACTTTGGCCATACAAATATGGTTGAGAGCATTTAAGGAATAGCATTTAATTCCTTAAAATGCAGTGTAAAGTTGCAGTATAAAGCAACTTTATTCAACCAGCTTTATGTACCTTTTGTATTTAAATAATAAGATAAATCTTATTATCCGGGTAAAAGCAAATAAAGCATAAAAGTCAATTCCTCGTAATCAGTGTAAAGCTTTGTAAGAGCTTTCCACTGACGGTCTCCAGTTTGTAACTGACTAGAATGTCAACTGGGCTTCGCTGCCATTGTCATTCTCTATCTTCCACTTGTTGTCTTCGACTCCAACTGGAAGGATTTTTCAACTGGTCAGTTCTCAACTGGAGGAAGTCTTCAGTTGCGTTGACTGTACGATGCAACTGGACTTCAATATATTTCTGGACAAATCTCTTGGTCTCCAGGTGCAACTGGAGACTGGCCAGTTTCACTGAAAACTGGTCCTAACAAAAATAAATTTACAATGAAAAGTACCATTGAAAGAGTAAAACGCAGGAATGTAAGGTACTTTGCTGCTACATTAAATGAAAGCTTCAACTCCCCACACACAAAAACTGATCAAAAGAGTTTTTTCTATTTTGTTAAAACAAACAGGCGGCTTAAGCATGGGGAAGGGTTTAAACATTTAATGGTCTTTTAACCTACTTTTAAACCTTCCTTCACTAATTCAAAATCCTTTACCTGTTTTACAATCAAATCAATTCCTTTATTACCTGCTATAATCTATAGTACACAGATACACATAAACCGAGTTTCTGATCATCAGGTCCACCAAAAATTCAAATAAAATACGTATAGGACGTAAATACCGTATCAAGATACAAAGGTACAATTTCACATAGTATAAACACCATCAAATACACACGAAAATCATCACCCCATGACGTCAAAATCCTATGTGGACAACGTTATCGGTCGACAGCAATCGGATGTGACATCACGGTTCTTGCTACTCTTTAAGAGAAGGAGATAAGTTCAGCTGCATAATTCTATTATTAAATAGCTAATTATATCAGTAAGCAATCATTTTATCAGTGGAAAATTGAAGTGATGTTAAAATGATTGAAAGTTGAAGTTTTTTTCCGGATGGATCCATATAAGCACTTCCTACCATACACCAAGTATAGCTGAATACATATGGGTCGGGACTCGAGACATGGAGATCGAGATGGTGACTTGACAAAATAGTTATCAATGCTCAACCTATATTTATGTTTCTGTTGTGTTGGTCTAAACCATATTTCCCAGTTATCATTTTATCTCTACATATACAAATGCAAAACGGTGCTTTTCAAATCTGTTGATAGCATGTGGTCTTGCTCATGTAGACTGGACAAAGCCGGTTTGGGGAACTGGGGTCCTCAGAAAGTCACAATATAAGTTTGGGAAGCTCGGGAATAGTACTTTTGCAAGTAGTTTTGATGACTCCCTATCTAGTTTTGCAAAAGCTTTTGTTAAAATTGCTAGTCTTCCAAAAACTTCATATAGTCAATATGAATTGGTCAATTGTAGACATCTCTACTCAGTACACAAAATAGATGACCCCTCTGATTAAAAGTTGAAGTTTGTTCCATATAACCTCTTCGCACCATACACCAAATACAACAAAAAACAAGGTATCAATCAAATATGGACCAGGACTCAAGACATGTAGAGATCATGACTTGAGAATGTAGCTATAGTAACAATGGTTGACCTACACGATGCTGACCTTTATTTTGGTTTTTGTAGGATGTGTTAGTCAACCTATAATTCCCACTATGATATTAAATGTACCTTTACCAATAGTCCAATACAAAGCGTGCTCTTCAAACCTGTGGATATCACTTGAGCTCTTGCTTGCATAACGGACAAATCCTTTTTATGCTTAGCCATTTCCAGATGCATGCAGCATGGAAATTATGTTTGCAAGGAAGTAACTTTAGTTCTGATCCATTTTCATATGAGTCGAGACATATACTGCAGTCCTGAAACAATGATGAAAATGGTCAAAACTCAAAACTATATATTTCATATGCCAGATCAGCAATGAAGAATGCAGACTGAAATAAGTTGAGTTGCAAAAAGGGAAAATAAAAATAGGGCAAGTTGGAAAGAAGTAAGGATGACATGGTGATGGCTTGTTTTCATTATTTATAATCAGCTGAAAAGGTTTTATTTTCAGTTTATTCACTTGATATGAAGGTTGTCATATATTTCTCAGGTGAAATCAACATATAAAAAGATAAGATCATATTGTTACTGTTAGCCCATCTTCGTTCCTTAAATCTTTTAAAGTTCATTGGAAAGATATAGACAATAGTTGACCGTTTATTATTAATATGTAATCGATTAGAAGTGAAAAAAAGGTGGTTTGGGTAACTTTAAAATGGGTCAGGCTGACCTGACACACTTTTTTGTCCAAAATTTTATAATAAGTCAATGTCTCAACTCTTAAATAAGAGTAGAAAAATTATATTTGTACAATAATGTTTAGTTTTTAGCATTAGAAATACACTTAGGGAGACTTTCCTCTCGTTTGACCCATACAAACTATTCAACTTATTTCACAGAAAACCTATTACAGACTAAACATAGTGTAACATTCGTGATTTTTGGCTTGTAATTAAAGTGATTAGACGTGCTTAAATATAATATAATTCCACGATTTAGTGAAATCTTATCGAAATTGACCCGTTGACTTGACGTGTGATTTGATTTAATTCGTTCTTGAATAATGAGACGATTGAATATTATTTGACGATTTTATGACGTGTATTGTACTAGTCGAGATTATATTATGGTATTAAGTCGGTATATGACGTAACGTGACGTTTAATCTACTAGAAATGTTATCGGGTGATCCATGGGTCGACCTATGACCCATGAACCACCACACTTGTGACCCAACCCTATCCAAAGTCCCCCCACCCAACTCTTGCACTCTCTCATCCACTCATTTCATTTCATCTCTCTCCCTCACACATTGAATGCAAGACCAAACATACTCCCTCACTCTCTCTCTAACAAATCATCATCAATAAGTGTTATTCAAGCTAGATTAGTCTTAAATTCACCATCAATATCATCATAATAACATCATATCAAAAATTGGAAGCTTCAACTTCAAGAAATCTCCATTTATTGTTAAATTTCAGATTTAAGGCTTTGTGGGAAACTTTGGTAAGTTAAACTTGTTCCATTATTATCATTTTTATGTTTGTAAGCTCGTTTTAATCACATACAAGCATTCTTGAGTTATTTTCTAAGTCAAAATCGGATTAGAGGTCAAATTAGGGTTTCAAATGGGTAAACGGGTCAAAAACCGGGTTTTATACCCAATTGATGATATGGATCGAATTCTTAGCTTGGGTTATGTATGGAAACATGTTATTAGTCTAAAATAAGCAAACCTTGGTCGAAAATCGGATTAAATCCAATTAAAAAGAAAATTAGGGTTTTATACCCATGAACTAGGTCAAAACAAGTTTTATGCTTTATAATGGGTTATGGACTGATTTGAAAAGGGGTTTATGTTTGTTCTGGTCCATCTCGACTGTCAACACATAGATCAAGCTTCAATTCCAACACCAAATCGATCCCATTTCACGAATTAGGGTTAATTGTAAAAGGTCAAACTTTGACCTTTTGGTCAACTGCTTCTTCTTCATCACTTCTGCCCAGAATCGACCCAATTCCCCTGCACCACCGTAAGTTACGCCTCTGGGGGCGTAGGTTACGCCCTTCTGCATCTTCCAAATGGACCTTACGCTGTATATCTTCTGTTTACGCCATATTCCTATCAATCAGACGCCAAAAAGACAAGTTACGGGCCACCATAACTTACGGTGATTTCCACCGTCTCTTACGCTGGAATCTACTCCTAACCACCGTATCCTACGCCGGATAGTACCGTACTTACTCCCATTCCTTTTTTTTCTGCCACCGTATTGTACGCCGGAAACCACCGTAGCTTATGGTGGTGCCGTTTGTATCCAGCCCTTGTTCTTCATCTCTTGGATTGATCAACACTTCTTGGACCTTCTTTACATCTGGTGTTGGAAGGTGGGGGGCGGCTAGGGTCCTGTAAAGGTTTTTGGTTTATGAAAATGGTGATATATATATATATAACATACATATTATCCTCATCCTTGCAGGCCGGAGGTCCTTTTCTATCTTTAGATAGAACCTGGAAGCAGCCTCTCTACACCGTCGTGGTAGGGGTAAGGCTGTCTACATCTTAACCTCCCCCATACACCGTCGAGGTATTGGGACCCAAAACCCGTGGAAGACGGCATTGGGCGTTACTTTACTTTTTTATTATGTGATATAAACATTAAATAATTTAATTTTTTAAGAAGTAAAGGAGGCGGCTGGAAGTCAACAACTAAAGAATTCATCTAAATACATACAAACTAATACAATTACATTTAAATACATACAAATTTATATACTTACATATTAATAACACATGTGATATAAAAACGTTGATAGGTCGTGAACGTTGAGAATTCCTGGACATTCGTAGCTCGTTGAACACCAATAACAAGAACTTAATTTGCTTTTAATCGGCGAAGGTGAGTTTCGTAGCCCCTACGTTTACTTTATTTGGGGTGGAAAGTGTACTCGTTGTTAAACGGTTGTCGGTTGATACAATTTGTTGTGATATGAATTGAGACGTTAGATATCTAGTTGATTGATTGTGATACGTGTTATGTGACGCTTACTTGTGACGTTTATAGTTGTGACGTATGACGTATGATATATTATTATGTATTGACGTGACGGTGGATTGACGAATCCACACCCGGTATGATCATGGCCACTTTATTATGATGTTATACTTGTGACGTATGACGTATATTATATATTATTATGTATTGACGTGACGGTGGATTGACGAATCCACACCCGGCATGATCATACTCGGGATAAGGGTTTTTGAGCCCATATTATGACGTTTATATATATATTGACGATTATTGTGACATGACGTTTATTGTATTGACTTTGACGTGATTAGGTATTCTAATCCTCACTTATCGATAACGGTTGATATCCCGACACTTGATTTTCATTACTTAAACCTACGAACTCACCAACTTTATGTTGACACGTTTTAGTACACTTTTCAGGTGAACAGGTTAACCAAAGACGTATTGGATGATTTGATTGATTTGATGCATGCTAGGATTGGACTTGGGCTATTCTTGGATCCGTGATTCATAGATCCCGCTTATGGGTTATGCTTAGGATCATTTACCATCTTTTGAACTATTATTTTGTAAACGTTTGATGGGCGTGCTCCTTATGCATTATTCTTGATCCGATATTTGTATTTGAATGATTTGTATGGATTTCCAATCCTTTTAATGCATGTAGACTTGTCACTACTTAATTTCCATGTCGTGCGGTGCTTAGTATGTGTAGAGTCCCTAGCTTGATGGTTTAACCCAGAAGTGTAAAATACAACAAGTCTAATAAGCACTAGATTGGACTAGTATTACTTGAATATAAATGCAAGTATATAAACAAAGTAATACACGACTTAAAGTAAAGGTGGAATACAATGTAATATTTTCAAGTGTATTTTATTTATGATGTTAAATAAAATACAAGGTTGTGCGGAATCAAGATAATACAAATAAGTATGTATCCTAACAACCTATGAATTACAAATTATAATGTTCTGGTTACATGTCTGATGCCTTCACAAAAAGGAATTGATGCAATGACAAAACATTCCTTGTCCATCTTCTATGCAGTCACTCACAATGTTG
>CM067172.1:44148165-44168165 GCA_034093135.1 Erigeron breviscapus
AAATAAAGGAAGTATTGTGCCCAGACTTCCAATGATCCCACGTTTATAAAGATGATTGATCAAGAGTTGCTGAAGCCTGAAAGACAACAAGATAGAGCATTTATCGAGGCCAAGCAAGAATCTCAATGGGATTAAGTAGTCTTATGTAATTAATGTAATGCTGATTATTGTAAAGATGTTTGTCATATAAATAATATCAGCATTCCCTAATTCTACCTACTACTCTTAAAGTTCAAACGACTTCTACTCAGCAAAGTCTCCTCAGCGAATAGGGGAGAGATTGTTGAGTCATGGATTCGCTGAAGACTTGCTGAGTCAAGTACTCGCTGAAAGACTCAGCGAGAGGCTTCTTCAGCGAGTTCTCAGCGATCATTATCTTCGAGTTAAAAGGATAAGTTCAATGACTCACCGCCATGTTTTGTAAGTCAAATATGGGCGGGAAAGATGAAGATAAGAAGGCTGGTCCCCAAGGACACGTGTTGATAGATCAGAATGAAGACATGTGACCTTGTACCAAAATGGTACTAAGGTGTTTCTCTTTCATGCCGTTTTGGGAAAGAAACAAGATGGCAAACAGAGATGTCTGAAGACCAGTCTTACACACCAATAGATAGTTGACAACCTTCATGTGTCAACATCTATTGGGTTGTCATGTGATGTCTTTTCTCCCCTATATAAAGCATCACTTGACCTAGCCGCAAAACTGTTGGTGTGTGCCATATTACACTTAGTGTGTTTTTCTCTCTTTGTGACAGTCCTTGATTTGCACACTTATGTTTAGTTTATCTTAGACAAAGAGTTAAGAACAGAAAGTAAAGAACAAACAAGAACAAGTTCAATTGTTAGAAAACTATGCAAGTCTAATCATATGTATAATTGATTTAAACGATGAATACATGGTCGATAATACAACTTGTCTTACAAGAATACAAATGAACTAGATAATTGCTAAGCCTAGAAAGGAAGAAAGAAACTTAAGCAATTACAAATAAAGTGTCACACACTTTGTGGTGATAAAACACACAAATAAATGGTGCGGCTGTGTTGCTTTATATAGGAGAGGAATTAGGGCAACACAGCCTTACAATGATAGTGATGTGATGGTGGTTGTCGACACCTCATAGGCTTGTTGTACTTTGATCCAGGAGCCTTTGTCTTCTTTACCAAAACGGGTATGAAAGAGAGAAACCCTTGTTTTGGTCCCAACTGTACCTTTGCCATATAAGGTAATGTTCAGTTGGGGAACCACCATGTGACTTCTTGTCTTCTTATGGTTTGAAAAATTCCCGCCTTGACACACAACTTGGAAAGTAAACCACCCGTTGACAAGAGTCATTGACTCGTTGATGACTTGCTGACGACTCACGTCAGCGACCAAGTCTGGTCAGCGAATCCTTGACTCAACAATCTCCCCCTATTCGCTGAGAAGACTTGTTGAGTGAAGACTTTAAAAAAAATATAGAGGGATAAAAAGATGTCTTATATATTTGACTTTAAACATTACAAGCTGACTCATACAGCATTTATATTTGTAAGACATCTAAAGATTTTCAGTTTCAAATTCCCAAGCATGCTCTTGCTTGGCAATCTGAACAGCTGGGTCATTATATCTGTGAGGCTTAACCAGCTCCTCATCCACCTTGCTGATGAACCATCTATTGTTGGATGTCTCAGCACATCTTCTTCTTATGTTCAAAAGAAACCCCGTTGAAGCTTTTTCAATTTCGGCCAGACGAAAGAACAATTGATTGTTCTGGAAGTTTGTGAAGAAGATGCCAGCAGGTGTTTCAAGTACTCTCCCTTCTTCAAATAGGCTTCTGGGAGGGAGTCTGGTGTTCAGCGAGGCATCACCAGCGATAGGAGGAAGATCAACTTTAAGAGTTTGATGCTCTTCCTTTCTCTTTCTTTGAACCCTTTGACCTGCTGAGGATATAGCAGCAGGAGTACCAAATACTTGCCTCAGCATAGGCAGATCTGCTTTAAACTTGGTTTCATACTCCAGTGCTTTCTCGAAATATTCTTTCAGCATGTTTTGGAGTTGATGGTAGCTGGCTGCCCTTCTATCTTTCACCAGCATGTACACTTCAGCCCACTCTGAAGCACCCAAGTTGGTTGGTTTGACCCCTTCCAACTTGGTTGGCTTGTCAGCACCTTCTCTTAAGATCTTTAAGTTAGTCTTAAGACCCATTTCAGCTTTGAAGGCCTCAGCAGCAATAATTCTTTGAGGCCTCTTTCTATCCTCCATCAACTTCAGCCATTTAGCCTTCTCCCCCTCAAACTTGGCTCTTTTCTCTTTAAGCTGCTTCTCAACTTCCTTGTGTTTCTGCCTGTACAGGGCTTCAGCACCACCTGATTTCAGTAGCATCCTTTGCTCACCATCAAGCTGATCCTTTTCAAGTAAAGGTAGCTGCCTGATAAACTCAAGATTTTTCTTTTCATTTTCTTCATTTTGCTTGATCCTATCCAGCTCTTTGATAGCATCTTCTTGAGTTTTTCCATCAGCAGTAAGTGCCAATACATCAATCAATTGATGCTGATGGCCTGCTGAGGATTGTACGGAGAGTTGAGCAGCGGTGGGAGGTTTGAAGAAACCAGACTCAGTGAGTTGTCTTCGGCGAGCATCGGAGAGAGGAGTAATTTCAGGGTCCAAACGCTCTTCAGTATTGATAGTTACAATTTGTTGCTCCCCCTCAACATCAGCTGGGGGAGCTTCAGCATTAGTTTCTTTTTCAATCTCCCCCTCAACACCAGCAGGGGGAACTTCCATACTTGCATCTATTTCAGTCTCCCCCTCAGCACCAGCAGGGGGAACTTCACTTTCTTTTTCCTCACTAACAGCCACAATTGCCATTTCATTTTCCTTTGTGGTGTTAGTGGCATCATCATTCTCATCCAAGGTATCTTCAGCAGTGTCTTCAAAGATTTGGGCAACTGCCTTGTGCACCGCTTCATTTACCAGTTCTAAGACAGCAGCATCAACCTTCTCCCCCTTGGAAGTTGTATTGTTGATAACAACTTCCACAGTGGCCGGCCTTTTTGATTGCTGCTGAACAAGTTGTGACAGCAAGTGCTTGATTTCATCCACATCCTTCTCAAGTTTTTCTTGTCTTTTTCGATCTTCCTCAGTGAAGGACGCTGGAGGGGTTGGAAGATCAGCTACTTGCTTTTCCAAGGCTTGAATAGCCTTAGTGTTCCTTTCAACTTGAGCGGTCAGCTTCTCGACACTGGTAGCAGCAGACTTGCTGGTAGATACAGCCTTCTTTGCTGAGTAGCTGGTGGCGTTGGCACATTTAACCAGCGACAAGCCACTAGATCGAAGGATCTGCTGATCATGCTTAATAGCTTTGGTGGCTTCTTTTATTTTGTGTTGATCAGCAGCCAAGGAGATGAATTTCTCTTTAATCATTTCTACTTCTGAGCAGTTTTCAACTTGCTTATTGTACCAGCTGGTCAGAGTAGAGATCAGTCTTTCGGACTCATTTTCTTTCACGTCTACAGCAATCTCTGCAAATTTGGTGAGATCATTCAGTTGATGCTCCACCCTTTCCAACCTATCAGCAGAGTAGGTGGAGTATGAAATGCCCAACTCTTTAGCAGTTTGGGGTTCGATTTCAGAGGGAATCGAGGATGAGCAGCCAGGAACACTTGAGAAGGAAGAAGGCATGCCAAGAGAGAGCATGGTGTTCACTGGTTGCATTGGAGGAGTCTTGGGTCTTACAGCACATTCACCAGTCACTGCAGCATCATTTTCATCCATCTCCATGTCACTGGCATCTACTTCTTCAGCATGACTATTAGGATCAAGTTGAAAATCCTCAGTGACAAAGTCCCCTAACTCATAATCACTTTCATCATCAGTAACAACATTCTCAACACCAACCTCTTCTTCAGCAACAACATCATCAATACGCCCAGTTTCAACATTCGAATCTCCCCTAGCAACCTGCACTTCAGCAGCAGTTGCGTGCCTTTCAGTGATAGAGAAGTTGATTGGGTTGGGAGATGAGCGAGTGTCCGATTCAGGTTGTTTTTGCACTATATTTTCAGCAGCAGCAGGAGTTTCTTCTTCATCAATGAGAGAGAGTTGAGAAGGTTCTACCCTTAATATTTTCTTCCTTTTGGGAATAACACTTTTCTTTGCCACTTTGGGAGTCTTGGAGGATGCTGGAGGGGTTATCAGCATCCCAGCTCCAGCAGGGTTTTGTTTATATACATCAGGGTACATGGTGAAAAGTACCTGCTTCATTGCTGGAGTAAGCGCAGCATACTTTGAATCAAAGTGCTCAGGGTCGCAAGCAGGAATTTTATAGACAGAGCTTGCAACCCTTGGAGAGAGAATGAATTGAGCACCATTTGGCATGTACTTTTCTTTCAGCTCATGTCTGAATATCAGCGACAGAAAACGTGTAAAGGGCACAGAGCTTGAGCGATTTCTTATAGTGATCTTTGACTTCAAATCTTCAAATATCACATTTGCAAAGTCAATGTTTCTACCATTTGCCAATGCATAAATCATTTGCATCTGGGCAGCAGTGGCTTGATCAAAGGATCCACTGTTCCCACCTAGGCATTGAATAACATGTGTGAACAGCAACCTCCATACACCAGGAATATACTTCTTTTGAGGATTACTGTGCACAGGTAGTGCTGGTACCATGTTTGTCCCATACCCGATGGTCAATAACCATTCTTTCCATACAGAGGTAGGGACCAATTCTTCAAAGGGCCTGTTTGTGGACTGTTTAGGAAGCCTAAGAACATCTCTTAATAAATCTGCAGAGATGGTGATGGTGTGCTTCCCTTTCATGACAGTGCCTTTAATGGTGCTACTGGACACGTCATAGTCACAAGTCCACCAGAATTCCCTCAAGAGATGAAGACACATCTCATGGGGATTTTTGTAGATTGCTCTTCTAACTGGACATCCTTTGATGAAGTCCAGCATAGAATAATATCCTTTAACCTTGGAAGGGATTTCTTCGGATCCCAAGTAGTTATTTGCTTTGACAACTAGTTTCTGGGCTTGAAAAGAAACTTTGTCAGAAGGACGAATGCCTTCATTATCGAAGACTTTAGAAGAGAGATAAGAGGGAATGTTTTCAGGGTTTTCTTGAATTTGTTGTTCAGGAACTTGTGATTGAGAAGCCATTTTCAATTTTGAAAGTAAGAGATATGAAGAGAAGATGAAAAGATTGAAAGAAAATGGAAAAGATATTAAAGTATTGAGAGATTTTAGGAGTGAATGAGAAAGGAAATGAACGTGAAAGATGGTATGGGAGAAGGTTTACATATATATGGTATGGATATGGGACCCATGACTGTACATACGAATCGTCATGGACTCTCTTTCATACGTAATATATATAAAGAAAATTATTTTGTACTGATGATAGTATGAGAGAAATAATTTTATATAAAGAAAATTATTTTGTACTGATGATAGTATGAGAGAAATAATTTTATATAAAGAAACTACGTTTAATTATACGTATGTGAGTAACGTATAAAAAGTTTTGATGTGACAACTTGTACCACAATTTCAAATGTACTCGAGTAGTAACGGCGCGTACAGTGTACAAGTTGCCCATTAGGGGGAAACTCGAGGTAACCGTTTGGTAACTAGATAAAATATTATTGTTAGCGGATATGCTCAAATGAAAGAAAGGTTGAGATCTAAGTATATCCGCTGACAGAGTTTAGACAATCTGGTTACCTTTTTAAGAAAGCAAATTTTGATCAGCGACTTTTCGACAATTGATGGTCGCTGATGAAATAAGAAATACAATTTTTAGCAAATTGTCAGCTATAAACGGATTTGATATGTCTTTACCAGCAGCCGTTTGCTGCTGGACTAGATAGAGACTTTTAGCTCTCTATTACTTTTGTTTTGCTTTTTCCCAAAGCAACAGGGATCAACGGATTTGAAATGTCTTTACCAGCAGCCGTTTGCTGCTGGACTAGATAGAGACTTTTAGCTCTCTATTACTTTTGTTTTGCTTTTTCCCAAAGCAACAGGGATCAACGGATTTGAAATGTCTTTACCAGCAGCCGTTTGCTGCTGGACTAGATAGAGACTTTTAGCTCTCTATTACTTTTGTTTTGCTTTTTCCCAAAGCAACAGGGATCAACGGATTTGAAATGTCTTTACCAGCAGCCGTTTGCTGCTGGACTAGATAGAGACTTTTAGCTCTCTATTGCCTTTGTTTTCAGCGAGTAGGATACTCTTGAGCTCGCAAGAAAATATTTTTGACCATAAGGTCACTTTTCAACATATAAGAGAGATGTATGTTGAAGCATCAGCAGACATGACACGTCATGTTGCTGATTCACCATTCAGCATTCCCAACTTGCTGACCAGATATTTAAATCTTGTTTGATCTAAAGGTTTGGTAAAGATATCAGCAAGTTGGTCATCAGTGGGTATGAAATAGATTTCCACATCCCCTTTCATGACATGGTCACGAATGAAGTGGTACCTAATGTCTATGTGTTTGGTCTTAGAATGCTGAACGGGGTTGTGTGTGATAGCAATTGCACTTGTATTGTCACACATAATGGGGACCTTAGAGAATTCTAAGTCATAATCAGCGAGTTGGTTCTTCATCCAGAGGACTTGTGCACAACAACTCGCTGCTGATACATATTCTGCTTCAGCAGTGGAGATGGAAACTGTATGCTGTTTCTTACTAGACCAACTAGTCAGCTTCCCCCCCCAACAGTTGACATCCACCGCTGGTGCTTTTCCTATCTAACATGCATCCAGCATAGTCAGAGTCAGAATATGCAACAAGATCAAAGCTGGAGTCTTTGGGATACCAGAGACCCAGTGTGGGGGTACCTTTTAGGTACTTGAAGATTCGCTTGACAGCGAGAAGATGAGACTCTCTGGGAGAGGCTTGATATCTTGCACATAGGCAAGTAGCAAACATGATGTCAGGACGACTCGCTGTAAGGTACATCAGCGAGCCGATCATTCCTCTATAGAGAGTAGGATTCACATGCTTACCATCAGGGTCAGCATGAAGATTATTAGGAGGAGACATGGGAGTGGCTTTGGTGGTCACATTGGACAAGTCGAATTTAGCCAGCATGTCTCGAATGTACTTCTCTTGGTTAATGAAAATCCCATTTGGGAGTTGGCGAATTTGTAGACCAAGAAAGAAGGTCAGCTCACCCATCATGCTCATCTCGAACTGAGAGGACATCAGGGAGCTGAACTTAGAACAAAGTTTCTTGCTGGAGGACCCAAAGATGATGTCATCTACATATATCTGGACATATAGGACATCAGCACCCTTTCTATAGATGAAGAGAGTGCTATCAATGGATCCTCGCTGAAACTTATTGGAGAGAAGAAATTCAGAGAGTGTGTCGTACCAAGCTCTGGGAGCTTGTTTAAGACCATAGAGTGCCTTGTATAGACGATAGACATGGTGTGGCTTGGCTGGATCTTCAAAGCCAGGTGGCTGCTCAACATAAACTTCCTCATCGAGTTTTCCATTTAGGAAGGCACTCTTTACATCCATTTGATATACAGTGAAGTTTTTGTAAGCAGCATGTGCCAAAAATAAGCGTATAGCTTCCAGTCTGGCCACTGGTGCAAAGGTTTCATCATAGTCAACACCTTCTTCTTGAAGGTAACCTTGTGCAACCAGCCTAGCCTTGTTACGTGTAACAACACCATCTTCATCCATTTTATTTCGATAAACCCATTTTGTTCCAATTGGTTCTTTTCCATGAGGTAAAGGAACCAGGAACCAGACATGCTGTCTTTGGAACTGGGTAAGTTCCTCTTGCATGGCAGCAACCCATGAAGGATCAACCATTGCTTCTCCTATGTTTTTGGGAGTGATCATAGACAAGAAGTTTACATACAGACATGTATTTCTAGTCGCTGATCGAGTAATAATCCCCTGCTGAGGATCTCCAATGACTTGGTGAGCTGGATGACTAGATGTCCACTTAAGTGCAGGAGCACTTGAGACACCAAGTTGAGTGGCAGCGGAATTGGAGCTATGGGATCAGCAGGAGCATTATAAGAAGAGAGGTCAATGGTAAGAATGGGTTCAGGAGAATGATCAGCAGAGCCATTCGACTGATTTGAGTTATCATTGATGGCGGAGTCTTCAGCAGACTCCACTTCTTCAGCATTTGCTGAAGCATCATGAAACTCCTCCTCAGTAGGGTCATCAGCATGCACGTCATCAGCCAGTGATCTAGGTTTGGCTGATGCTGCATGGATTGATCTTATGATAGGCTCAACTGGCTCAATCGAGTAGATATGAGCAGCAACTTGCTCTAGTTCAACATCAGCTGAACTATCCTTTGTGATATGCTGAATAGCGTCAGGCAGCGAGCAAGAAGCATCAACAAATAAGTCAGCTTCCTCAGTGAGAGGGTCAGCTAACTCATTAAAAATAACCTCAGACGAGTTAGATTGAATGTCCTTTAGGGCTGATGAACTTTCATCAAAAGTAACATGAATGGATTCATCAACCTTCTGAAGGCGAGTATTGAATACTCTAAATGCCTTGCTGATGGATGAATACCCAAGAAAGTATCCATCATCAGCTTTAGGATCGAATTTTCCTAGATGATCCTTGTTGTTTAAGATGAAGACAGGACATCCAAAAACATGGAAGTATTTGATTTGAGGTATCTTTCCTTTCAGTACCTCATACGCTGTCTTGTCATGTCTTTTGACAATGAGACAGCGATTTTGAGTGTGACAAGCTGTATTGACAGCTTCTGCCAGAACTTGCTGGGTAGAGAGGACTCACTGAGCATGGTGCGAGCTGCTTCGATGAGAGTTCTATTTCTCCTTTCAGCGACACCATTCTGCTCAGGGGTTCTAGTAGAAGAGAAATTTTGTGAGATCCCTTGATCAGCACAAAATGCTTCAAGAGTGTGGTTTCTGAACTCAGTACCATGATCGCTCCTGAGTTCTTTCACCCTTATGCTGTTGAGATTTTCCATTTTCTTAATGAAATTAATAATCTCTTCAGCAGCATCACTCTTGGAATGAAGAAAGATAGTCCAAGTGTATCGTGAGTATTCATCCACGATTACTAAAGTGTATCTGCTACCCTTTAGACTTTGGACATTCACTGGACCAAAAAGGTCCATGTGAAGAAGATGAAAGCAGCCAGAGATAGAATTGGCTTGCTTGGTTTTGAAGGTTGCTCTATGGCTTTTACCCTTTTCACAAGCACCACAGAGTATATCCTTCTCAAATGAAAGATGAGGGAGGCCACGAACAAGGTTCTTTTTGGCCAGAGAGTTAATGGTTTTGAAATTCACATGCGACATACGCTTGTGCCATAACCAATTTAGTTCAGCAGCCGACTTGGCAAAGAAACAAGTCTCACTATCAGTCTTGATAGGAGTGAAGTCAACCAGATATACATCTCGTTTTCTTGGAGCAACCAAGACTACTTCCTTGTTTACATTTACCACAGTGCCTTGATGTTTATCAAGAATCACTTTGTAGTCAGCATCACAAAGTTGACTTATGCTGATGAGATTATGTTTTAATCCATTGACATAAGCGACCTTGTTGAACTTAATGAGTCCATTTGAGAGAAGACCATAACCTTCAGTTTGTCCAGTGGAGTTGTCACCAAACACTACAGTAGGGCCAGCAGCCTCTACGTAGTTATCCAGCAGGGTCTTTGAGCCAGTCATGTGTTTGAACAGCCACTGTCCAAGTACCACACACCTTTTCCCAGCGAGCCCTGCATGGAATTAACAGAAGTATTTAGATGTGTTCACTATTGAACTCACTGACGGACATATCAGCAGGGTTAAAGATGGGAGACTCGGATGATTCTTCTCTACTGACGACTTCATCAGTAGAAAGAGGAAGAGGAGCAATAGAGTTAGTATTCTCATCACTTGGAGAGTAATCAACAAGATGATGAGCAGGAGGTATGTCACGATCAATCACATAGGTGTGATATTGATCAGCAGAGGTGACAGTGGCTCCGGTATCTAGAACAGTCAAGTTGCTGACTTGATTGTTGTTACCATACTCAACCAGAATGCTACCTCGACCAGTGGTAATGATCTCTTGAGAGAGAGGAAAGGAGATTCGCTGAGCAGCAATGAAGTCAGCAATGTTCTCCTCAGTGTGATTTGTTGACTCCCAGATTCGCTGAGCAGCAATGAAGTCAGCAATGTTCTCCTCAGTGAGATTTGTTGACTCCCCTATACTATTTATACGATCAGCAGAAGTAGAACTTTCGCTGACGATAGTGGAAGGGGAAGCAACCGCTGAAGAAGGATTAGGTTGAATGTCAACTTCAGGAGCATCCCTGGAGTTGTCACAATCAGAAGCAACATGACCTCTGCTGCCACATTTGTAGCATTTTTTACCAGAGTTGTTGCCTTGTTGATTTTGAAGGAGAAATTCCTTCAGCTGAGAGGAAAGGTCATTAACTTGCTGAGTAAGCTCGCTAATTTTGGGGTCAGAAGAGGAAGATGCCCTTTTCTTTGGCTTGGGCTTTTGCTTATGCTTTTGTGGAAGCTGAAGCATCTTAGGAGCAGGACCCAGAATGGACTTACCTTTTGGGTCCTCTGATTGAGAGGTAGAGGGATTTTGATCCCTTAACTACACTCCATGCTTGATGGACAGCAGGGTGAGAGGAGGAAGAAGGACCCTGCTGAGATGGATGCACTCTTTTGGGAGTGATCGATCTCGGTTGCTGAATAGGTGTTACAGACCTCATTTTCCTATGAGGTAAGTATTGCCTATTTGGGGTAGTAGATCTCACTTGCTGATGAGGCAAGTGTCCTCTTTGAGGAGTGATAGGTCTTACTTGCTGATGAGGCAAGTGTCCTCTTTGAGGAGTAACAGACCTATTTTGGGTATTAGTTATTCTCACCTTTTGAGGAGTTTTATGCCTCAAAATAGGAGTAGGCATCGATTGTGATACATGCTGGTGGACTTGTCTATCAGCAGGTCGGACCTTAGATGGTCCAACTTGCTGAAGTCTAGCGTCACCAAACCTGACGCGTCTCTGCATGACACGATCATCCTGCACAGTTTTGCAGTCAGCAAGGGTAGGAGCTTGCTGAGAAGGTAAAGAAGAAGAGGGATGAGAAATAGGTTGAGGTTGCTGACTAATATGATTAGCTCGCTGAGGCGTGCTATAGTCATAGGGAATAGCAACCTTACTTCTTCTGAAGGGTTCAGAAGATCTGATGGTGACTTGCTGAGGAGCAATGGGTTTAAAACCATCACTACCAATATCCCCTTCATAAGATTCCCAGAAGAGTATTGAACTCTTCCTTCGTTTGGCATCATGCCAACAATGGGAAGATGAGGATAGGGGTTGCTAGTGCTTACTGAGAAGCCAGCACCATTTTCATCAGCAGGATTAGATGGGTCGCTGGTAGTAGAAGTGGTAGTACCAGCTTCCATCTCATTGTGGTAATTGTTAAGACCCTTAACAAAATACCATTTCTTCATCTCTTCAGGAGAGATGACAGCGGATGGAGGAATAGAAATTTCAGGCTTTACCTCATCATTAAACAAGTCAGCGAGAGAGGCAGCGGCATTAAAGTCACCGCCTATTACTGCCTGTACTTGGGCAGGGACTTGTTCGTTTATGCATTGGTGGTGAAACCTGGAAGCTTTTGACCAGGAGGTCACAATCTTCTTAAGATTGGCAACTTCAAGCTTGAGTTTTTCATTCTCAAGTTGAACCTTTTGTGCCAACAACTCATGAGATTGGAGTTCAACATGAACATTCCTCAGCTCATTGAGTCTATCAGATTTTTCGCTTAACTCCAAGGAAATAGAGTCAAGCTTTGATTGGACATCAGCTCGTATAGATTCAACGAACTGAAAGTCACAAAGAAGAGATTCGAAGATTTTTGGTTTATCTTCTTCAGAAGCAGAGGAGTGAGCACAAACCTTTTTAATGGTGACGTTCACCCACTGACTTGAGGAGACTTGATCTTTTGTCAAAGCATCTCCATCAGCGAGCGCCATAAGGCACATGGCGTCAACATATTCTTCACTGTCTGAATCGTCTGATTCAGCCCAGTCATGCTCTTCAGCTACCAGCCCTTTTGCTGGTGTTTTGGCCTCTTCCATTTCAGCAACTTTGGCCTTCAGCTGATAGTATTTATTCCTGTACTCATCAGCAGGTTTGGAAGGGTTAGTTTTAGGAGCAGCAGGAGTTGGTAGGGCAACTCTGCACTCCTTTTGGTAGTGGCCTTTTCTACCACATCTCCAGCACTCCTCTTGAGCTTTGTCAACAGGAGGCTTATTTGGAGCAACCGACCTACGGTTGTTCCATTTCCGGGAGTACCTTTTACCAGCGACTAAGGCAAAATCCATAAAGTCACTGAACATCTCTTGTTTCTCTTCAGCATCAAGATCATCAATAAGAGATTGAATAGGTTGTGGAAGAATAGAAGAGCTGGCACCAGTATTAAGATTATTGGGCTCAGCAGAGATAAGGGCCAAGGGGTCGAGAGCACAATGAGAAGAAGAGGAAACAGAAGAAGAAGAAGAGGGACCCGCACGATGCTGTGCATCAGCGGCAGCTCTTAGATTTTGAGCAAGAGCTCTTTCTTCGAACTGGAGCATGCCAAAGAGAGACTCAAGGTTTAGCCCATTAAGTCGCTCAGTGGTTCTGAGGATTTGTCTCAGACCTTGCCACTTGATAGGTAAACTATCAAGAAATTTGTGGCATACCTCAAAATCATCATGAGAGATACCAACAGTGGTCATGTCGTTCAGCAACCCTTTAAATCGGGTATATGAACCGTTTAGACCTTCGTTGGGGAGGGAAAAGAAATTTTCATAGGCTCTTTTTAAGTCTATTTTCTTAGTGGCAATGGTAGCAGCAGAGCCTTCATGCATGCTAACCAATCTATCCCAAACTTCTTTAGAAGAGGGATATCTAATGACCACTTTCATGAGGTCAGTGGGAAGAGTGCTGACAATCATGTTTTTGAGCCTTGCATCAAGATTAACAAGTCTCCTTTCATCGTCAGTCCATTGAACCTCTGGTTTGACGATGTCAATCACAATCTCAGGAGCATCAACAGTTGCTCCTGGTGTTCTTTGAACCAGAGTGGGGATATAAGGACCGACGGTCAGAATAGACATAAGATAGGGTTCCACACCAACTATATGTAGTAACATCCTTTCCTTCCAAGACCCAAAGTCATCGGGCTCGAATCTTGGAGGGACGGATACGTAACCGAAGTCACGTGTGTTAACAAGGGTGGGAACAGCAGTCATGTTCTTGTTTAAGAAAAGATAAAGAAAGAATTTTAAGTAAATAAGTATGCAAACGGATCTTTGTTTCAGTAATTTAGAAACGTTGGCTCTGATACCACTTGACAGTCCTTGATTTGCACACTTATGTTTAGTTTATCTTAGACAAAGAGTTAAGAACAGAAAGTAAAGAACATAAACAAGAACAAGTTCAATTGTAAGAAACTATGCAAGTCTAATCATATGTATCATTGATTTAAACGATGAATACATGGTCGATATTACAACTTGTCTTACAAGAATACAAATGAACTAGATAATTGCTAAGCCTAGAAAGGAAGAAAGAAACTTAAGCAATTACAAAATAAAGTGTCACACACTTTGTGGTGATAAAACACACTTGTAAATGGTGCGGCTGTGTTGCTTTATATAGAAAGGAATTAGGGCAACACAACCTTACAATGATAGTGATGTGATGGTGGTTGTCGACACCTCATAGGCTCGTTGTACTTTGATCCAGGAGCCTTTGTCTTCTTTACCAAAACGGGTATGAAAGAGAGAAACCCTTGTTTTGGTCCCAACTGTACCTTTGCCATATAAGGTAATATTTAGTTGGAAGAACCACCATGTGACTTCTTGTCTTCTTATGGTTTGAAAACTTCCCGCCTTGACACACAGCTTGGGAAGTAAGCCACCCGCTGACAAGAGTCATTGACTCGCTGATGACTCGCTGACGACCCACGTCAGCGACCAAGTCTGGTCAGCGAATCCTTGACTCAACAAGGATTTTGTATAATTGTTAAGTTTTTAGTGTGTCAAAAACTTAACAATATTTTTCTCTTCTATTTCTTTGTAAAACCGACCATGTATTCACTGTTTAATCAATGTTACTTATGATTAAACATCTTTACTTTCTTATCTTATGTTCTTAGAGTAATTTACATTTGTTGTTTAATTACTTAATCGTTGCAAACTTGGGACCTTCAGTTTCAAATGGGTATCTTTCAACTGAATAATTGTGCTCACGATGTTAGATGCGCGTTTTGTCCTGCTGGTATCAACACCTATGTGGGACTCGTTGGTCTATTCATGGGGATGAGAACTCTGCTTTCTTCCATGGCATTATCAATGCTAATACTTTGAATAACCGCATTAATGGTCTCTTTATTTATGGGAATTGGGTCACTGTTCATGCAGTTGTCAAAGGAAATGTCTTCCAGCATTTATCCTCTAGATTGTGTGAACCGTTGCATTCTCGCCCTCCACTTGTCTGCAGTGGTATTCCTTAACTCTCTGACATGAAGGCCACCTCTTTTACTCGGCCTCTTAATGTCTTGATAGCTTTTAAACAATTATTCCCATTCAAGACAAACAAAACAAGCAAACAACAAAAGAACATTCAATTATAGTTATCGCTTACAACTGTATAAGGGAAATCAAGAACATAAGATTTGTTTATAAGATGGCTTAAATGCTGTAGAAAGTCCTTGAGCGCAGACCTTCATACGACTTCCATTCTCATCACATTGAGTCTTTATCAAATCTGTTATTCCATCCATAACAATGACAGCCTCTTTAGACAGACTAGCTAAACTTGGTTGAATCAAAGCCCTCGTTGATGCAGGCAGCTTTTCCAGGACCTCTTCAATCTTCTGCAACTTTGAAATAATGAGACGATACCTTGATTTCCTTTGGCGAATCTCTGCATAAAGCCACCGTAAACAGTGTTGAGTCAATCGCTCACGCTTTCCCCAATCTTTAACTTTGTCTCTGCTTGTGACTTCCATTGCCCATGCATCTTTGTGCCGTGATTCTCCATCGGGCCTTTCCCTCGCTCCACACGGGTCATAGTTTTTCTCCTCAATAAGCACCTGTAATTCGAGCACGAGGCTTTGTGCTACAATCTCCTGCATGATATCATTATAGATTTTATAGGAAGAATTAAAACTCTCTCCATTCATTATCAAAGTTCCCAAATTAGAGCTAATACATAGGTTGCCGTGGTGGTTCATATTAGGACATTGCAGAAGGATCAGTTACAAACTTAGTGAAGTAGGGATGCAGTCTAATTAGCCACTACAATAGTACGTGTATCTATCTAGTTTGTGGCCTTGTCTTTATATAGACTAGCCTCATACCAGTCTTCATTTGCACTTAGGTATTATGTCAAAAGGAATATTCTGAGGCAGATTTTATGATATCCTTAAAAATTTAGTGAGGGACTATGATCAAAATTAATATGTAGTGACTTCATGTATATAATGTATATATAAAGTTTTGAAAAAAACTTTCTTCTGAAACATATATTTTGTCTAAACTCTAAACTATTATGCCAACGTACTACATGCATGCTTCTGATTAATTATCATAACTTTCCATACAACTTACACCAATAAGTAGATTGCGTTGTAAGATAATGATATAAGTAAGGGCGAGATGTATGTATGTACCTCAAGTGTGGCACCTTGGGGACTATCAATATAATAGCTTTTATTGGGTGCTTTCCAGTACTGCGAGTATACTCTGCGTGGACGAATCTTTAAACGCTTTAAGTTATTGAACACAATAGCAGGTTTATCTAAGATTTGTTCCACGTACGAAGAAAGAAACTGTAATTAAGATGCATATGATAAAAATCAAGAAACAATATAATATGTACTTGTATCTCAACAAATTGCAAGATGCGGATGATAATTAAAGATCAAGAAACGATACCTCAAGAACTTCCATGTTAAGTGTAAGAAATTTGACGTCGTGGAGATGTTCAAGTAGACTAAGAATACCACGAAAATCGTTTTCTGTGGGGCGAACATCGATATTGGCCTCCTTCAAAGAATTAAAATTACCATCTGTGTAAAGGTACAAAGTATTGTGTCCAGTGAAAGAGGCAAGGTCAGGTGCAGATATTGTCACACGGTGACAGCATCCGTATTTAGTACATCTAATAGTGAGATTCTCCAGTTTAGGCGCAACCACATTAACAGACATCCACTCAAAGCTGTCTTCAAGTGTGAGACTAGATAGTCGAGGAAGGCAGATTTTCCTTTCCGGACCCACCATTCCACAGTGTTCTAGGGTGAGATTCTTCAAGTTTGCATACTTGGAAAAAAGAGTATTGTCATCGTGAGAAAAATCAACATATTGGAGATACAATGTTGTTAAGGCCGGTAGATCCCAACTTGATTTGCCAAGTAGAAACTCCGGATATTGGAGAATTGTATCATTCCTATATCGATGCTCCTTCCAGTATAAAACCTTTAGTTGTTGGATATTCCGACAGTAATAAAATGCATATTCCATGATATCTTTGACAAACGCCTGGTCAACCAGGTCTCCGTGGAAACTGACCATGATAGAAGACACATCTATTTTATTATTGCGGCGAGGCAGGACATGTCTGACAAATTCGGAGAACTCGGTCAATGTTGGGAAATCTTGAGTCGATAAGATGAGGCAGGGAATTGAAGTCCATATAAACCTCCATCTAGATGATAAAACACTTGTTCGTACAACATGTTTGGTGCTATAACTAAAAAATATTTTATGAATAAGATCGTCTGGTAAGCTGCTTAATCTATCAGCATCACCATCCACAGTGATCAGCCTCCTCTTCTTCTGAATATGTTTAGAACCCATTTTGTCGATTTCTCATACGAATAGTATGTAAACAATAAGACAAAAACAATAGTTTATCGGCTAAAGTACGTCGTATGGTTCGAAGGTTGGTGTAACTTATATACAATTCAGGGCGTATAGAATAGTTTAAAAACTAATTAGGGTTTAATAAGTGTAAGTTTATGGTCTCCGATCATCGATACTAACTTCTATACTATATTATAAAAAAGAATAACACTTTATTTTTAGAAGTGTTAAATATGTAATATTTTTATTTAGCACCCCTTAAAATATTTTCACCTACACTTACCCCTTAACATTAATGATTAAATTACACTATCAATTCTTCTATAATCTATAAATCTATAATCTATAAACCCTTATAAAAGGTATTGAGTTTAAGTTTAAGCATATTTTTCATTCCCATAATACCCTTCACTCCTACTCCTAAATACCGACATTACCCTTAACAATAAATTAAAACCAAAAAAAAAACCCACACCCGATCTCACTCATTCTCCTCCCATTTCACATTCTCAGCCGATCTCACAAAAAATTACACATCCCAGCAACCTCCTTCTCCTCCCATTTCACCACCACCAAATCCACCGTCACCACCATCTCAATCTCCGCCGCGGTTTGTATCGCCGGAATCTCACAAATCCCCCCAACCACCTGTGCCATATCCCCTAGCCACCGCCGCCTGAATCACCAACCACCGCCGCCGGAATCTCACAAATCGATGATGGCAAAAACAAATCGATGATGGATCTCACAAATCGATGATGGATCTCACAAGTCTGATCTCAAATCGATGATGGATTTCCCCGGCCGCTGGAATCTGACTAATTGTTTACGGTATTTTTTTTTTGTTTTCTCACTAACGATTTACGGTTTTCATTTTGAATGATACTCTTGCAAGATTAAAGGATAAAGTTTGAATCTTGATGTTAAGATTATGATTAAGACATCATCGATTATGATTTTCAAAAAACCAAGAATTATACTCTTGCTTTCAATGAAAGTAAGGATATACTGTTTGCTTTCAAAAAATCGATTAAGATCGACAAATGTGTGTTCATACGCATGAATACTGAAACAGTAACATTTAAATCTTAATATTCGAATGGCGAATGCTGTAATTTTTTTGTGTAACCTTATCTGATAGATAAAATTAATTGAGTTTTGAAGTTTTCTTTTGATTTGATTTACCCCCACACCGGCTATAATCACCACCGCCGTCCATTCTCTTTTTTTATTTGCGTATATTAGATTTTTTAAAATAATTTCTTTAAGTATTTTGTTTAATTTTTTAGATTTGGATGCCGCCACCATCATTCAATCGTCACCATCCGTAAATCGTGTGGAACATAGGTATAACAACTGCCGGAGCCATCAATTTGCTTTAATCAATTTCTTTTTTGCCAACAATATATTTGGTGTTGATGATTATAAATTGACAGTATTCATTATAAATGCTTTAATTTTGCCAACAATATATTTATTATCTGAGCATGAATTGTGCATTCTCAATGCTTTACTATCAATTTTCTATAGTTTAGATACAAGGTATTAGAAGAGAAAACAGTATATCTTAATATTACAAGTTACATCTTTGATTCGATTGCATGTTTTTTGTGTACGTAACCTTGTGCAGATATCTTTGCTAATAAAGTGTTGTTTCTCTCATAATAATATGTAAAGTTAAAACGTAAGATGTATATTCCGTTTTATGACCTGCAAAGAAAAAAAAATGATGAATATATGATGGAACCTATGGGTTCAATCTTCAATCAGAGGGTTATTTGTTTTTATGAAATTGTGTTTATATCTCTAATGCAAAGTTTATTTGTTGGTTGAAAGTCAACTATTCAGGTTCTATCTTTGTAACCTGTTATATTTTCGTATTCTAACAGTTATTTTGTTATCAACAAATTGTGATTGATTTTGTTAGCATTTATTATGAAATTGTGATTTATAACAATAAAGTGTGATTGATTTTTTTAGCATTATTTTTGGTAACCTGCTATAAGTCAGTATCTAAGAATTATTTTTGGCAAATATATGCCCAACCATTATTGTAATTGCAAATAGCCAAATACTCAATATTGTGTATAAACAACATTTCACCCTGCAATATATATCTACAATATATATTATAACTCTAACTTTACTTTTGTTTTTGATCCAACAATGGCCGAAAAAGGTGCTCATACCTCCACTACCAATGCTTCCATTGCAGTTGCTCAATCACCTGTGGCCAATGCAACCCCTACAGCTGTTGCCTCCATAGTCAACACAGGTTAGTCTATTGAAAAGTACTTCCTGGGTAATAATACAAATTATATAACCCTGAATCATACGTAGTGCATGATACCTAACTTTCGTTTTGCCTTTTGTTCAAAAATAAAAAACGTGATAGGTGCTCACACCCGCGCTGCTTATGCTTTCATTGCAGTTGCTCAATCACCGGTGGCTAATGCAGCCCCCGTACCTGCTGCCTTCATATTCAATACAGATTGGCATAATCACTACTAGATAGTGTGTAATGACATAAATAGGAGATATATACCTCTGTATCATACGAAGTGCAGGATACCGGACTTTAACTTTGCTTTTTGTTAAAAAAAATGACGTGGCAGGTCCTCCATCCCCGGTTTTCGTTGTTATTGTTGCGAATGAACCCCCCATTCTGCTGTAATTGATCCCGTAGTGCCCCCTGCTTCTTTCGCCGATAACTGATGCAAATTCAGCCACTGCTGCGCCTGCAATCACCATTGCATCCTCGCAAATAGGTCCCACAACCTGATCTTATTCACGAGGTAATTTTTTCCTTTTTATCAATGTCTTACATCGTTGATTATTATACTCGGTGATACAATGTTCAGAACAAGATTTGATTACTATACTCGGTGATACAATGTTGTATTTAAGTGACAGATGAGTGTTACAAGTTTATCTTTATTTATTAAACTGTGTTTTGGTGATACAAGTTGTTTCGAAAAGAAACTGTTTTTGTTCGTTTGAGCGAAGTTTTGGTGTATGTAATAGAATTCATAAGCTAAAACTGTAAGTTTTGTGATGACTTGGAGTTTCAGATGTAAATTATTGTAGTTTTTAAGCCGATCTCTGTGTAATTAGTGACATTTGA
>CM067172.1:44173165-44278165 GCA_034093135.1 Erigeron breviscapus
GACGATGTCGCTGTCCGGACCATCCGGCGGTCAGTTTATGGCGGCTAAGGACGGATACCGTCACGCCGATCATTTCATCACTGATCACCCTTGTGACCTATCATCCTCACCAGTTACGTTTTATTAATACCTTTAAGGGCGGAGCCCACTTCGAATCTCGGTTTCTGACAGTGATGGCGACGACGGAAAAGAAAGCCGGTGGTTGTGGTGGTGAATTATCTATTCATAAAACTAAAACAAAATAATTATTAAATTAAAGTTTATATAATTATATAAGGAAGGAATTAGTGAGGCTAAGAATTATAAATTATTGATAGAAACAAAAAAGTGTAATTAGTGACATTTTTCTACAAACATTAATATACTTGGATAATGATAATTAAGATTTTTAATTTGTAGTTAGGATGTAGTTAGTTACATTTTTTTCTAAAAATACTAATATGAATACTAACATACTTGGATAATGATAATTAAGAATTTTAATTTATAATTAGAGTAATAATGGCATCATTAATGTTCAAGTTTGAGGATTGAAGGGATGTGATTGTTCAATAAGTGGTAAGTCAATTATCTTTTTACTACATATAAAGATAAAGATGAATATAAATATTAGTTAGATTTGAAAAACTAAAACTGTAAATTAGTGATGAAAAAATCAAAAAATATAATTAGTGAGACTTATTCTATAGTTAATATCAATATGAATACTAATATAATAATTAAAGTTTTTCGTTGGCTAATATTTCTAATTAAGTAATAACTATAAATAAAAATTAAACTTAAATGATTTGTATATAAACAGAATTTATTATTTATCTTTGTTATATGTAAAGATATAGATTTGAAATTACAGATGATCATAATTAGTTTAATTTCAAAGAACTGTACGATAATACTATGATTATTATTTTTATTTTTATTTTGAACAGCGAATTAGTAGTTAGTTGTTAACATTCGATACACCACAGTGACATTCAATTGGGCAGTATGCGGAGCTCGAACCACGCATGTCTGGGATGAAACACAGGACTCCCCCCGTAAATAATTCACTTCTACAAATGTAAAAAGTAGGATTTAAACCCTGGTAAATTTTCATAAGGTCTAATACCTTACCAATGGGTCACCAACTCATTGACTTATACTGCTATCTACGGATCTATTAAAAGAGACATTTGGTACAAATTTGACAATATACAAAAATAATTATATATTTTATTGAAGAAATATTAATCTTTCTCTAATATATAGATATTAGCAGACGACAATTTTAGTCCATGATATCTGTTTATGTATTAACTTTTTTTATAAAATAGTATCTATCTTTTTCTAATAAATATAGATATATGTTATAAATGTAATATTTATATTGTGACTATCCATATGTACATAACCTACATTTCATTTATGTTTGTAGGATTACTTGAGCCCTATAAATAGTGGTCATGTATCATTGTTAGATACATCTTAATAATATAAGAACTCTCCTACTCTCTCTACTTTCTTATGTCTTTATAATCTTTGTTAGTCATTGTTATCTAATACGTTATCAGCACGACTTGCTCTTCGAGTAAGATCGCACTATCAAAAGGTATAGCATATGGTCTAATTTATCATTATTCCTTAATCTTTCATACATAATCCATATTATAATTCATATAATATTGGGTTGTGTTAGTGAGTTGTTTTGATCTTCTTTTATTCTAGTAAGTATAATCATATGCTATTCGATGCCAGTGTGTTTTTTCTCCAAAACAAATTTCTCCAGGACACATTTAAATACTCCACTGACTCTTTGCAACTAAAGTTCTTATGCTTTTCATTTTCGTCGTGATAATATTTAATCTGCATGATTATTATATGACTAATCCTTTCTTCATGTTATTTAATATTTTCTCACGTACAAAATGATATATATATATGTTATATATATATATATATATATATATATATATATACGTAATTTTATATATATATATGTACTTGTAAGTATATATGTATGTATAAAAGATTTATATAAATCAAGTATATATAAATATATATATATATATATATATATATATTAATATATATTTATATATATATATATATATATATATATATATATATATATATATATATATATATATATATATATATATATATATATATATATATATATATATATATATATATATATATATATATATATATATATATATATATATATATATATATATATATATATATATATATATATATATATATATATATATATATATATATATATATATATATATATATATATATATATATATATATATATATATATATATATATATATATATATATATATATATATATATATATATATATATATATATATATATATATATATATATATATATATATATATATATATATATATATATATATATATATATATATATATATATATATATATATATATATATATATATATATATATATATATATATATATATATATATATATATATATATATATATATATATATATATATATATATATATATATATATATATATATATATATATATATATATATATATATATATATATATATATATATATATATATATATATATATATATATATATATATATATATATATATATATATATATATATATATATATATATATATATATATATATATATATATATATATATATATATATATATATATATATATATATATATATATATATATATATATATATATATATATATATATATATATATATATATATATATATATATATATATATATATATATATATATATATATATATATATATATATATATATATATATATATATATATATATATATATATATATATATATATATATATATATATATATATATATATATATATATATATATATATATATATATATATATATATATATATATATATATATATATATATATATATATATATATATATATATATATATATATATATATATATATATATATATATATATATATATATATATATATATATATATATATATATATATATATATATATATATATATATATATATATATATATATATATATATATATATATATATATATATATATATATATATATATATATATATATATATATATATATATATATATATATATATATATATATATATATATATATATATATATATATATATATATATATATATATATATATATATATATATATATATATATATATATATATATATATATATATATATATATATATATATATATATATATATATATATATATATATATATATATATATATATATATATATATATATATATATATATATATATATATATATATATATATATATATATATATATATATATATATATATATATATATATATATATATATATATATATATATATATATATATATATATATATATATATATATATATATATATATATATATATATATATATATATATATATATATATATATATATATATATATATATATATATATATATATATATATATATATATATATATATATATATATATATATATATATATATATATATATATATATATATATATATATCTATATATATATTTCTTTTCTAAATCTTCTTTTAAAAACTAGATCATGTCTGCTGTTCCAACCCTAGTAAACACACGTGACTTCGGTTACGTATCTGTCCCTCCAAGATTCGAGCCCGATGACTTTGGGTCTTGGAAGGAAAGGATGTTACTTCACATTGTGGGTGTGGAACCCTACCTTATGTCAATTCTGACCGTTGGTCCATATATTCCCACTCTGGTGCAAAGAACACCAGGAGCAACTGTTGATGCTCCTGAGATTGTGATTGACATCGTCAAACCAGAGGTTCAATGGACTGACGATGAGAGGAGACTTGTAAATCTTGATGCAAGACTTAAGAACATGATAATCAGCACTCTTCCTTCTGATATCATGAAAGTCGTCATCAGATATCCCTCTTCTAAAGAAGTGTGGGATAGGCTCTGTAGCATGTATGAAGGCTCTGCTGCTACCATAGCCACTAAAAAGATAGACCTCAAAAGAGCCTATGAAAAATTCTTCTCTCTCCCCAACGAAGGTCTTAACGGCACTTATACCCGATTCAAAGGGTTGCTGAACGACATGACCACTGTTGGTATCTCTCATGATGACTTTGAGGTATGCCACAAATTTCTTGATAGTTTACCTATCAAGTGGCAAGGTCTAAGACAAATCCTTAGGACCACAGAGCGTCTTAATGGGCTTGATCTTGAGTCTCTCTTTGGCATTCTTCAATTTGAAGAGAGAGCTCTTGCTCAAACTTTAAGAGCCGCTGCTGACGCACAACATCGTGCTGGTCCCTCCTCTTCCTCTTCTTCAACCTCTTCTGCTTACACCGCTACTGACCCCCTTGCCCTTGTCTCTGCTGAGCCCATTAATTTTAATAATGGTGCCAGCTCTTCTCATCTCCCACCTCCTATTCAGTCTCTTGTTAATGATCTCGACGCTGATGAGAAACAAGAGATGTTCAGCGACTTTATGGACTTTGCCTTAGTCGCTGGTAAGAGGTACTCTCGAAAATGGAACAACCGTAAGTCGGTTGCTCCATACAAGCCTCCTGTTGACAAATCTCAAGAGGAGTGCTGGAGATGTGGTAGAAAGGGACACTACCAAAAGGAGTGCAGAGTTGCTTTACCAACTCCAGCTGCTCCTAAAACTAACCCTTCCAAACCTGCTGATGAGTACAGGAACAAATACTATCAGCTAAAAGCCAAGGTTGCTGAAATGGAAGATGCAAAAACTCCAGCAAAAGGGCTGGTAGCTGAAGAGCACGACTGGGCTGAATCAGATGATTCAGACAGTGAAGAATACGTCGATGCCATGTGTCTTATGGCACTCGCTGATGGTGATGCTCTGACTAAAGACCAAGTTTCTTCCAGTCAGTGGGTAAACGTCACCATTAAAAAGGTATGTGCTCATTCTTCTGCCTCTGACGAAGATAAACCTAAAATCTTCGAATCTCTTCTTTGTGATATCCAGTTCGTTGAATCTATACGAGCTGATATCCAATCCAAACTCGACTCTGTCTGTTCAGAGTTGAGTGAAAAATCTGAAAAACTCAATGAGTTGAGAAATGTTCACGTTGAACTTCAATCTCATGAGTTGTTGGCACAAAAGGTTCAACTTGAGAATGAAAAACTCAAGCTTGAAGTTGCCAACCTTAAGAAGATTGTGACCTCCTGGTCAAAAGCTTCCAGGTTTCACCACCAGTGCCTAAACGAACAAGTCCCTGCCCAAGTACAGGCAGTAATAGGCGGTGACTTTAATGCCGCTGCCTCTCTCTCTGACTTGTTTAATGATGAGGTGAAGCCTGAAATTTCTATTCCTCCATCTGCTGTCATCTCTCCTGAAGAGATGAAGAAATGGTATTTTGTTAGGGGTCTTAACGATTACCACAATGAAATGGAAGATGCAAAAACTCCAGCAAAAGGGCTGGTAGCTGAAGAGCACGACTGGGCTGAATCAGATGATTCAGACAGTGAAGAATACGTCGATGCCATGTGTCTTATGGCACTCGCTGATGGTGATGCTCTGACTAAAGACCAAGTTTCTTCCAGTCAGTGGGTAAACGTCACCATTAAAAAGGTATGTGCTCATTCTTCTGCCTCTGACGAAGATAAACCTAAAATCTTCGAATCTCTTCTTTGTGATATCCAGTTCGTTGAATCTATACGAGCTGATATCCAATCCAAACTCGACTCTGTCTGTTCAGAGTTGAGTGAAAAATCTGAAAAACTCAATGAGTTGAGAAATGTTCACGTTGAACTTCAATCTCATGAGTTGTTGGCACAAAAGGTTCAACTTGAGAATGAAAAACTCAAGCTTGAAGTTGCCAACCTTAAGAAGATTGTGACCTCCTGGTCAAAAGCTTCCAGGTTTCACCACCAGTGCCTAAACGAACAAGTCCCTGCCCAAGTACAGGCAGTAATAGGCGGTGACTTTAATGCCGCTGCCTCTCTCTCTGACTTGTTTAATGATGAGGTGAAGCCTGAAATTTCTATTCCTCCATCTGCTGTCATCTCTCCTGAAGAGATGAAGAAATGGTATTTTGTTAGGGGTCTTAACGATTACCACAATGAAATGGAAGCTGGTACTACCTCTTCTACTACCAGCGACCCATCTAATCCTGCTGAGGAAAATGGTGCTGGCTCCTCAGCAAGCACCTGCAACCCCTATCCTCATCTTCCCATTGTTGGCATGATGCCAAACGAAGGAAGAGTTCAATACTCTTCTGGGGAATCTTATGAAGGGGATATTGGTAGTGATGGTTTTAAACCCATCGCTCCTCAGCAGCTCACCATCAGACCTTCTGAACCATTCAGAAGAAGTAAGGTTGCTGTCCCCTATGACTATAGCAAACCTCAGTTAGCTAATGCTGTCAGTCAGCAACCTCAACCTATTGTTCAACCCTCTTCTTCTTCATCTTCTCAGCAAGCTCCTACCCTTGCTGACTGCAAAACTGTGCAGGATGATCGTGTCATGCAGAGACGCGTCAGGTTTGGTGACGCTAGATTTCAGCAAGTTGGACCATCTAAGGTCCGACCTGCTGATAGACAAGTCCTTCAGCATGTACCACAATCGATGCCTACTCCTATTTTGAGGCATAAAACTCCTCAAAAAGTGAGAATATCTAATACCCAAAATAGGTCTGTTACTCCTCAAAGAGGACACTTGCCTCATCAGCAAGTAAGACCTATCACTCCTCAAAGAGGACACTTGCCTCATCAGCAAGTAAGACCTATCACTCCTCAAAGAGGACACTTGCCTCATCAGCAAGTAAGACCTATCACTCCTCAAAGAAGACACTTGCCTCATCAGCAAGTAAGACCTATCACTCCTCAAAGAGGACACTTGCCTCATCAGCAAGTAAGACCTATCACTCCTCAAAGAAGACACTTGCCTCATCAGCAAGTAAGACCTATCACTCCTCAAAGAGGACACTTGCCTCATCAGCAAGTAAGACCTATCACTCCTCAAAGAAGACACTTGCCTCATCAGCAAGTAAGACCTATCACTCCTCAAAGAGGACACTTGCCTCATCAGCAAGTAAGACCTATCACTCCTCAAAGAAGACACTTGCCTCATCAGCAAGTAAGACCTATCACTCCTCAAAGAGGACACTTGCCTCATCAGCAAGTAAGACCTATCACTCCTCAAAGAAGACACTTGCCTCATCAGCAAGTAAGACCTATCACTCCTCAAAGAGGACACTTGCCTCATCAGCAAGTAAGACCTATCACTCCTCAAAGAAGACACTTGCCTCATCAGCAAGTAAGACCTATCACTCCTCAAAGAGGACACTTGCCTCATCAGCAAGTAAGACCTATCACTCCTCAAAGAAGACACTTGCCTCATCAGCAAGTAAGACCTATCACTCCTCAAAGAGGACACTTGCCTCATCAGCAAGTAAGACCTATCACTCCTCAAAGAAGACACTTGCCTCATCAGCAAGTAAGACCTATCACTCCTCAAAGAGGACACTTGCCTCATCAGCAAGTAAGACCTATCACTCCTCAAAGAAGACACTTGCCTCATCAGCAAGTAAGACCTATCACTCCTCAAAGAGGACACTTGCCTCATCAGCAAGTAAGACCTATCACTCCTCAAAGAAGACACTTGCCTCATCAGCAAGTAAGACCTATCACTCCTCAAAGAGGACACTTGCCTCATCAGCAAGTAAGACCTATCACTCCTCAAAGAAGACACTTGCCTCATCAGCAAGTAAGACCTATCACTCCTCAAAGAAGACACTTGCCTCATCAGCAAGTAAGACCTATCACTCCTCAAAGAAGACACTTGCCTCATCAGCAAGTAAGACCTATCACTCCTCAAAGAGGACACTTGCCTCATCAGCAAGTAAGACCTATCACTCCTCAAAGAAGACACTTGCCTCATCAGCAAGTAAGACCTATCACTCCTCAAAGAAGACACTTGCCTCATCAGCAAGTAAGACCTATCACTCCTCAAAGAAGACACTTGCCTCATCAGCAAGTAAGACCTATCACTCCTCAAAGAGGACACTTGCCTCATCAGCAAGTAAGACCTATCACTCCTCAAAGAAGACACTTGCCTCATCAGCAAGTAAGACCTATCACTCCTCAAAGAAGACACTTGCCTCATCAGCAAGTAAGACCTATCACTCCTCAAAGAAGACACTTGCCTCATCAGCAAGTAAGACCTATCACTCCTCAAAGAGGACACTTGCCTCATCAGCAAGTAAGACCTATCACTCCTCAAAGAAGACACTTGCCTCATCAGCAAGTAAGACCTATCACTCCTCAAAGAAGACACTTGCCTCATCAGCAAGTAAGACCTATCACTCCTCAAAGAAGACACTTGCCTCATCAGCAAGTAAGACCTATCACTCCTCAAAGAGACACTTGCCTCATCAGCAAGTAAGTAGTCTTGGTTGCTCCAAGAAAACGAGATGTATATCTGGTTGACTTCACTCCTATCAAGACTGATAGTGAAACTTGTTTCTTTGCTAAGTCGGCTGCTGAACTAAACTGGTTATGGCACAAGCGTATGTCGCATGTGAATTTCAAAACCATCAACTCTCTGGCCAAAAAGAACCTTGTTCGTGGCCTCCCTCATCTTTCATTTGAAAAGGATAGACTCTGTGGTGCTTGTGAAAAAGGTAAAAGCCACAGAGCAACTTTCAAAACCAAGCAGGCCAATTCTATCTCTGGCTGCTTTCATCTTCTTCACATGGACCTTTTTGGTCCAGTGAATGTCCAAAGTCTAAAGGGTAGCAGATACACTTTAGTAATCGTGGATGAATTCTCACGATACACTTGGACTATCTTTCTCCATTCCAAGAGTGATGCTGCTGAAGAGATTATAAATTTCATCAAGAAAATGGAAAATCTCAACAGCATAAGGGTGAAAGAACTTAGGAGCGATCATGGTACTGAGTTCAGAAACCACACTCTTGAAGCTTTTTGTGCTGATCAAGGGATCTCACAAAATTTCTCTTCCACCAGAACTCCTGAGCAAAATGGTGTCGCTGAAAGGAGAAATAGAACTCTCATCGAAGCAGCACGCACCATGCTCAGTGAGTCTTCTTTGCCTAGTAAATTCTGGGCTGAAGCTGTCAACACTGCTTGTCATACTCAAAATAGATGTCTAATAGTTAAAAGACATGACAAGACAGCGTATGAGGTGTTGAAAGGTAAGAAACCTCAAATCAAATACTTCCATGTATTTGGATGTCCTGTCTTCATCTTAAACAACAAGGATCACCTAGGTGAATTTGATCCTAAAGCTGATGATGGATACTTTCTTGGGTATTCGTCCATCAGCAAGGCATTCAGAGTATTCAATACTCGCCTTCAGAAGGTTGATGAATCCATTCATGTTACTTTTGATGAAAGTTCATCAGCACTACAGGACATTCAATCTTCTTCACATGGACCTTTTTGGTCCAGTGAATGTCCAAAGTCTAAAGGGTAGCAGATACACTTTAGTAATCGTGGATGAATTCTCACGATACACTTGGACTATCTTTCTCCATTCCAAGAGTGATGCTGCTGAAGAGATTATAAATTTCATCAAGAAAATGGAAAATCTCAACAGCATAAGGGTGAAAGAACTTAGGAGCGATCATGGTACTGAGTTCAGAAACCACACTCTTGAAGCTTTTTGTGCTGATCAAGGGATCTCACAAAATTTCTCTTCCACCAGAACTCCTGAGCAAAATGGTGTCGCTGAAAGGAGAAATAGAACTCTCATCGAAGCAGCACGCACCATGCTCAGTGAGTCTTCTTTGCCTAGTAAATTCTGGGCTGAAGCTGTCAACACTGCTTGTCATACTCAAAATAGATGTCTAATAGTTAAAAGACATGACAAGACAGCGTATGAGGTGTTGAAAGGTAAGAAACCTCAAATCAAATACTTCCATGTATTTGGATGTCCTGTCTTCATCTTAAACAACAAGGCACTGTGGTAAATGTAAACAAGGAAGTAGTCTTGGTTGCTCCAAGAAAACGAGATGTATATCTGGTTGACTTCACTCCTATCAAGACTGATAGTGAAACTTGTTTCTTTGCTAAGTCGGCTGCTGAACTAAACTGGTTATGGCACAAGCGTATGTCGCATGTGAATTTCAAAACCATCAACTCTCTGGCCAAAAAGAACCTTGTTCGTGGCCTCCCTCATCTTTCATTTGAAAAGGATAGACTCTGTGGTGCTTGTGAAAAAGGTAAAAGCCACAGAGCAACTTTCAAAACCAAGCAGGCCAATTCTATCTCTGGCTGCTTTCATCTTCTTCACATGGACCTTTTTGGTCCAGTGAATGTCCAAAGTCTAAAGGGTAGCAGATACACTTTAGTAATCGTGGATGAATTCTCACGATACACTTGGACTATCTTTCTCCATTCCAAGAGTGATGCTGCTGAAGAGATTATAAATTTCATCAAGAAAATGGAAAATCTCAACAGCATAAGGGTGAAAGAACTTAGGAGCGATCATGGTACTGAGTTCAGAAACCACACTCTTGAAGCTTTTTGTGCTGATCAAGGGATCTCACAAAATTTCTCTTCCACCAGAACTCCTGAGCAAAATGGTGTCGCTGAAAGGAGAAATAGAACTCTCATCGAAGCAGCACGCACCATGCTCAGTGAGTCTTCTTTGCCTAGTAAATTCTGGGCTGAAGCTGTCAACACTGCTTGTCATACTCAAAATAGATGTCTAATAGTTAAAAGACATGACAAGACAGCGTATGAGGTGTTGAAAGGTAAGAAACCTCAAATCAAATACTTCCATGTATTTGGATGTCCTGTCTTCATCTTAAACAACAAGGATCACCTAGGTAAATTTGATCCTAAAGCTGATGATGGATACTTTCTTGGGTATTCGTCCATCAGCAAGGCATTCAGAGTATTCAATACTCGCCTTCAGAAGGTTGATGAATCCATTCATGTTACTTTTGATGAAAGTTCATCAGCACTAAAGGACATTCAATCTTCTTCATCTGAGGTCATTTTCAATGAGCTAGCTGACCATCTCACTGAGGAAGCTGACTTATTTGTTGATGCTTCTTGCTCGCTGCCTGATACTATTCAGCATAGTTCAGCTGATGCTGAACTAGAGCAAGTTGCTGCTCACATCTACTCGATTGAGCCAGTTGAGCCTATCTTAAGATCAATCCATGCAGCATCAGCCAAACCTAGATCACTGGCTGATGACTCTACTGATGAGGAGTTTCATGATGCTTCAGCAAATGCTGAAGAAATGGAGTCTGCTGAAGACTCCACCATCAATGATAACTCAAATCAGTCAAATGGCTCTGCTGATCATTCTCCTGAACCCATTCTTACCATTGACCTCTCTACTTATAATTCTCCTGCTGATCCCATCGCTCCAATTTCCGCTGCCACTCAACTTGGTGTCTCAAGTGCTCCTGCACTTAAGTGGACGTCTAGTCATCCAGCTCACCAAATCATCGGTGATCCTCAGCAGGGGATTATTACTCGATCAGCGACAAGAAATACATGTCTGTATGTAAACTTCTTGTCTATGATCACTCCCAAAAATATAGGAGAAGCAATGGTTGATCCTTCATGGGTTGCTGCCATGCAAGAGGAACTCACCCAATTCAAAAGACAGAATGTCTGGTTTTTGGTTCCTCTACCTCCTGGAAAAGAACCCATTGGAACTAAATGGGTTTATAGGAATAAAATGGACGAAGATGGTGTTGTCACTCATAACAAGGCTAGGCTGGTTGCACAAGGATACCTTCAAGAAGAAGGTGTTGATTACGATGAAACCTTTGCACCAGTGGCCCGATTAGAAGCAATTCGCTTATTCTTGGCACATGCTGCTTACAAAAACTTCACAGTATATCAAATGGATGTAAAGAGTGCTTTCCTAAATGGAAAACTCGATGAGGAAGTTTATGTTGAGCAGCCACCTGGTTTTGAAGATCCAGCCAAGCCACACCATGTCTATCGCCTCTATAAGGCACTCTATGGTCTTAAACAAGCTCCCAGAGCTTAGTATGACACTCTCTCTGAATTTCTTCTTTCTAATAAGTTTCAGTGAGGATCCATTGACAGCACCCTCTTCATTTATAAAAAGGGTGCTGATGTCCTATATGTTCAGATATATGTAGATGACATCATTTTTGGGTCCTCCAGCAAGAAACTTTGTACCAAGTTCAGCTCACTGATGTCCTCTCATTTTGAGATGAGCATGATGGGTGAGCTGACCTTCTTTCTTGGCCTTCAAATTCGTCAACTTCCAAATGGGATTTTCCTTAATCAGGAAAAGTACATTCGAGACATGCTGGCCAAGTTTGACATGTCTAATGTCACTACTAAGGCCACTCCCATTTCTCCTCCCAATAATCTTCATGTTGATCCTGATGGCAAGCATGTGAATCCCACTCTCTATCGGGGAATGATTGGCTCACTGATGTCCTCTCATTTTGAGATGAGCATGATGGGTGAGCTGACCTTCTTTCTTGGCCTTCAAATTCGTCAACTTCCAAATGGGATTTTCCTTAATCAGGAAAAGTACATTCGAGACATGCTGGCCAAGTTTGACATGTCTAATGTCACTACTAAGGCCACTCCCATTTCTCCTCCCAATAATCTTCATGTTGATCCTGATGGCAAGCATGTGAATCCCACTCTCTATCGGGGAATGATTGGCTCACTGATGTCCTCTCATTTTGAGATGAGCATGATGGGTGAGCTGACCTTCTTTCTTGGCCTTCAAATTCGTCAACTTCCAAATGGGATTTTCCTTAATCAGGAAAAGTACATTCGAGACATGCTGGCCAAGTTTGACATGTCTAATGTCACTACTAAGGCCACTCCCATTTCTCCTCCCAATAATCTTCATGTTGATCCTGATGGCAAGCATGTGAATCCCACTCTCTATCGGGGAATGATTGGCTCACTGATGTCCTCTCATTTTGAGATGAGCATGATGGGTGAGCTGACCTTCTTTCTTGGCCTTCAAATTCGTCAACTTCCAAATGGGATTTTCCTTAATCAGGAAAAGTACATTCGAGACATGCTGGCCAAGTTTGACATGTCTAATGTCACTACTAAGGCCACTCCCATTTCTCCTCCCAATAATCTTCATGTTGATCCTGATGGCAAGCATGTGAATCCCACTCTCTATCGGGGAATGATTGGCTCACTGATGTCCTCTCATTTTGAGATGAGCATGATGGGTGAGCTGACCTTCTTTCTTGGCCTTCAAATTCGTCAACTTCCAAATGGGATTTTCCTTAATCAGGAAAAGTACATTCGAGACATGCTGGCCAAGTTTGACATGTCTAATGTCACTACTAAGGCCACTCCCATTTCTCCTCCCAATAATCTTCATGTTGATCCTGATGGCAAGCATGTGAATCCCACTCTCTATCGGGGAATGATTGGCTCACTGATGTCCTCTCATTTTGAGATGAGCATGATGGGTGAGCTGACCTTCTTTCTTGGCCTTCAAATTCGTCAACTTCCAAATGGGATTTTCCTTAATCAGGAAAAGTACATTCGAGACATGCTGGCCAAGTTTGACATGTCTAATGTCACTACTAAGGCCACTCCCATTTCTCCTCCCAATAATCTTCATGTTGATCCTGATGGCAAGCATGTGAATCCCACTCTCTATCGGGGAATGATTGGCTCACTGATGTCCTCTCATTTTGAGATGAGCATGATGGGTGAGCTGACCTTCTTTCTTGGCCTTCAAATTCGTCAACTTCCAAATGGGATTTTCCTTAATCAGGAAAAGTACATTCGAGACATGCTGGCCAAGTTTGACATGTCTAATGTCACTACTAAGGCCACTCCCATTTCTCCTCCCAATAATCTTCATGTTGATCCTGATGGCAAGCATGTGAATCCCACTCTCTATCGGGGAATGATTGGCTCACTGATGTCCTCTCATTTTGAGATGAGCATGATGGGTGAGCTGACCTTCTTTCTTGGCCTTCAAATTCGTCAACTTCCAAATGGGATTTTCCTTAATCAGGAAAAGTACATTCGAGACATGCTGGCCAAGTTTGACATGTCTAATGTCACTACTAAGGCCACTCCCATTTCTCCTCCCAATAATCTTCATGTTGATCCTGATGGCAAGCATGTGAATCCCACTCTCTATCGGGGAATGATTGGCTCACTGATGTCCTCTCATTTTGAGATGAGCATGATGGGTGAGCTGACCTTCTTTCTTGGCCTTCAAATTCGTCAACTTCCAAATGGGATTTTCCTTAATCAGGAAAAGTACATTCGAGACATGCTGGCCAAGTTTGACATGTCTAATGTCACTACTAAGGCCACTCCCATGTCTCCTCCCAATAATCTTCATGTTGATCCTGATGGCAAGCATGTGAATCCCACTCTCTATCGGGGAATGATTGGCTCACTGATGTCCTCTCATTTTGAGATGAGCATGATGGGTGAGCTGACCTTCTTTCTTGGTCTTCAAATTCGTCAACTTCCAAATGGGATTTTCCTTAAAACAAAAGCAATAGAGAGCTAAAAGTCTCTATCTAGTCCAGCAGCAAACGGCTGCTGGTAAAGACTTCTCAAAACCGTTGATCCCTGTTGCTTTGGGAAAAAGCAAAACAAAAAGCAATAGAGAGCTAAAAGTCTCTATCTAGTCCAGCAGCAAACGGCTGCTGGTAAAGACTTCTCAAAACCGTTGATCCCTGTTGCTTTGGGAAAAAGCAAAACAAAAAGCAATAGAGAGCTAAAAGTCTCTATCTAGTCCAGCAGCAAACGGCTGCTGGTAAAGACTTCTCAAAACCGTTGATCCCTGTTGCTTTGGGAAAAAGCAAAACAAAAAGCAATAGAGAGCTAAAAGTCTCTATCTAGTCCAGCAGCAAACGGCTGCTGGTAAAGACATATCAAATCCGTTGATAGCTGACAATTTGCTAAAAATTGTACTCCTTAACTCATCAGCGACCAACGCTTAGACGAAAAGTCGCTGATTAAAATTTGCTTTCCTAAAGGGGTAACCAGATTTTCTAACTTTGTCAGCGGATATACTTAGATCTCAACTTTTCTTTCACTTGAGCATATCTGCTAAACCATTTATAATAATATTTTAATAAGAATATCAAACGGTTACCTCGATTTTCTCCCAAACAGACAACTTGTACATTGTATCCGCCGTAAAACTCGAGTACTTTTGAAATAAGGGTACAAGTGGTCACATCAACCCACTTTTATACATTACTCAGATACGTATATGTAGATGTACATATTACGTATGAAAGAGAGTATTGGTGACAATCCACTATCATAATTATGGGGCCCATATCCATGCTATATAAATTCAAATCTTTTTCTATCACCATTTTTCATACTCTCATAATTCTCCTTCTTTCTCTTACTCTCCAAATCTCTCAAACTTCTCTAAATTCTTCTATCTCTTCTCACTGTTCATCTTCCTCTTCCCTTTTCTAAATCTCAAACTAAAATGGCTTCTTCATCAAAAAATCCACCTCAATCTCCAACACATGTTGAGTTGCCTGATGATCTGGCTACTCAAAAGGCTCTTAAAAATGTTCCCCTCTACATGCATTCGAAAACTTTTGATCCTGAAAAAATTGCTCCCTCTTCCAAACCCAAATTTCAAGCCCATACAATCTCAATCAAACCTAATAATTATTTGGGGTCCATTGAAGTTCCATCTGGTATCACTGGATATCAACAAATGCTGGACTTTATAAAGGCATGTCCTACAAGCAGTGCTATTTATGCTGACCCAGAAGATATGTATGTCTATCTTCTTAGAGAATTTTGGTGGACGTGTGATTATCACGTAAGCATAGGTGCTATTTCTGGCACCATTAAAAAGAAGCAGGTACGCATATCAATAACACCCAAAATTCTTCGAACTGCTCTTGGTCTACCTGACCAAACAAAAGAAAAACCTTTTGTAACTCCGGCAACAGTTGAACAATGGAAGGAGTGGTTGCCCACCATTGGGTATGGTGCGAACTTGGAAAAACCAGAAGTTGTTCCCAGCAACCCCACCAAGAAAAATCTCCCTGGTATATGGAGATTACTTTTTTCTCATGTTATACAATGCTTGGGAGGCAATTCTGGATCTCATGATCAAGCCACAGCTGCAAATATGCAAATTATTCATGCATTAGCCACGGGAAGGTTTATTGATTTTGCCTCGGTCATTTTTGAAGACATGAAGGCTAAAGTCCAAGCAAGCAATCGTTCCTATACAGTTCCATTCACAAGATTCTTTTCTCTAATATTCAAACAAGAGTTGAAAGAAAAGTACAATCAATTTGGTGCTACTATCTGCAGAGCACCAAGAATAGGTCCCTCAGTTTACAAACAGCCAGCCTGTGATAGCAATCTTTTTGATAGCAAGTTTGCCAATCTCACTCCTCAAATGAAAGAAGTTATATTCTCTGCTTATCCCTTTATGTATAAAAAGGTTGGTGGCAGTGAGACTGCACCATCCTCCTTTGTGATCACTGACACTAGTGCAAACACACCAAAGAAGAAAAGAACCAAGCTCACCAAATCCGCTGCTCCATCCTCATCCGCTGCCGATGCTCCAAAAAGAAAGAAGAAAACGGCAAAAGGTGTGATGATTAAGGGGTTGGAATCCTCGCAGTTGTCTCTCATTGATGAGGAGGAAACCCCTGTTGCTATTGAAAACATAGAGCAGCAACAAACTGAAACAGAAGCTCTTCAATCCCCCAACCCAATCAGCTTCTCTATTGCTGAAAGGGACGCAACTACTGCTGATATTCCTGAAGAGCAAGTTTTTGGGGGTGAAAATGTCATTGAATTGACTGAACATAATGTTGGTGATGCTGATGTTGGTATTATTGATGTTGAAAGTAAACAAACGGTAGTTACTGAAGAAGAAGTTGATGATGAAAGTGATTTTGATCTGGATGATTTTGTTGCTGACGATTTTCAGCTCGATTCTTACAGTCATGCTGACGAGAAAGAAGCAAGCGACATGGAAGTTGATGCAAATGATGATGCTGCTGCTGCTGGTAAAAATGCAGCAGCGACTAGTGAAAGTATTATAGAAACTTCTGATGCAGTTACTCTTACTGCAAGACCCAAAACTCCTCCAATGCAACCAGTGAACACTATGCTCTCTCTTGGCATGCCTTCTTCCTTTTTAAGTGTTCCTGGCTGCTCATCCTCAGTTCCCTCTAAAATTGAACCTCAAACTGCTAAAGATTTGGGCATTTCTTACTCGACATACACTGATAACAGACTTGAAAGGGTGGAGCATCAATTGAATGATCTCACCAAATATGCAGAAATTGCTTGTAGAAGTGAAGGAAAATGAGTCTGAAAGACTAATCTCTACTTTGACCAGCTGGTACAATAAGCAAATTGAAAACTGCTCAGAAGTAGAGATGCTTAAAGAAAATTTCATCTCCATGGTTGCTGATCAACACAAAATCAATGAATCCACCAAAGTTATCAAGCATGATCAGCAGATCCTTCGATCTAGTGGCTTGTCGCTGCTAAAATGTGCCAACTCCACCAGCTACTCAGCAAAGAAAGCAGCCTCTACCAGCAAGTCTGCTGCTGCTAGTGTCAAGAAGCTGAGTGGTCTCATTCCTCCTCTGACCACACAAGTCGAAAGTAACACTAAGGCAATTCGTGCCTTAGAAAAATAAGTGGCCGATCTTCCCATTCCTCAAACTTCTTTCACTGAGGAGGATCGCCAGCGGCAAGTTAAGCTGGAGAAGGAGGTTGATGAAATCAAGAATATGTTGGCCCAACTTGTTAAACAACAATCTAAACAGCCAGCAACTATGGAAGTTGTCATTAACACTACAACTTCCAAGGGGGAGAAAGTTGATGCTGCTGTTTTAGATTTGGTAAATGAAGCAGTGCACAAGGCAGTTGTCCAAATCTATGAAGACTCTGCTGAAGAGGTATTAGAAATGGATGTTCCCCCTGCTGGTGTTGAGGGGGGGACTGAAAAAGAGGCAAATGTTGAAATTCCCCTTGCTGGTGTTGAGGGGGAGATTGAAAAAGATGGAAATGATGAAGCTCCCCCAGCTGGTATTGAGGGGGAGCAACAAATTGTTGTGTTTAATGCACCTCCTGCTGCTTCTGAGGGTCACATTGAAGCCTTTGGTGATATGGAAGAACAATATGACCCTGAAACTGTCAAAGCTTCATGGGAAGCTGGGTTTGCTGAGGAAATGGCCAGGGATAGGTCAAATGAAATGCTACCAGTTTTTCATAGGCGATATCTGGCAAATGCTGAAATCACTCCTCTCTCTGATAATCGTCGAAGACAGGTCACTGAGTCTGGATTCTTCAAGAGACCTACTGGTCTTCCAGAAATCGCTACTTCATACTCTCTTCCTGCTGCTCAACTCTCTATTCAAACATCAGCAGGCCATCACCATCAAGCAATAGACATACTTGCCTTGACTGCTGATGGAAAAACTCAAGAAGAAGCTATCAAAGAGTTGGATAGGATCAAAGAAAACCAAGAAAATGAAAAGAAAAATCTTGAGTACATCCAGCAGCTGCCTTTCCTTGAAAAAGATCAGCTAGATGGTGAGCAAAGAATGATACTAAAAACTGGTGGAGCTGAAGCCTTGTACAGACAAAAGCATGCTGATGTTGAAGTACAACTCAGTGCGAAAAGAAAGAAGTTTGAAGAAGAAAAGGCCAAGTGGTTGAAGCTTATGAAGGACAGAAAGAGGCCCCAAAAGATTATTTTGAAAAAGCCAGGGAGTATGAAACTAAGTTCAAAGCCGACTTGCCCATGCTGAGGTAAGTGTTTGGCACTCCAGGAGCTGTCTCCTCCTCAGCAGGAAGAAGGGTTCAAAGTAAAAGGAAAGTAGAGCATCGAACAGTGGGTGTTGAACTTCCTCCTATCACTGGTGATGCCTCGCTGAACACCAGACTTCCTCCTAGAAGCTTATTTGAGGAAGGGAGAGTGATAGAAAGTCCTGCTGGCATCTTCTTCACAAACTTCCAGAACAATCAACTGTTCTTTCGCTTGGATGAACTTGAAAAAGCTTCCACTGGGTTCATCTTAAGCATAAGAAGGAGGTGTGCTGAAACATCCAACAACAGATGGTTCATCAGCAAGTTGGATGAAGAATTGATAAAGCCTCATAGAAGGGATGACCCAGCGATTAGAATGGCCAAGCAAGAGGAAGCTTGGGAATTTGAAGCTGACAACTTATAGATGTCTTAAAATGTAAATGCTGAATATGTCAGCTTGTAATATTTAAAGATGATATATAAGACATCTTTTCATCATTCTTTATTCTTATCAAGTCTAGTCTACTCAGCAAGTCTTCTCAGCGAATAGGGGGAGATTGTTGAGTCAAGGATTCGCTGACTAGACTTGGTCGCTGACGTGAGTCATCAGCGAGTCATCAGCGAGTCAATGACTCTTGTCAGCAGGTGGTTTACTTTCCATGTTGTGTGTCAAGGCGGGAAGTTTTCAAATCACAAGAAGACAAGAAGTCACATGGTGGTTCCTCCAACTGAACATTACCTTATATGGCAAAGGTACAGTTGGGACCAAAACAAGGGTTTCTCTCTTTCATACCCATTTTGGTAAAGAAGACAAAGGCTCCTGGATCAAAGTACAACAAGCCTATGAAAAGTCGACAACCACCATTCTATCACTATCATTGTAAGGCTGTGTTGCCCTAATTCCTCTCCTATATAAAGCAACACAGCCGCATCATTCATACTGTGAGTTTATCACCACAAAGTGTGTGTGTCACTTTATTTTCTCTCTTGTAATTGCTTAAGTTTATAGTGTCTAGACTTAGCAATTATTTAGTTCATTTGTATTCTTGTAAGACAAGTTGTAATATCGACCATGTATTCTTGTAAGACAAGTTGTAATATCGACCATGTATTCATCGTTTAATCAATGAAACATATGATTATACTTGCTTAGATATTTGCATTTGAACTTATTCTTGTTCATGTTCTTTACTTTCTATTCTTAACTTTCTTGTCTAGATAAAACAAATATAAGTGTGCAAATTGTGGACTGTCAATATATGATAAGCACCTGAGATTCTTTTGGTTCTTATGCTTGACATAATTTAGTTTCCTAAATCAACATCATTTTGTTGTATATTAATTATGTGGATTTACATGTTATTCTGTTGTGTACGTTTTTTTTCTAGTTTGATTGGGCAAGTATATGAAAGGACTACCAATAAAATGGAAATTCTAAATTATATTAAATTACTAGGATAACAAATGGTTTCACATAAACCCATTAAATAAACACGAGTGATTAAATCTATATTTCGACTATAAAGATGGAAACTGATATATATTTATTGTTGTATCTCTCAAATTTAGTTTGCTAACTAGTATACATAAATGTACTTAACATTGAGTTATCTGTTATAAATCTTAACTAAAACCACATGAAAACTTGATTGTTATATATGCTTACACAGATCTGACAGTTTTGTTGCTCTCGAAAATTTTCATTTGCTTGTATATATAATTCGAATATACATTAATATTTGGATTTTATTTATTATTAGTTGCTATATAATATATATAATAATCATTGTCTTCAAAATTTATTGGTTTATAATCCCAATAACATATATTAATCCATTTGTATTCATTTAATATAGTTAATCATGTCGAATCTTGCAAAGCTTGAGTTTGCGGCACTAGATATCACTGGGAAAAAATTTTTGTCATGGGTATTGGATGCTGAAATCCATTTGGATGCTAAGAATCTTGTGGATACAATTAAAGAAAAAAATAAGACAAGTTCCCAAGATAAAGCAAAGGCGATGATATTTTTACGCCATCATATCCATGAGTTATTGAAAAATGAATACCTCACTGTGAAAGACCCACTTGTCCTATGGACCAATTTGAAGTCGAGGTATGACCACCAAAAATCGGTGATATTGCCAAATGCTCGTAATGAATGGCATAGTTTAAGATTGCAAGACTTTAAGTCTATAAGTGAGTATAACTCGGCCATGTTTAGAATCACATCACAAATGACTTTATGTGGTGTTGATATTACTGATGAGGATATGTTGGAAAAAACATTTTCCACCTTTCATGCCTCAAACATTGTCTTGCAACAACAATATCGTGAAAAGGGCTTCACCAAATATAGTGAATTAATATCATGTTTACTTGTGGCCGAGCAAAATAATGAGCTCTTAATGAAAAACCACGAGTCCCGTCCGGTTGGTGCAGCCCCATTACCTGAAGCGAATGTGGCAACATATAATGGCCAAAGTGGAAGTCAAGGACGTGGACGTGGCCATTATCGTGGTCGTGGTCATGGTCGTGGTCGTGGTCGTGGGCGTGGATATGCTCGAGGAAATTATCAAGGTATTCAATTCAAAAACAGGGGAACCCACCAAAAGTTGCATGATAGTGAAAAGAAAACCAATGATGACAAAGGAAAAAAGAAAAATGGAGCCCCATCAAATACATGTTATCGATGTGGAGGCAACAACCATTGGGCTCGTACATGTCGCACACCCAAACACTTGGTGGAACTTTATAAACAATCAATCAAAGACAAGGGAAAAGGAATAGAGTCAAATTTCACATATGGAAGTGTTGATACTCTCAAAGACAACACTAATGCAACTAATCTAGATTATGATGATTTCCTTATCGAGCAAGCTAATTTGGATTTTGGTGATATCATGGCCGATACAACCCATTTGGATGCTTCCAACTTTTCCCTTAATATGGATGATTAGAATTTATGTTATGTTATTTTCCTTTATGTTTTGTTAAGACATTCTCGTTTGAGATTTGTCATGTTTTGTCTTGAAAACTTGGAACATGTTATGGAATAATTTTGTTTGAATCTTATTATATCTTTTATTTATGGAACTTTATTTTCTTTTGAAGCATATGGAGTATTTAACTAATGGAGAAGATGAATGTCTTATTGACAGTGCTTCTACACATACAATTCTAAAGAAAAAGAGATATTTTTCTAATTTATCTTTCAAAGAGGCAAATGTTGGTACTATATCTGGAAAATCCAAATTAATTGAAGGTTTTGGAGAAGCTTATATTGTTCTACAAAATGGAACTCCACTTAAAATTAATAATGCATTATTTTCTCCATTATCTCAAAGAAACCTGATAAGCTTTAAAGATATTCGTCAAAATGGATATTGTAACATCCCAAACATTTTATGTTGACTATTTGACTTTCCATTAATTAACGTTAGGTCCGTTATGTTTATGTGCCCTATAAGGGATTATGTGATTAAATGCTTATGTGTTTAGTATGAAATGAAGTAAAGTGAATTAAATGAAAGTAATTTGAAGTAAAGTATGAAAGTTAAGTGCTTGTTAGATCGTTAAGTCTTCCGGTAGGTTAATTAAGCTACGAAAGTAAAGTTTAGGAAGTCGAGGGGCCTATGGGCACTAAAGGAAACTTATGGTCAGGGGTTTAAGGTCTAGTGAGACCCCAATAGCTGCAGAATTTCGTGATTAAGCCCTAGGAACAGATCCCCTCCCTCTCAAGACTAGTTTTCTCCAAGAATCAATCGTTTCGTGTCGTTTCGATCAAGTTTGATTAAGATTTCGAATCCTCGAAGTCATCTACAGGTATTATGGCTGATCTTACTCTTAAATCTGATCATGTATGTCTTAGTAGTTATTTCGATCCAGGCCATAGGGTTTGGGTTGGGTTGTTGGATCAAACGTTTATTGAATTCATGTCGTTCGGGTGTTTTAATGATTGAATTATGATGTAAAGGATTAAGGGATTAATAGGATGATTAAAGTTGATGAAAGTGCAATTGAAAGGGTTAATTTTAAGTCCCCAGGTTGGATTTGGGGTATGGGTTCGTATGGAATTCGTTTGATCATAGAACAAAGATTAGGTTTCTGGTCGACACTCCAGGTGCGACGCACCAGTAGGGTGGTGCGGCGCACCATCTTATGTTCAGAATTTCTGATCACTTTATGCGACGCACCAAGGGTAGGTGCGGCGCACATTCTTATGTTCAGAATTTCTGATCATTTTATGCGACGCACCAAGGGTAGGTGCGGCGCACATTCTTATGTTCAGAATTTCTGATCATTTTATGCGACGCACCAAGGGTAGGTGCGGCGCACATTCTTATGTTCAGAATTTCTGATCATTTTATGCGACGCACCAAAGGGGTTGGTGCGGCGCACCAACTTATGTTCAGAATTTCTGATCATTTTATGCGACGCACCAAGGGTAGGTGCGGCGCACATTCTTATGTTCAGAATTTCTGATCATTTTATGCGACGCACCAAAGGGGTTGGTGCGGCGCACCAACTTATGTTTAGAATTCCCCTGTTGATTTTGTGCGACGCACCATTTGGGAGGTGCGACGCACCTCTTGTCCAGTTTTCATAAAACATTTCGTTTAGCTTATATTTCGATCTTATATTCATTCTAGGTTGTCGGGAGCACTTAGCAAGCACTATAAGATACTTTTAACTTGTTGGTAAGCTGTATCGAGGTAAGATAACATCTTTTGTCACCTGTTGGTACAACCAAACACGTTTTCATAAGTTAAACCTTCCAAATGAATAAGTATGTACATTTTATATTCACGGGTGACTATGGGAGGTTGCAAAGGGATATATTACTTACCGTTTATGATGATTAACATTCATATGCAGGTTGCAATGGTATGTGGTAAGTATATATGCATGAGATGATGAAATGATTATAAATGCATGAAATGATGAAATGATTATATATGTATGAAATGATGAAATGATATGATATATGCTTGCATGTGTGGCTTGATCACCTAGTCACTAGTCCTTTGATTAGGATTGCCATGTTCACGTGCACGTTAAGGGCCCTAAAGTAAAAGATGATATGTGATTAGCTTAGGTGAAAGAGTAGCCTAAACTAATTAAACGATTAAAGTCTCGAGCATTATGTAAGGTCTTGTGTTAAGCTTAACCCGTGCTAGCTCTTCGGGCTGGTGCGTACGTGGTCACTTGAGTTGCTCCTTGTGGCATAGTTACGTTTGAGTATTCCGGGTGAAGTAACTAACCACCAATGCGTAAAGGCATAAACGGTTTATTCAGTTGGATTGACTTTGTCATTCCTTAACGACGCCGATGGACCACCTATTGGTTTACCCATCATGTCGGGTGTGAGGACTCCATGTATGGTCTATGACCGCCTACACACAACCCCACATCCCTAAGTAAGTGGCATAAGTCACTTAGCCTACTTCTAGGCAAAGAAATAAAGTAAAGAAAGAAAGATAAAGAAAGAAAAGTTAGGCACATTAGGGATATGATGATCCTATTGTGTTATGATAAGATATGTGTGCAACGATCTATATGTATGTGATATTAACATTAAAAGATGATTTTGTTAATATATTTAAATGGCAAATGTTTTCAAGTTATGTTATCTTACTTAGCTAATTTTATTAGCTAACACTTGTTCTTTGAAAATGTTGTGCCTTCAGGATAATCAAGTTTGAGCTAGGCGAGGATTAGCTTGGTGAGACTTGGGTAGACGAATAAAGAAGCTTAGCAAAGACATTAAATGCTTAGACTTCCTTTTAGCCTCATGTTTGGCTATTTCATTTATGATTAAAGACTTGTATTAATGTGGCATTTATGTTGGTGCCAAAGCTTGGATTTACTTTTATTGTTTTGATGATGCTAGTAGTAACACCAAATTTTAAAGGTAGCATCCGTTACGGATGGGGCAGATTTTGAAAGTGATCCTTTCCGCTTATTTTAAACGCCGTTTGGCAAAGTTTTGAAAAATCCAAGTTTTTAAACGACGGGTGTTACAAGTTGGTATCAGAGAAATGGTTTAAGTGAACCAAAATTCGACCAAGACCATAGGATTTTGGACTTAAACCGTACGAGAAATGATTGGCTTAAGTAGTAATGCTTTAGCTCTATGATGGAAATGCTTTTAAGATGGGTTGGGATGAGTGTGAGAGTAGGTTTATGGCTTATATATGTATATGATATGCTTATGTAATTTAGTAGGCCTGACCATACTTTGTTCTCATTCGATTCATCTCTAACATTCGTCACTAAATTTGTAGAAAGATGGTTAATACCCGTGCTAGTAGTCAAAGAGATGGAGCTAATGCTAGCGATGCTCCGGTTAATCTAAACGGGACAGGAAATGGTGTTAACCTAAGGCCTCCTCGAAGACCACTTTCGGGTGCACAACCTACAAGGTCTGAAATTGATAGAGCTAACCCCGTGATTGAACAAGTTCCTACTCAAGCTGAAATGCATGAAGAGTTGAGGGCTATTCGAGCTCTTTTGTTGAGAAATGAAGAGGAGTTGAATCAACTTAGGGCTGAAAGAGAAGCTAGCTTGCAACGGAATGAGCATACGGATGGGAATTACTCCAACCGCTCAAACCGTACCGAACCATCAATGGTAAGGTCACAGGTTGCTCCTGAAAATGTTGTTGCTAATGAGAATGGTGTTAATAATGTGGTGGAGCCTCGTGTTGTAGTCGCTCCTCGTACTAGTAACTTTAAGTATGAGAGCTTTCAGAAATGTGGAGCAAAGGCATTTGATGGTACTCTAGATGCTGTAGGTGCCATGGAATGGTTGGAGGATATCGAGGTTGTGTTTGCTTCATGTTATTGCCCTGAGGATATGAAGGTATTGTGTGCTTCCCGTATGTTGAAGAAAAATGCTCGTAATTGGTGGAAGGTTGCTACTATTTCTTTGACCCCCGAGGTGCTAGCTAATATGCCTTGGGGTACCTTTAAGGAGAAGTTCTTGGAAGAATATGTGGGTACTCGTGAACTGAGGTTGATTGAGAAAGAATTCAGAGCTTTAACAGCTAAGCCGGGTGCCATAACTGAGTATGCCCACTCATTTATGGAAAAGCTTAAGTTTGTTGGTCATTTGGTTCGTAGAGATGTGGATCAGGTTGAAGCTTATTGTGATGGTCTTCCCGCTAGCTATCGTGGCCTTTGTAGACAACACATTACATTGTCTGCTGCGATTAAGGAGTCCAAGAGGTTGGATGATGATTTCAAGGGTGAAAAGGTTGTAGTGAAAGCTATTGATGATAAGCAATCAGGTTTTAAAAAAAGGAAACATGATGGGTCAAGTGGATCTAATAGGAAGTTCAAGAAAGGTCCGTCTTCAAGAAATGGGGGCAGCAGCTATGCAAAGCCAAAGAATTGGTGTGGTACTTGTAAGGCGCCTCACTCGGGTCCATGTTCAGATAAGACCCGAAGGTGTGATACTTGTGGTGGTACAGGTCATCCTACTTCAGGATGCAAGGACAAGCCAAAGTGTTATCGGTGTCAACAAACCGGTCATTTCATCAAGGATTGCCCACAAGGAAGAGATGATGGGAAGAAGACGGCTGTCCAAAAGCCTAAAGCTCGAGCCTTTCAGCTGACAGTCGAAGCTGCCAAGGATAACGACGAGGTAGTAAGCGGTACATTTCTTGTTAACTCAAAACCTGCTTCTGTACTTTTTGATTCGGGTGCAAATAGATCTTTTGTGTCCACTTTATTTGCTCCTAAGCTTGATAGGGTCACTACTCCTCTTGATTGCTCTATAGAGGTTGAAATTGCTAACGGTACCATTAGTGACATTCAAGTAGGTTATGATGATTGTTCTATTGAGATTGAAGGCCGCTCTTTTCCGGTTCAACTATTGCCTACCACTCTAGCCGGTTTTGATATAGTAATAGGTATGGATTGGTTGTCTCAAAATGATGCTACTATTATATGTTCTCAAAAGGTTGTACGATTCGTTACTCCGGATGGTGAAGTCATTTCCGTTTATGGAGACAAGAAGAAGGGGAGCATAAAGATTATTAATTTGATGAAGGCTCTCAATTGCATTCGGCATAACAAGAATCACTTTCTTGCCTATGTTATTGATACGCGAAAAGGGAAGTCTCCGATCCCTAATGTTGATGTAGTTTCTGAATTTTCTGATGTCTTTCCGGATGATCTTCCCGGTATTCCTCCCGACCGAGAGGTCATCTTTCAGATTGATCTCGTACCCGGTGCTACTCCCATTGCAAAAGCACCATATCGTTTAGCTCCCACAGAAATGAAAGAGTTAATGTCCCAGCTTCAAGAGCTACTTGACAAAGGTTTCATACAACCAAGTTCCTCGCCTTGGGGAGCTCCGGTTCTTTTTGTCAAAAAGAAAGACGGTTCTATGCGCATGTGCATAGACTACCGTGAGCTGAATAAACGAACGGTTAAGAATAAGTATCCTCTCCCGCGTATTGATGATCTTTTTGATCAGCTCCATGGTGCTTCGTACTTCTCTAAGATTGATTTGCGTTCTGGCTATCATCAATTAAAAGTCAAAAAGGAAGATGTGGCCAAGACAGCTTTTCGTACACGTTATGGGCACTATGAGTTTCTTGTCATGCCTTTCGGGTTGACAAATGCTCCAGCCGCTTTTATGGATTTAATGAATCGGGTATGTCGCCCATTCTTAGATCATTTTGTGATTGTCTTCATTGACGATATTCTAATTTATTCAAAGTCCGAAGCCGAGCACCGTGAGCACTTAAGAGCTGTTCTTGAGGTTCTTAGAGAGAAAAAGTTATATGCAAAGTTCTCCAAGTGTGAATTCTGGCTCCGAGAAGTTCAATTTCTCGGGCATGTTATCTCTTCTGAAGGTATTAAAGTAGATCCTGCCAAGATTGAAGCTGTATCTAAATAGGAACAGCCAAAGACACCCACGGAGATTAAGAGTTTTCTCGGTTTAGCTGGCTATTATAGGAGGTTTATTCAAGATTTCTCCCGAATAGCTAAGCCAATGACTGAATTGACAAAGAAAGGAGTAAAGTTTGTATGGACGGAAGCTCAAGAAAAGGCCTTTCAAACGCTTAAGACAAAGTTATGTGAAGCTCCTGTCCTAGCTTTACCCGAAGGTACTGATGATCTTGTTGTTTATAGTGATGCTTCTATTTCAGGTTTGGGTTGTGTCCTTATGCAAAGGGACAAAGTTATTGCATATGCTTCACGTCAGTTGAAGCCCCATGAAAAGAATTACCCGACCCATGATCTTGAATTGGCTGCAGTAGTGTTTGCTTTGAAGTTGTGGAGGCATTACTTATATGGCACCAAATGTACATTGTTTACGGATCATAAGAGTTTGCAATATGTGTTCTCACAAAAGGAAATGAATGTAAGGCAAAGGAGATGGATGGAACTTCTGAAAGATTATGATTGTGAGATTAAATATCATCCCGGTAAAGCCAATGTGGTGGCGGATGCATTAAGTAGGAAAGTGCAGAATTTTTCTTGTAGATTGATGAGCATGGTTGTTCAAGCCAAGTCGGGGTTACTCGACCGCATCAAGGAAGCACAAGTTAAGGCTTTAATGAAGGATAATATCGATAATGAGAGTATTGGAAAGAAGATAAGACTTGTGATGGAGACGAACAGCCGTGGATTTAAGACTTATAAGGGTCGAATATGGGTACCATTGCTTGGTGGTAACCGAGAATTGATCCTTGAAGAAGCTCATAGGTCAAGATATTCAGTCCATCCAGGTATTACCAAGATGTATGCAGATTTGAAGCCCATCTATTGGTGGCCAAACATTAAGGGAGAAGTTGCTCATTTTGTTGAAAGATGTTTGACGTGTGCACGTGTGAAAGCTGATCACAAAAAGCCATATGGAATGTTGCATCAATTGGAGATTCCGGAATGGAAATGGGACCATATTACTATGGATTTTGTGACCAAACTACCAAGAACACCGAAAGGAAATGACATGGTATGGGTTATAGTGGATAGATTGACAAAGAGTGCTCATTTCTTGGCAACAAGACAGGATGTACCATTAACTAAGATGGCAAAGTTGTATGTGGATGAGATCGTAGCAAAGCATGGTGTTCCTTTATCCATTGTTTCAGACCGAGACACGAGATTTGTGTCTAACTTTTGGAAGGGCCTTCAGCGAGAGTTAGGTACTAGAGTTAATTTGAGCACCGCCTATCACCCTCAAACTGATGGGCAAAGTGAAAGGACCATACAAACATTGGAAGACATGTTGAGAGCTTGTGTATTAGAATATGGTGGGGCATGGGATGAACACTTGAAATTGATCGAATTCACGTATAATAACAGCCACCATGCAAGTATCGGAATGCCACCATTTGAAATGCTTTATGGTAGGAGATGTAGGACTCCGAGTTGTTGGATGGAACCCGGTGAAAAGCAGTTTACGGGTCCTGAAATCATTGAAATCTCAGCGGAAAAAGTTAATGTGGCAAAGGAAGCACTTCGTGTGGCTAGAGAAAGACAAAAGACTTATGCCGACAAGAAAAGGGAGCCAATTGAGTTCCAAGTTGGTGATTTGGTAATGCTGAAAGTTTCCCCATGGAAAGGAGTAATTCGTTTTGGAAAGAAGGGAAAGTTAAGCCCACGTTTCATAGGACCTTTCAAAATTCTGAAACGTATCAAGGATGTAGCTTATCAATTGGAACTACCTCCAGAATTGGATGGAATTCACCACACATTTCATGTTTCGTATTTGAGGAAGTGTTTGGCCAATGAGTTAAGTGTTATTCCAATTGAGGATGTGAGCATTAATCCTCAGAAAAGAATAGTGGATGAACCAGTAGCGATACTCGGAAGAAAGCAAAAGAAACTTCGCCGAAAGTTGATTGATCTCGTGTTGATTAAATGGAAGCATAACCACGGTGAAAGTTTAACTTGGGAGACCGAGTCGGTGATGAAAGAGAAATACCCAGATTTGTTCACTTCTGCGGCGATTCCGAGGACGGAATCCTCTTAAGGGGGAGGTAATTGTAACATCCCAAACATTTTATGTTGACTATTTGACTTTCCATTAATTAACGTTAGGTCCGTTATGTTTATGTGCCCTATAAGGGATTATGTGATTAAATGCTTATGTGTTTAGTATGAAATGAAGTAAAGTGAATTAAATGAAAGTAATTTGAAGTAAAGTATGAAAGTTAAGTGCTTGTTAGATCGTTAAGTCTCCCGGTAGGTTAATTAAGCTACGAAAGTAAAGTTTAGGAAGTCGAGGGGCCTATGGGCACTAAAGGAAACTTATGGTCAGGGGTTTAAGGTCTAGTGAGACCCCAATAGCTGCAGAATTTCGTGATTAAGCCCTAGGAACAGATCCCCTCCCTCTCAAGACTAGTTTTCTCCAAGAATCAATCGTTTCGTGTCGTTTCGATCAAGTTTGATTAAGATTTCGAATCCTCGAAGTCATCTACAGGTATTATGGCTGATCTTACTCTTAAATCTGATCATGTATGTCTTAGTAGTTATTTCGATCCAGGCCATAGGGTTTGGGTTGGGTTGTTGGATCAAACGTTTATTGAATTCATGTCGTTCGGGTGTTTTAATGATTGAATTATGATGTAAAGGATTAAGGGATTAATAGGATGATTAAAGTTGATGAAAGTGCAATTGAAAGGGTTAATTTTAAGTCCCCAGGTTGGATTTGGGGTATGGGTTCGTATGGAATTCGTTTGATCATAGAACAAAGATTAGGTTTCTGGTCGACACTCCAGGTGCGACGCACCAGTAGGGTGGTGCGGCGCACCACTGGCCATTTTGGAAAAATGGTGTTCAGCCAAAGGCCCGATTTGCGACGCACCAAGGGTAGGTGCGGCGCACATTCTTATGTTCAGAATTTCTGATCATTTTATGCGACGCACCAAAGGGGTTGGTGCGGCGCACCAACTTATGTTTAGAATTCCCCTGTTGATTTTGTGCGACGCACCATTTGGGAGGTGCGACGCACCTCTTGTCCAGTTTTCATAAAACATTTCGTTTAGCTTATATTTCGATCTTATATTCATTCTAGGTTGTCGGGAGCACTTAGCAAGCACTATAAGATACTTTTAACTTGTTGGTAAGCTGTATCGAGGTAAGATAACATCTTTTGTCACCTGTTGGTACAACCAAACACGTTTTCATAAGTTAAACCTTCCAAATGAATAAGTATGTACATTTTATATTCACGGGTGACTATGGGAGGTTGCAAAGGGATATATTACTTACCGTTTATGATGATTAACATTCATATGCAGGTTGCAATGGTATGTGGTAAGTATATATGCATGAGATGATGAAATGATTATAAATGCATGAAATGATGAAATGATTATGTATGTATGAGATGATGAAATGATATGATATATGCTTGCATGTGTGGCTTGATCACCTAGTCACTAGTCCTTTGATTAGGATTGCCATGTTCACGTGCACGTTAAGGGCCCTAAAGTAAAAGATGATATGTGATTAGCTTAGGTGAAAGAGTAGCCTAAACTAATTAAACGATTAAAGTCTCGAGCATTATGTAAGGTCTTGTGTTAAGCTTAACCCGTGCTAGCTCTTCGGGCTGGTGCGTACGTGGTCACTTGAGTTGCTCCTTGTGGCATAGTTACGTTTGAGTATTCCGGGTGAAGTAACTAACCACCAATGCGTAAAGGCATAAACGGTTTATTTAGTTGGATTGACTTTGTCATTCCTTAACGACGCCGATGGACCACCTATTGGTTTACCCATCATGTCGGGTGTGAGGACTCCATGTATGGTCTATGACCGCCTACACACAACCCCACATCCCTAAGTAAGTGGCATAAGTCACTTAGCCTACTTCTAGGCAAAGAAATAAAGTAAAGAAAGAAAGATAAAGAAAGAAAAGTTAGGCACATTAGGGATATGATGATCCTATTGTGTTATGATAAGATATGTGTGCAACGATCTATATGTATGTGATATTAACATTAAAAGATGATTTTGTTAATATATTTAAATGGCAAATGTTTTCAAGTTATGTTATCTTACTTAGCTAATTTTATTAGCTAACACTTGTTCTTTGAAAATGTTGTGCCTTCAGGATAATCAAGTTTGAGCTAGGCGAGGATTAGCTTGGTGAGACTTGGGTAGACGAATAAAGAAGCTTAGCAAAGACATTAAATGCTTAGACTTCCTTTTAGCCTCATGTTTGGTTATTTCATTTATGATTAAAGACTTGTATTAATGTGGCATTTATGTTGGTGCCAAAGCTTGGATTTACTTTTATTGTTTTGATGATGCTAGTAGTAACACCAAATTTTAAAGGTACCATCCGTTACGGATGGGGCAGATTTTGAAAGTGATCCTTTCCGCTTATTTTAAACGCCGTTTGGCAAAGTTTTGAAAAATCCAAGTTTTTAAACGACGGGTGTTACAGATATCATCTTGAGACTACTTGTGAAAATGATGATGAGTACCTTCAAATTACAAATGTGATTTCGGGTACAAAGCATGTGTTAGAAAAATTACCCGCACTTGCCTCGGGTTTGTATTGTACTAAATATAGTGTAGTAGAATCAAACACGGTCATAAACCAGAAGTTTATGGACCAAGAAAACTTTATCATTTGGCATGACCGGCTAGGCCATCCCGGATCAGTAATGATGAGAAAAATCATTGAAAATTCATGTGGACATTCTTTGAAGAACCAGAAGATTCTTCCGTCCAAAGACATTACATGTGTTGCATGCTCACAGGGGAAGTTAATTACTCGACCATCACCAGTCAAGGTGGGGACAGAATCTTTGAGTTTTTTGGGAAGAATACATGGTGATATATGTGGACCTATACACCCTCCTAGCGGACCATTTAGATACTTTATGGTCCTAATTGATGCATCAACCAGATGGTCACATGTATGCTTACTATCAAGTCGTAATATGGCATTTACACGACTACTTGCTCAATTAATAAAGCTGAGAGCACAGTTCCCAGATTACCCCATCAAGAAAATTCGGTTGGACAATGCTGGTGAATTTACATCCCAATCATTTAATGATTACTGCATGTCTATTGGGATAAGTGTGGAGCATCCTGTACCTCATGTACATACACAAAATGGACTCGCTGAATCACTTATCAAGAGACTCCAAATGGTTGCAAGACCAATGATTATGAAATCAAAACTACCAGTAACTGCTTGGGGGCATGCAATTTTACATGCAGCAGCACTAATTCGCATCAGGCCAACAAGTTACCATACCTCCTCCCCGTTAAAGTTGGTTTTTGGTCAGGAACCAGATATTTCCCATCTAAGGATCTTTGGTTGTGCCGTATATGTTCCTATCGCTCCACCACAACGCACAAAGATGGGACCTCAAAGAAGGTTAGGGATATATGTTGGGTATGAATCACGATCAATCATTAAGTACTTAGAGCCATCAACAGGGGATTTGTTTACGGCTCGATTTGCGGATTGTCATTTTGTTGAATCAACTTTCCCAACATTAGAGGGAGATGAAAAGCAGCTGAAAAATAACAATATAACTTGGAGTGAATTATCATTATCTCATCTTGATCCTCGAACTAAATAGTGTGAACTAGAAGTTCAAAGGATAATTCATTTACAAAGATTAGCAAATCAATTACCAGACGCATTCACTGACCCAAAGAGAGTGACCAAGTCACATATACCAGCTGCCAATGCTCCAATGAAAATAAGTGTTCCAGAATGACAACCACATGTTGGTAATGAGTCCAAACCACGTCTCAAACGTGGTAGACCAATCGGTTCTAAAGATAAAAATCCTCGAAAGAAAAAAGGAGCAAGTAATGTAGATGGTCACGTCGAGGTAATGTTGACACCAGAGAAGGAGTCTCTTGAAGAGACACTAGACATGATGGTTCCAGAAGAACCTCAGGTACCTGAAAATGAAGAGATCTCAATAAATTATATCATGTCTAGGAAGGTATGGAACCGAAATGAAATCGACGTCAATGATAGTTTTTCGTATAATGTAGCGCTAGAAGTAATGGAAAACAATGAGGATCAAGAACCAAAATCTGTTGATGAATGTAAACAAAGAAATGATTGGCCAAAATGGAAAGACGCAATCAAGGCAGAATTAGATTCCCTAAATAAACGATAAGTTTTTGGACCGGTGATCCATACACCTCAAGGTGTAAATCCTGTCGGCTATAAATGGGTCTTTGTACGAAAGCGTAATGAAAATAATGAAATTGTCCGATACAAGGCAAGATTGGTAGCACAAGGATTCTCGCAAAGACCTGGGATTGATTATGAGGAGACATATTCTCCAGTGGTGGATGCAACAACTTTCCGTTATCTTATTAGTCTGGTAATACAAGAAGGGATTGATCTGCGTCTAATGGATGTTGTAACAGCCTATCTCTATGGCTCACTTGATACCGATATTTACATGAAACTCCCTGAAGGGTTCAAATTGCCAAATTCATGTACATCAAGTTCTCGAGAACAACTTTCAATTAAATTAAATAAATCATTATATGGGCTGAAACAATCTGGGCGTATGTGGTATAATCGCCTTAGTGAGTATTTATTGAAAGAAGGTTACAAAAATGATTCAGTATGCCCGTGTATCTTCATGAAAAGGTCAAATCCGGAGTACGTGATAATTGCCGTATATGTTGATGACTTGAACATAATTGGAACTCCTGGGGAGCTTCAAAGGGTGGTTGAATATTTAAAAAGGGAATTTGAAATGAAAGACCTCGGAAAGACGAAGTTTTGTCTCGGGTTGCAAATTGAACATCTCAAGGGTGGAATCCTTGTGCACCAAGAAACATATGTAGAGAAACTACTCAAAAGGTTTTACATGGAGAAATCACATCCCTTGAGTATCCCAATGGTCGTAAGGACGCTTGATGTTGAGAAAGACCCATTCCGACCCGCGAGCAATGGAGAGGAAATTCTTGGTCCAGAAGTACCATATTTAAGTGCAATTGGTACACTAATGTTTCTTGCTAGCCATACGCGACCAGATATATCATTTTCGGTAAACTTATTGGCAAGATATAGTTCATGCCCAACAAGAAGGCATTGGAATGGGGTAAAACAAATTTTCCGATATCTTCAAGGTACAAAAGATATGGGTTTGTATTTTACAAACCAATCGAAAACAAGTTTGGTTGGTTATGCAGATGAAGGGTATTTATCTGATCCTCACACTAGACGATCTCAAACTGGATATCTATTCACAAGTGGAGGTACCGCAATTTCATGGCGTTCTGTAAAGCAAACAATCACAGCGACATCATCAAATCATGCAGAATTATTGGCGATTCATGAAGCTAGTCGAGAATGTGTTTGGTTAAGGGCTGTAATACAACACATTCGTGAGTCTTGTGGCATATCTTCGAGAGATGAAGGACCGACAATTTTACACGAAGACAACGCAGCATGCATTGCACAACTGAAGGAAGGGTACATCAAAGGTGATAGAACAAAGCACATTTCACCAAAGTTCTTCTTCACACATGATCTGCAAAAGAATGGAGATATTACCGTCCAACAAATCCGTTCCAGCGAAAATTTGGCAGACTTGTTTACCAAATCACTTCCGACCTCTACATTCAAGAAGTTGGTGCATGGGATTGGGATGCGTCGACTCAAGGAGCTTAACTGATTATCATCAGGGGGAGTAAATACGCGCTGCACTCTTTTTCCCTTAGCAAGGTTTTGTCCCACTGGGTTTTCCTTGCAAGGTTTTTAACGAGGCAGCATCATGCGTATGAAAATGGATAGTCAAGGGGGAGTGTTATAAATGTAATATTTATATTGTGACTATCCATATGTACATAACCTACATTTCATTTATGTTTGTAGGATTACTTGAGCCCTATAAATAGTGGTCATGTATCATTGTTAGATACATCTTAATAATATAAGAACTCTCCTACTCTCTCTACTTTCTTATGTCTTTATAATCTTTGTTAGTCATTGTTATCTAATAATATATAGGTAGTCGAGAATTTTAGTCCATGGTAATCATTTAATCTATTTTTTTTATTTATATAATAAAAGTATTTAAAAAAAAGGTTAATATTAAAATTTAAAAAAATTGAAAGTTGTGATTGGTTTATAAACTATTATAGTAAATGTGTCTTTTAATATATTTAAAAAAAATCATTTACCGGAGACACGGCATATTTAAGATGACGACCCGTTATTTGTGAGTTTGGCTAAATCAAAAAAATTAGTGTTAAATTAATTTATTATCTCAACTAACTACACGACTCTTGTATTGCATAAATTTTGTTCTTAATGTCTTGATAGCTTTTCTTTTTTCTTTTTTTAACAACTAATAACCTACTCTACTTTAAATTACACGGTACTAAACTCAGGATTATCGGGGGAAAAACCCCAATATTCCACCCTTACAAATGTAAGAAGTGAGACTCGAACGTTGGTGACTTTTTCTCAAGATAAACAAAATTGTTCCCATTCGAGAAAAACAAACAAAAGAAAGTTCTTGAACATAAGGTTTGTTAATAAGACGGCTTCAATGTGTCCCGCAAGTTCTTGAATGTAGACTAGCTAAACATGGTTGAATCAAAGCCCTCTTTGATGTGCAGGCAGCTTTTCCAGAAACTATTCAATTTTCTGCAACTTTGAAATAATGAGATAGTATACTTTGACTTCCTAATTTCCTCAATCTGTACACGCAGGAAACAGCTCCGAAGCTATGCTGCAACTCTTTATTGGGTCTTTCCTTCGCGTTCTAGTTAGATTGGTCTTAGTATTATTTTGTTCTTGCTCTAGTAGCACCCCTAATTGGACAATGAGGTTTTGTGCTACAATCTCCTGCATCATAACAGATTTTATAGGAAGGGTTAAAAGACCATCCATTCAATATTAAAAGCTCCCTAATTAGACGCCTAATACATAGCTTGTCGTGGTAAAAGTTTTTTATAGTGAATGCCTCTTAAGCATCTCCATAGCAAAGTTCTGCCCTGTATATAACATTTTCTAGTGAACGACCTTTTGAGCATCTCAATTCGGAGGTGATAATTGACAAAATTGTCACACCCCGTTGTAGCGGAAATACAGGGTTAACAAATAATTGCATACTAATCAGAAGGTAAATAGAGATTACATCCATTAATGCCAATACATGTTCAATACAAGTACAATCGTTCAAATGTAGACCCCAAAATACGGATACAAGTCATCCTCATTTGGAACTGGGCCCACTGAATACGAGTTCAATAAATTGGACACTCTAATACAATTAAAGCTAATAACATGAGAGTCATCAAATGTCTGATGCTAATTGTACGTCCAATGTCAAAAGAATGGCCCTATAATGCCAAATACGATTCCAAGACTTACTGTTGGTCACCTGAAAAGCATGAAATTTGAGAGGATCAACTATCGAAATAGTTTGTGAGTTTACAGTGTGTTTGACTAAAAGACCAGTCGTCATTGGGAGCACACAATGACATGTAGTTATTAAGACAAGACAGTCGGGAGCAAGGTCCGACAATAAGACTAATTTCCCTCGCACAAGTCTCCCGTCTATAATGGGGTGCGGACCAGAACCAAGACAGTCAGGCACAAAAACTGTCAAGACAACCATTAGGATCTCATAATGGTAATAACTACATAGTGGCAACATTTTAGTTCGTCAAACACAAAGAACAATTTAGTCAGCCGACAACATGGCAAGTCAAAGTCATTTAGTTCAATATTTCATAACACATGTATACACATTTTCAGACAGCCGTCAACATGGCAAGATATAAGACAAATGATTTAATTTACCAAATCTCATGGCATAGACAAAGACAAATCATTTATAAAGTAGTCGTGTATACAGTACATGCTTTTCAGGCCCAAAGTAAAAGGAAAAAGGGCGCCATAAACTCACCTTAGCGATCAAGGAGCTAAAAGGGCGAGCAAACTTGAGAATGAGCAAGTCTAGTCTCCACGTCTATCCAAAACCTAGGATATGAGTACCAATGGTGAGGATCAAATCTCATGACGACAAGTATCCTACGTACAACTACTTATCTATCGGTCCTAGAATGCCACGACCAAATGTGTGATTAAATATTCGTTTTATATTTGACTCATGGTATTAGTGTCATTGACATTGTTATTACAATGTATTCTCAAGTACTAATTCGTATAAACAAAGTCCAAGTTCATAAGTAATCGTCTTTTGAAAATGTCAAACAGTCATAAAAGTCGCGGCGCGACCTGGGCTAGACAACACTCGCGGCGCGACCTGGAGGTCTCGCGGCGCGAGTCGCAATTAAATGTGCAGGTCCTGTTCGAAAACAACACACCTCGCGGCGCGACCCTGGGGGCTCGCGGCGCGATACCTGACCTGAACGGGTGAAAATGCAGTTTTTGACCATTTTCGCCAAACCAAAACATTTCTATTTCAATTCCTTTTCATTTCAACAAGTACCTACAGGTTCAATAACCTGGAAACAAGCCATTTTTGCTAGCCATTTCACAATCCATCACTTTTGATTTCCAAAACCTAATTTCTAAATCAAAATTTAGTTTCCTTTTTCCAACTAAACCAAAAATCCATTTCATATTCATAGCCTATCAATCAAATTAACAAAACTATAACAAACCCTTTCATTGAATCAATCAAAATCAAAGTTTAATTTAAAAAGTGAAAACTTACCAATTTATGTTCTTGAAGAAATTTGAAGAAGATGAAGATGATGATGATGTTTCAAAACCTTGATTATCCACTAAATGATTAAACCCTTTTTATTTCCCCTTAAGATTTCTCCTTGCCAATACCAATTTGAGATTGAAGAGAAGAGTATTTTTGTGTGTATGTGTTTTGTGTGTGTGTGTTGGTCGACAGAAACAAAGAACAAAGGAGGGAAGTGTTTGTTGTTTTGTTCTCTGCCACAAACAAAAGGAACCGGCCCATGTGGCCTAATTGTGATATTTTTAATACCCTTTATTTGGTAAAATGCTTACGATTAATTACCGTTTAACCAAAAGGTTATAATTTAAAGTGAAGGTATTTTCCCTCGTCTCATTTAAGTTAAGACAAGCCAACAAAACATCGTCAAACTAAACTTTTAAAAGTATTAAGTCTAGACAGTCTATTTATTTTGTACAAGACATAACCTTTAAATATTTATTTAAAGTTATATATTAAGACTCGGCATTCGTCTAGATAGCTAATAGTCTACGTCATCAAAATACGTCTAATTTGACTAAGTCAAAAGTCCAAAAGTCTAATAATTTCCACGTCTAATGACTGTCAATTGAGATTAAGACTAACCCGATATTAATAAATTACGAGTTGTCACCAAAATGTCACTACATTAATTGTTCTTATGTTATGCTAATCTCTTCTAAACACAACTTACACCAATAAGGACATTGCGTGTAAGATAACGATATAGTATGGACATATATATAAAGTCACGGTGTATGTACCTCAAGTGTGGAACCTGGGGAACAATCAAGATAATAGCTTTTATTGGGTGCTTGTCCATGCGAGGATATACTTCGTGGGCAAATCCTTAAGCGCGTTAAGTTAGTGAACACAAAAGGCTGACGTAAGATTAGTTCCACGGACGAAGAAAGATGCTGTTGAAGAAATAATAAAACAAGATTATATATAGATTAACAAATTAAAATTAGCTAAAGCAATCTTAGTGTTTTTTTTTTAACTTGTTGGGGTTGATGCAAGGGCACAACGGTGGCGGAAGCCAAATGCGACAGCGCCACCTTGCAAGAGCAACACCGCCACAAGGATATTGTTCGCTTTGAACAGTTGAGCTGCTCTCACGGGTTTAAATAGCGTCCTGTGAGGAATAGGAGTACACCCACTTATAACGAAGGTAACAACTCCTTCTCCGACCGATGTGAGATGACTTTAGGTTATAAATCGGTAAAATCCAACAGCTGGAATGTAAATGTGTACTTTTATCTCAACAAATTGTGGCATGCATATGATGAAGATCAAGAAACAATACCTCAAGAATTTCCATGTTAAGTGTAAGAAATTTGACGTTATGGAGATCTTGAAGTAGATTAAAAATATGACGATCATGTCCAAATTTTGGCTTGAAAATACATATATCGGCCTCCTTCAAAGAATTAAAACCATCTGTGGAAAGGCTCAAACAACAGGAATAACCCTTATAAACAAAGGAGGTAAGATCAGGTGCGAAAATCTTAATGACATACTCCTTACTGCTCCAGCTGTTTCTAATAGTGAGATTCTCCAGTTTAGGCGCATCCATGTTAACAAACATCATCCTCGTAAAGCTATTATCAAGTGTGAGATTAGATGATTGAGGATGGCTGATACTAAAGTTTTCCGATTCCACCATTCCACAGTTTTTAAGAGCAAGATTCTTCAAGTTTGCACACTTGGAGAAAAGACCATCATTACACAAATCGACATTGTGGAGATACAACGTTGTTAAGGCCGGGAGCTCAAAGTTTGATGTAGTACATTTAAGCCGGTGGCCGTAATCCAGTTCGTTACTCAAACTGAGATATTTGAGAGACGGGAAACGTGGAAGAGGAAGTTCACTACTACAATCCACAATCAAGTATAACGATAGAGTTGTTGAATATTGTGAGAGATTGCAATATAGTCCAGAACTGCTTTGACAATTTCCTGGCTAACTTTTCGGCTTAAACTGAGCTTGACAGAAGACACTTCTATTTCACTATTGCGGCGAGAATGAACATGTTCAACAAAATTGTAGAACTTTGCCAATGCTAGGTAATCTCCAGTCGATAAGTTGAGGTTGAGGTACGGAATTGAAGTCCATATAAACCTCCATCTAGATGATAAAACACTTGCCTGTATAATATGGTTGGTGCTAATACTAGAAAATATTTTATGAATAAGATCATCTGGTAAGCTGCTTAATCTATCAACATCTTCATTCATACTCTTCTGATTATGTTTAGAACCCATTATTCTGTCTCTCGTTGTGTCACTCATTATGTTAGTCCTATTGTTCGAATATATAATTCAGGGCTTTTAGAAAACTTCAAAAAGTAATTCGGGTTTAATAAGTATAAGTTTATGGACTTCGATATTAATCAATAAACTCAGGTCATGTTAAAAATAAAAAATATAAATTGTATCGGTTTTGAAAATTTTCAAAAGCTATTAGCCCAGAAAAGCTAAGTTGAAGACCTTCAACTTATATAAACGAAAACCAGGAGCCAATAATGATCTTAATCTTAATCATCAATCATAACTCTCAATTTCTCCAAAACTTTTGTAATTCATCACAAATTTACATTTTTTAACTATTAATTCCAATATAAAAAATCAAAAATAATAACTAATATATATCCAATATAATAATAATTAATATATATCCAATATATTAATAGCTAATATATATCCTAATAGTACTATTTATCTTATAATACAAAATTAATTAACTAAAATAAATAAAATTAAATGTAAATATATTAACATTTTATATATTAACATTTTAAAAGTAATTGTACTATTTTTTTATTTTCTGAAGCTTTTTTATTAATTGTCATGACACATATAAAAAAATATGTAAAAAAGTCATATTTATAGGAAACACTTATAACATTGTCATATTCTAAAAAAATATTTAGGATATGTTTCATCTAAAACTAGACTTATGCCGCACAATGCGGCGGCGGTGGGGGTAGTGATGGCGGAGGTGGTGGTGGTGGTGACGGTGGTGGGGGCGGCAGTGGGGACGGCAGTGAGGACGGTGATGGGGCGACGATGGTGGTGAATGTAAAAGTAATTGATGTTAAAGGTGGTATTGTAGTTATTTTAAGTGTTGGGGGATCTATACTGTAAATTATTTCATTAAGGGTATTATAGGTATATTAGATGGAGATGTTTAAATTAGTGATTAAAGGAGAAGGTATTTTTGGTTTTTCAAAGACAGAAAGTTTAAGGGAAAAAAGGGGTGATTTGTTTTATTAGATAGTATAGATATATAGATAACTTTATAATAAAAATAGTAACTATATTTTAAACCATGATAAATTATTATCTAATATTAATATATGTCGTAATATTCGTGTATGGACACCGGCTAAAATCTAGTATATACTAAAAGGCAACTAACCTAATAGATTTGACCAATCACAACTCTCAGTTTCTCAAAATTAATTAAATCAGCACATGTCTAAATTAATTTACACTTTTTGGTTTTCCATCACCAATTTACACTTTAACCCAATTTAAAAATAATTAATACTTTATTGCATAATGTCTATCTAATAACAAAATATAACTAAAAGTTAGAGAGGTTACAACATTTGGATTAATACGAATTAATATTTATATCAATATTTTATTCTATATTATTTTTATTGTAAACTTATCGAAACAATAGCTTTATTAAAATATAAAATATAAATAAATATATAATAAAGCTAATGACATTATCAGTTGTATATTATATCTCATATATACTATTTCATGCAGTATAAATATATTCATGTACATATATATTTGTATATATATATTCTTTTTTTAATTATTTACGATGTTATTAAGCTTTTCTTTTATAGAAACACAATTGTAATATCAAGTCTTGACCTGATATTAATAGTCGAACATGTCAAACACTTTTGTCAATATTTTAGTATTACATTTTTTACTTTCATTATAATTAAATGCTTTACATTTGAATTTATCGGTCTGTCTTCGTATATTTTTACGTTTGAATTATAATGTTTTTTTAATATGAATGTATACAAATTTTATTTTGATTATGTAATAAATAACCCGTATATTTGACACGAAACTAAATCTAGTTACTTGTATAACATAAAAATAAGGGTTTAGTATCTGTGAATGTAAATAACTATGGACGAATGTCTATAGTATGAAAAAACTAAAGTTGTGTTCATTGTATGAAATAACTTTCAAATCTTGTCTATTGTATGTATTCGGGTATATGTGGCAACCATATAAGTTTCCACTTGTAACTTTTTGATTGGTCAGATACATACAATAGACAAGATTTGAAAGTTATTGCATACAATAAACACAACTTTAGTTTTTTCACACTATAGATATTCTTCCATAGTTAATTACATTCACAAATACTAATCCCTAAAAATAAATGTAAGGTGTGATTTCTTAATTATTTTTAAGACCTGTTCCCATTTATTTATGTGCATGCTTCAAAATTATGTCAAGTTTTATGAACCCAAATATATACGATAAGAATCCTTTATAGTTGATCTAACTTTATAGATAAGTTGGATCATCTTTAACCCTTAGATTAAAAATCAAGAGTTAAAATTTAAATTTGATATTTTAATCTAATGGTTGAAGTTGCTCCAACTTTACTTATAAAGTTGAGAATAACTTTATAAGATGTGCTTTGCCGTTCTTATAATATATTGTGACAGGTTAACATTTTGTGAAGTCTATCATATTTCAAACTTTTTATCCTAATCTTCCCTAATAAGCCACACCGATGACATATAACATAGGAAAAAATGGAATACAAAATACGATATGCCACAAAGGCACAACACCAATTTTACAAAGATGTCATCTAGCTAGTATGAAAACCTTTGATGTGCCACTTAAACCAAACAATAGATTTTGATACAATCTATCTAGCACTTTTCATTTTGTCTCAAACAACAACTAACTCAAGTTACTCAATTCAAGTTAAAGCAAGTGATTTCTCTAAAAATAAACAATACATCAAGTTATCAATTTGCGGTAGATAAATTAGCTGCCATCGATTATGGTCACAAAGCCCCTAATTATCATCCTTAAATCTGTTGATGCATCTGGTATAGAGAGTAATTCTTTGAACTTGTGTAACTTGTTTACTGAAATAGTTGTAATCAAAAATTCTAGTTCAAATTATAACTGGCAATGGACATGAGGTACTTAACGATGATATACTAACGTCTGTTAAGGCGAGTGACGGGCATGGATAGGAAAAATACTTTAATGATTTAAAATAAAAAAGAAAAAAGACAGGTACTAAAATTGATAGTACCCTAAAATCACAGGGGACATTTGTGAAATTAACTCTAAGAGTAATTTATCTTCTGAAAGTGAAAAAAAGTGAATCAAAATTAGCGGGAGCGATGATACGAGCTGTGATCATAATCAATGATCAAGGAAAGCCTCGCCTCATCAAATTCTATGATTATCAGGTTTTTTTATTTAATTATTATAGTAAATATATATCTATAATAATCTATATATTATTTATTTATTTATTTATTAAAACCTGCTTGATCATTGATTTGTAATAATATTTTATGCAAGATTAGCCAGTGGAAAAACAACAGGAAATCATTAGAAACATTTATTCAGGTTACAAGCTATTACTGATATTATTATATTATTTATTTTATTTATCTTTTTATATATATAATAATTAAACTGTGAGTAAAAAAATAAAAATAAAAAATTAAGATGTTTATTCAGCTGATCTAATTCGGTTTTGGTTTATAATGCCTCTAGTTGAAGCTATATATATATATATAATTATCATATTTATATCAGCGTTCTGATGTTTTTCCGTACACTGGATGAGTGCAGTGTTATGCAGTAGAGCTGAGAATGTGAGCAACTTTGTTCAAGTGGATTCGACTTTTGGTCCGGTATGTTCAGCCGTCTTTTAAAAAAAAAATGTCTTATATGTTTTAAAGTGGTTGTTTGGATACGGAATAGGAGAATTGAATGATAGTTAGTCAATATGTTCTGTACATTTGTATACCGATATTATTACATTAGTCTCTCCTAGGTGATGCCCTGCACGTATTCTGATCCTTAGCTAATCACTGGTCATTAAATTTAAGCCGCGAGCAGATATTTTCCTCCGTTTTTTATCTACTCTCTTTGTTTTCGCGTACTGAACACTCCTAAACCGCCTCGTGTTGTCTGTTAATAAGTAGATCATTCTCACCTAGCCGTATGCTCAGATGATGACCCAACAAACGGATTCACATTTCACTCTCACCAAGAAACTTATTCAATGAACTAGATTCCTCCTTGACTTCAGTGGGAATTGAACCTAGTCGATATTTTGTGACTCTTCCTTATTTGTTATCTTATTTCCATGCTTTAAGGAAAAAACAATATTATACAAGTAAAAATAAGCAATTACCGGTTTATGTCTTAAGATTAGCATGCTGTGATGCTCTTACTCCATTACATAGGCACACATAACAATAGTTAATATTAAAAGAGAGTCCTACCTTGAAAGTAAAACCTTAGGAGCTCTCATTTGTCACGGTAAGGGTTTATAAATGTTGAAGCAAGGAAACAAGTAGGCTACACCACAACATGGCAACACAATATATGAAAATTATCTATACTGAGATAACGAAAAATATGACCATATCACAAGTAAATGTTATATTTGAACTTGATCGATTGTAACGTAAATGTATTTTTATTATATTAGTTAATGCTTCAATGTATGAAGGTGAAATCTTTAACATATCATCAATACCAATCATTCCTCAAAAGGCTTTAAAATTTCAGATTTTTCCTTAGATATTCAAAGATAAAGATTTACCTCATAACTAAGTTGTTCAGATGTAGGTAGAGAAGTTAATGAAGAAGAAGATGGAGAACGATGGAAAGATAAATATACCATGCCCGAGTTGTTTTTGGACATAAATATCTTTTATTTTCTATTGTTTTTTTGTGTTATTCTTCTCTATCATGTGCCATTTTTGAGCCGAGACCTGACGGGCCATAACTAAGTGGGAGATTTAGAGGTAGCAAAATGGGCGGGTTGGGTAATGGGTCAAACTGGATTTGGGTCAGAACTGTTGAGACATGTTTTATTCTTTTTTATTTTATGTATAGTTAGTGTGTTGATATGAATACAAAAACATTTCTGTACAATAAACTATCATTTTTGTAATGAATTAAGGTAGAAGTGTATATTTGTCTGAATTCACAGTTTTGGCAACTTTTGACCTTTTCTTTCAATCCATTGACATGTTTTGACCTTAGTTAAAACCATTAGTTTACCCATTTGAGCTTTTAGAGAAAAAAGTTTATATAACTTAGTTTGACCCATAATTGGGTGGGAAACTTGTAATCGCCAACTCAAATAGAACCTTTCTAGCTTACTGAACTTGTTAAATATATGTTATTTTCTTATTAATTGTTTTGTTTTAATTTTCTACCTTGTGAATCACACATGTTAACATTGGTGCCCCTTTCAAAATATCATCCGTAAGAAAAGACCGTTTGAAGTCTTAAAACATGTTGAAAAAGTGTCTGTATCATACTGATGCCATGTCAAAAGTTAAAAAATGTTGGGTTTTCTCGGTTATGTCAAGCACATGTGTATGTGCCATGGAAAAGAAGACACTACACGCTAGTTATCAATATCATCCTTTATGCTTGCTTGTTTGGTATCTTATCTTTTTTAAGTCATTCAATGTTCATGGAAGTTTGGATCCCTTCTTGTGCAGAATACTCGACTTGTATACAAGACTTTTGCTACACTGTACTTCATTGTCATATTCGATGAATCAGAAAATGAACTTGCCATTTTAGATCTTATGCAAGGCAAGCATTAACATTGGAATAATGCATTCTTAATATAATTTTAATTTCATATTTTGGGTATTTCTGGTGGTAATATTTCTTTAATATCCTGAATTTCAGTATTCGTGGAGACATTGGACAAGTGCTTCAGTAATGTGTGTGAGCTCGATATTGTTTTCAACTTCAGCAAGGTTAAATCTTTTTCCCTACAGATAATGTAGTCTAAGAATGAGTATAGGATAGGGTCATAGGACATCAACAAATGATGATGATGTTTGTTTACTAAAAATTGCTACCAGACTGGTTTCTTATAGTTAAATATGCATATCAATCCTTATTATGGCACATGCCTGTCTGTTAGAAGGATAATTTTTTCCCCTATTCCGCCAAAGCCTGGATACACCGGTTGCCAACAATAAAAGAAAAACAATTATTCGACAGAATGTTAAGAAATAGAGCTGGCAATTCAACCTGTTCACCAAAAAATTGGTCAATAGGGTTATATATTTCATCTCCAATGGGTCAAATAAGCAAACTTTAGAAACTTCGCCAAAGAAACTGATTAAAGTGGTAGAGTGAGTCAAATGGGTAAAAACTTGAAATTACTTTATTAGATACATTTATATATATTTTTTAATAGCATGCTTATCAGTAATTATTTAAAAATTATAGACTTTGAAAAGGGAAAAAATTTGTTGGTCGACCTAACACCACCAACTTGTCCCATTTCAACTCATATTGACCCATTGTCCACGCACAATATTTGCACCTCACTCACAATGTGTAGTCTTGGGTTCTAGAAAATTCAATATGCCCAAGAATGGGGACTTCTAGATCATTGCATGTTCATGCCCAAGAATGGGGCCATTGAGATCGGATGTTGCATGTCATCCTTCTTATATAATAAAATTTCAATCTAATGCATCATTATATATCTAATTAGGGTTCTTGACATGCTTTTTTCTTTCTGTTCTTTTTTGGAACTTCAACCGAGTTTGTTTTAGCATCATCACATGAATACATGTACATTTTAGCTTAAATACTCCTCTGTGAGTAATGCCTTAGTTCATGATGTGCTCTTTTAGCAATACCAGAGCATTAATTGATTGTTTCAATAATTTTGCAGGTACATACGATACTTGACGAGATTATTTTGGGAGGTCAAGTTGTTGAAATGAGTTCATCTGAAGTTGTCAAGGCAGTAGACGAAATCACTTGGTCTCTCTCTCTCTCTCTCTCTCTCTCTCTCTCTCTCTCTCTCTCTCTCACACACACACACACACACACACACACTACTAGACTGACTTTAAACTACATGTTTTGTGCAGGCTGGAGAAGAACCCAAATTCAATTCGAGTTCCAAAATCCATATCCGGTTGGCAGGGACGATAGTAGTTTACCTGTAATCTGTAACATTTGTTTTTCTCCGAAATTCAATAGCTGTCATCTTTTATTATTACTTTGGTTATAGCTATGAAAGCCGATGACCGTAACTTTGTAACAGTTTGACTTCTGATTTTATATGATATTCACTGTTTGAGTGTTGGGTTGCATACTTGCAAGTACAAATATGAAATTATCTATACTATATTATAATCATATTTAGATCTCTAAATTTAAGTTAAAATTTGATCTCAGACATCTAATCTTAAAACTGATCTAGACCACTAAGGGCCCGTTTCTTTTTTTTAGCCGTTAAGTACTGAGTGTATTAAGTGGCTGAATACATAAATAATGTTTGTATGTATTAAGTAAAATATAGGTAATTGACGGTTATTTTTGTTTATTAAGTAAAAAAAATAAAATTTAACTGAATGATTAAGTTCTTAATTTTTAAGTAGATAGTAAACAAGGCCCTATGTTTACTTTCTTTCTCACATGTTCTGCCAATCTGCCTTCAATCTTTTCATTCATATTTTATCTCCTTACCCCTCATCTCTGTATCTTCCAACACATACACACAAAAGTTAAAATGTTATAGCAAATTGTTAACGATGCTGCCGCTATGCGCGAATAACCTGTTGTATTCATAAAGCTTGAACAGTTATGTTTATTTCTGGACACAATTATATGCAACACATTGTGTTAACATAAAACAAAATGAGTCCTTAAAAGGAATAAACGAACTGAATAATCATCTAAACCTTTGTTTCTCACCAGAAGCGGATCAAAACAAAATCCATTACAATTTACAATTCGACAAGAGCACCCACCAATTACAACGAAAAAATTGCTTGCTTTTAACCATGAACAATAGAAAAAGCCCAAGAAACGGGAAAAAAAAGATATCAAAAAAAGGTTAACTTTGCGGCTCAAAACCCGCACTTTCTATCCCTGTATATCAACACCCACATGCAATTTATGTCCATCTATCAAGAAAAACAAATCTCTTTTATCTATCATCATCAATAACTTCAACTTTACCTGCATCGATTGTACATGAAACTAACGGGGTGGGTGGGGTTATTAACAAAGAATCAATCTGTCTATCAATGCTCATTGTTCGAGCTATCCTCATCTTGCACATCCAACGGTTCAGGGAATACATCTTTCGATTGCCTTCTATTTGAAGAAGAATGATCTCCTCCACCATTATGACCACTCCCTGACTGTGATCCGCTCGTCCCTGACCTCTTAAGGCTACTTGGTCCCGCCCCTCCAGCCGCCATGTCAGTCGAACTCTGCCGCCAGCTACTAAACAATGCAGCATTCCACGAACCCCTTGAAGAAGGCGTCCGTAGCCTTGCTGAACTTCCACTTTCTTCTCTCACTACTTTCAATGGGTTTTCCAACGCTTTAAGAATATATCTCATAAGGGGTCGTCTTGCAGGTTTCGGGTTGAGGCAAGATCTAGCTACAACAGCCATTGCCCATACTTCTTCTAATAAATCCTCGTCAATAATTAAAGATGGGTCTACGATGTTTGTTACGAGTTCTTTATCGTATATGTTGATATACGGAAGGATTCCTTCTAATAATTCTTTTGTGCTTGGATCATTCGATGCACTAATTCCCATTTTGCCTGTTACAAGCTCGAGTAATACCTTCCCAAAGCAGTAGACGTCATAGGCACATGTCGCAGTAGCTACACCTAAGTTGAAGCAATAAAAGAATATTAGCTACACCTAGTGATTTTTAAATGAAATTAAAAGGATCGATAGTACTGTTGTAATACTATTTTACAAATGTCTTTAAATCTGTTTAATCATGTATTAGAAACGTTTTTTTGAAAAACATTGGGAACTCAACTCATCAGAAGCAACAAGAAATTTTAAAGATCAAAGAACTTACCAGAAGCACCTTGTTCAGAAGTCCTGCATAAAACCAAAAAAAAAAAAAAAAATTGATTATGATCAATTAAAATGATTCACCGCAAAAAAAAGTTCATAAATGCATAGCTATTGCAAAAAAAAAAAGCTCATTTCATTGTTCACTACGTTGCTAATATTACACCTAAAACAATTTTGGAAATTTGACATACTTAAAGCGACAGCTATCGGGGTGGCTAATAATAACGACTGGCTTAAATAATGCTTTAAACAACAAATTAGGTATATAGTCCAGCAAAGGGCTGCACAGGATTAGCGGAAGGGGGAGAATCTATAATTTAACTTTGAATGAGGAACCAATGACCTTACGATAATAATCTGACTTAAGATGAAGTTATAAAAGTTGGAGAAAGTCATCAAACCCCCACAAATGTCTATTTTCCTAGGTTTGCCAGACTATTTAACAAGTCAAACTCATGATACTAAATGTACTCCAGAAATCAGCTATTTTTGACCCGAGGGCTTGCCCTAACTTATATTGGTGCAGTGATAATAAGCTTGTTGTACAGAATCGCCAGATTTAATAAACTTATATTTAATACCTGATTCTAGAGCTGAAAGGACGGTTACCATTTCAAATTCTAAATATTTAATTGTTTGATACCATCATAAACTAGAAGGAAGTTTTGTAAAGTTGCATGCTTTATACGTATTATATGATTAGCTAAATGATTCATCAAGTTTCCAATAACAACCAAGACCCAATAACGATGAGTAATTACAAAAAACAAAATAAAACTTTCTAATCATAACCCCAAAAAAAAGCTTTGAAAAGTCGCATACTTTATACGTATTATATGATTAGTTAAATGATTCCTCAAGTTTCCAATTATAACCAATAACCAATAACAACAGATAAATACAAAAAAGACTTTCTAATTATAGATATTGATGTGGAATCATACCCTAACTATAAAATAAAATTCATCTGGCATATAAAGTCACTTCCCTTTACATACTAATATAAAAAAGACACTTTTTAGTTTATTGAGTACTTACTGGGGTAATCTGAGCAATCTGGTAAACCGGTTTGAATGACTGTCCCCTTCTTGAAAACAAACTTCACTTAGGCTCCCTAACCGCACTTCATATTTGTCATCAAGAAGTATACTGCTTGCTTGAACATCTCTTTAATCAACAAAACAAAAAAACAAATTAACATATACCATCAAAAACACAATATTAAGCTATGATGTAACGTTTATGTGATACTTGCAAGAAAAGAGACCATCAATAATGATTTCATGCAGAATTAGCACTCTATCGCTATCACGCACGTCCATATTTTGTGACAACAATACTAACATTAGTGACATAAATGCATTACAACATCCTATATATGGTTTCCAATTATAGTTTCAGAAGTAAAATGAAAACATATTTATACCTGTGAACGAGGGGAGGACTGCATTCATGATGCAGATAAGAAAGCCCATCGGCAGCTCCTAATGCGATTTTTAATCTGGTTATCCAATCCAACGACTGTAAACTGTCATCTTCATGTTCATTTTTCCTATACAAAGAACTACTCAAATCTCCATTTGGCATGTATTTGTAAACAAGAAACTTTCCATTCTCATTCTCCAAACAATGTCCCAAAAGAGGCACCAATCGAGGATGAGATACCTTACTAAATAAATCTAATTCCACCATAAAACTATCCTTCGCCCCCGGCCCCACATTGAATCTCTTAATAATTACGGGTATGCCACCGTCTATAACACCCCTAAAAAGGTCACCCGAATGACCATTCTTTACCAAATTTGCATCACTAAAGTCACTAGTGGCTGCAAGAATCTGCTGATAAGTGAATGAGTCTCCCAAATTTGATAGATCCAACCCCACTCCCGGTTGCGGTGGAGCACCAGTGGCTGGAGCAGGTCCCACCCCGGTCCCTCTTTGACTAGTTGTATGCCTTTTTCGGCAGCATACAACCACTAGTATCACAATAAGTGCAGCAAGTATAATAAGTCCAACCCCACCCACCACGGCCGCCAATATAATCCACTTTTTGTTGCTTTTATGACCATTTCGAGAAGGCGGCAAAGCTCCATTTGGGAAATCATCAAACGGTAAACCCAATAAAGAATAAAATGCTGCACATTCCCGCACACTTCTCTGACCTGTGGAGTTTCGTAAGCAGTTACTATTTAAGGATGCAACCCCACGTGCATAATCCGGAATCGTGCCTTGCAAGTAATTATACGACAAGTCCACCGAACTAAACTTCCTCAAAACGGTTGTAACATTTCCATAAAACATATTATGTGAGAGATTGAACACTTTCAATGTGACGTTACCTTTCAAATCAAGATTCGGTAACAAACCCGTGAAATTATTACCAGATGCATCTAGAAAGGTCAGACTAGGAAGTGACCATAACGCATCAGGTATATTACCAGTGAAGTTATTATGATCCAAAACCAAACTTTGCAACCCACTCTGAGAAGAAAACAAATTACCAGATAAATTACCCGTAAGCATATTTTTCCCAACTATCAATCGTTGCAAGCTCCTTAATCTCCCGAATTCTAATGGCAACGTCCCAGAAAACGTATTGAACCCCAGATCAAGAACAACCAAGCTACTAATGTTACCCAATTGAGTAGGTATTAAAGATGACAGACTGTTACCAGAAAGATTCAAAAACTGAAGATTTGGAAAATTCCCAAATGACTCAGGAATGACACCAGATAAGTAATTCAATGACATGTCAAGCAAAGTAAGATTAACCAAAGATCCAAACGACAAAGGGATTAATCCAGTGAGTGTGTTTCTAGACAAATCAAGAACCGCAAGACGAGACAACTGGCCCAAACTAGAGGGAATGGTACCAGTGAGAGCATTATCCGACAAATACAACTCATTAAGACTAGAAAAATTTCCAACACTAAAAGGAATAGCACCCGAAATATCACAAAACCTAAGATCAAGAACTTGAAGGGTTTGAAGATTTTCCCCTAACTCATTAGGAATCGAACCGGGAAGTCTAAATCTCGAAGCATTAAACGAAACCAAATTGGTTAAATTCACAAGAGAATTGACTGCAAATTGTGGATTCCTTCTACCAACTCTAGTTCTCTTAAACCCTGAAATATTAATCCCAATAACACTACCATTTCGACATAAAATCCCGACCCAATTCAAACACGGGTTCGATTTAATTGGCCATTGTTTTGATCTTATACCTAAAGAGGATCTAAGTTGTAATAAAGCTGCCCTTTCTTCCCTAAATCTTGACACAACAACTTTTGGTTGTTGTGGTGGTTGTTGTTCAAATGTTTCTCCAAACAACAAACATAGCAACAATAATAACACAATATGATAATTGGTTTGCCCCATAACAATATATATATATATTATATATATATATATTATATATATATATATATATATATATATATTATATATATATACTACTTCATATGCATTGACATTTTTATAAATTTATTTATAACTATAGACAAAAATAAATAAAATGGTATAAAAATGGCAATGCAAATATTCATAAAGTCATACCTTTTTAAATTGATTGATTACAAAATCAAAGAAACTATCTTTTTAGTAGTACTACACTATGTTGAAAGATTTGAAGAATAAAGCAATGGGAGGTGAATAAAAATGGAAAAAGGTGTGATCTTTGAGGTCGGTGGAGATCGCCGGAAAAAGGGTTTTTCCGGCTGTGGTTAAAGATCCGGTGAGGTGGGGGTGGGGGTGGGGGTGGGGGCTGGGTTGACTGAAAGGCTGAGCTCGAAAACCTCTGAGTGTGTGTGTGTGTGTTTTTGGTGGTACTTTCTCACTCATCAAATCACTACCAACATTTTTTCTCTCTCACATATTACATTACATATATATTACATATACATATATACATACAGATAGCCGTGTGTATAGCTGTTGAATTATGCATCCTTCCAAAAATATATGATTTTCTTAATTTAACTTATTTGTATTATTACTATTGTCTAAATCTTATTTTTTGGATATATTTGATTGAATGGTTTAAACCCCTAACAAAGGGTAGTAGGTGAACAAAGGGATCAATTTTTGCTCATTTACTTATTTAACTAAAAATTAAGGTTTGCTCATTTTTTTAATATATAAGGCTGTGCTTAATAGAGTACGATGGTTTAGCTTGTTATTTATAAAATATGGACATTTAATTAGTACTAATATTTTATATGTTTATAAGAATCTTATGCATCATCATAATATGAAAAATGATGACTATTATGAAAATATTAATGTTTAGTTAATGTTCATTTTTTATAAACATATAGTTCCCTAGTCAATTCAGTGTCACACTGAGAAAGATCATCCTCCATCACCAATTTATAACTAACTTATTATAGCATCTCAATACATTATCAATTCATTATTACTAATCTAAGACTCACGTACCAAATCTCAATTTAAAAGAAAAAAACAAATCTTCCTTTCACTCGTTATCAGAATAATGAAGGATCTCGTAACAAGCTAATAACGAGTCATTTCTAGTGGTGTTGGCTCATTATCAAAAAAAATAACGACTCAACGATGAATGGATTACAAGGGCATTGTGAGTGTTTTAAAGACAATGATTTAAAAAACTGAAGGATTAATTTATAAAAGCAATATACACTGCATATGAAATCGACTCAACTGTTAAATGCATGCCTTGTTTTTTCCATAAGTCTTGGATTCTACTCTCTACAGTGAAAAGTCTGTGAGTTTTTCCCCAGAATTGTTTGTAACGACTGATGGTCTACATCTCGTAGTCTAGAACACATGCAAGAATCCATCATTGTATGGTAAGGTGTCCTCTGATATCTAATACCGACTATTAGAATTATAAAGAAAAAAGGAAAGATATACACTTAAAAAAAAAATATCAAATTTGTCAAGATTGTTTTTATATATATTCATTTCTCAAAAACTCATTATGTCTATCATAGTTTCTTATTGCATTGTAAATAGTTGAAGTACCTTTCGTTTTTCTTTAACCTAAAAGAAAAAAAAATTATATAGCTAAATGTTTAGCCAAAAAAAATTATGACTTGATAAAAAGATAATTGTTGCATAAATAACATCTAATTAAAAGCAAGATATAGAGATGTGAAATTTATAAAGTTTTATCTCTATCTAATTATTAGACCTTGGGAACAAATCTCACTTCTTACATTAGTAGAAATTGGGGGGTTTTTGAAAGTTTTGGGTTTCATCTCAAGCATGCGTGATCCGACTCCGCATACCGCCTAATTGGATATCACTGACGGTGTCTCGAATGCTAACTACTAATTAAAAAAATTTGCTTCTCATAGATTCTCAAGTCAAAACGTGTGAGAATAAATAGTTTGTATGGGTATATGTGTGCACAAACACTCTTAGTATTTTTAGAATTTTTCTAATGAAAATCTTTGGGCTAAATATAATGATAACTATTGCCTTTTACCTTTTTAATTTAGAACTTTAATTTTTGATAAACATTTCGTGAATGCCATTCATCTTTATCCTATTTTTCATAATTTTTATAATATATTGATGAATCGTATTACAGCACATAATGTGATATAAGATTCCATATGTTATTTATGATATGATTTTCTAATGTTATTTTCCTTGAGATAACATGTACGTAAAAAGGGATGAATTACATCGGCATTTTTTATTTAAAAAAATGGGTTTTGTTAAATAAAGTCGTAGTTAAGGTACAATTAATAGTTGTACATTTAATATAAAATTTATGTATGGATTTATGATATAAATGATACAAATTTTTTATAAACGTTAAATACCGCCTTTAAGATGTTCTTAGAAAAATAGACAATTATCTAAGAAGAAACTAGAATAGTAAACTAAAAAGTATGAGATGTTTTAAATCTAGAGGATGATGGAATTCTGACTAATTGCTTGAGCAAAAGGGAATAAGGGATGTGTTATGTTGGCAGTATGACGGGTCACAACTTTGATTATTCAAAGCAGATCCTAATCCCTTTTTAAAATCCAAAAGTGGCTGTCACTTTTACTAATCCCACTCTAACAATAGTTAATAGTTTAATGCCCCTACTTCAAATCTAAGTATCCTTTGAAGGATAGGACTTAACTATAGTACATTACTACATTGAGTTAAAAGTCATCAAAAATATAACCTAGTTTCAAAAAATAATCAGTTAATATAATATTTCTTTTATTATTAGGCCATTATATTATTTAAATTCAACACAAAGTAAAATCTACTTTTAAGTAATAGCCACTTTATATAATTTAATTTTTATTGGTCATTTAGGCTACTATATTATTTACATCTATCATCCAAGTATAATATACTATCAAAAACAGGTATGTGGATTTAGGTTAATTAACTTAAATACCAAAAATTCATCAAAAATATATGATAATGCCTTATCTTTTTCGAGTTCTTACATAGTACCCATCAAAATCATGGACAATGATTATATAAAATGACTATTTTGTTAAAATAGATTATAAACTTTAACCCATAATATATTATCATAGTTAAGGTTAAAGCACCTTAATGACATCTATATATGTTATGAAATATGAATTATTTTGCTATAGTATAAAGCTTAATTCTATGATGGTAGTTTAATGGGGAAGACATACAACATAAAATATTGGACATTCAAATCTTCCATCATGTCTTTCCAATTATTGTTGCGTGATTTATTTTATCTCATATTGTTTATGTGAATGATAAATGAGGCACCATTAAGCGATTGTTTATATCGGGTCACGAGTAGACAATTGTATATTTGTTAGTTGTTACTATAAAGCTTACATGTTAATGTTAGATTCATTGAATGATTTAAGCATAATTTGCTGATTAATAATATGAGTTATTTATCAATGAAATTGCACCACATAAAATAAAGGACATCATGAACATGAAGTGGGCAAAAGTTGGTTACGGTGACATAAATTGGTTTTATTAGGATTGGTTATTGGTTTGGCATTGTTGACTATGTATCTATAATTATTTATGGTTGTTTTGAATGTTTACAATTGATTATTACTACCATATCATGCCATTTAAAGGATAAAGTGTGATGTTTAGCTGTAGCATTTTCCTTTTGAAAGAGAAAATTAGTTGTAACATAATTAATTCAAATACCTATTTTTGATAACTTTTACTTTTTATTAAATATTTTTTATATAATACAACCCCAACATTTACCTAATTTTAGACTAGAAGATAAAAATAAAATCATAATATTTTTATCTTTTAATGGATATACAAAAATAGTAACAATATTAAGTTCTATATATAAACATTCATTTACCTAATTATTATACCTATTTGTTAATTTATACTAGCATGGTACCCGCATAATGTGACGATAGTGACGGCGACGGCGGTATGGTAATGGCGATGGCGCGACTATTGGTGGTCGTGGGGTTGCCAAGTGGTGCAGTTTGATGTAAAGGTTGTTGTGGATATATTTTATAAGATAAGGGTTTTGGGGTTAAATTATTAGTAAGATAAAAGTTTGGGATGTAAATTAATTCGTTAAGGGAAATTTAATTTTTTCTTATAAGCCTTTCCAAGAGTGGTGGTTCGTTAAGGGCAATTAGATTATTTCTAATGGTACACTCATCTTCTACCAAAGAATCCACATTATCATTATCTATATAGAAATATAAATTTTTTAAAACCGAATCCAATCAAATTAGGTATATAGTTATTGATACAAGTACATATGAGATTTACTAAAAGAGTTTTACGTATATGTACTCTGTATATTTTTATCTTTTTCGTGTAGATGTTTGTAGAAAATATATAAATTATATGGTAGTTTTCATTTTTTATTTATTTATTTTTTTGCGTTTAATTTCTTCATGCTCGTTCCAAGTTCGAAGTACCAATTGTACAAATAATAATCCACTTACATATATGGTAGTTTTCATTTTTCTTGTAGATGGTAGCATTATTTCATTCGTCTTATTTTTATTATCTCTATTTTTATTTTAGTCGTCTTACTTTTATGTATATACTCGTAAAATATATGGTAGTTTTTTTTTTTATGGTAGCATTATTTCGTTTGTCTTATTTTTATTATCTTTATTCTTATTTAGTTGATACTGTGACAAAGTCAAATATGTAAATAATTATTTTTATTAGTGTATAACACTTTGTTGTAAAAAGAAATTTAATTTCGAAGAGCGTAAGCGCACCAGGCCAAAAAAGTCAAACCCCGACCAGGCAACATTAGCGGCGACGTCGCCGCTAATACTGCGGGGCCCCATGTCAGTAACGGCTAATCTGGCAAGAATATTAGCGGGCCCCCGTCAGTAACAGAGTATTAACGACGACGTCGCCGCTAATGCCCCTGGTCGGATTGACCTTTTTCTGGTCGTGTTACGCTATGTCTTTAATTTTGTGGATGTAATGAAAGAGATGTGTTTTGAAGCAATAAATAATGAGGTCAAACAAGTGGTGGGACTTTCATGTTAAAAAGTAAAGCAAGTAGTGTGGGGTAATAATCAGATGGGTTGTCGATGTATCACAGTACGCTGCACCACCACAAAACAACATCCAGTCTTCACCATCAAACATATCGACGACAATGCCCCAGATCAAATCTTGACCGAACCTTATATGGGCCCACCTTCGTTTTTAATCCACAAATGTTGACCTTTGGATAGCACATACATTGATACAAACACTTACATAGCCACATAGGCTCTTTGGTCTGATATAAATCTCAAAGAGGAATTACCACTCCTAAATAGCCATTGGCCCCAATATCATTTTGAACAAATTCTACTTTAGTAATTTACATAAAAATAAAAGGCAAACGGACAACAAGCAGCGCCGTCACTCCTTTTTGTATAGCAAAACTAAGACGTTTAAAAACTACATTCATCGATCGTGGCGTCATGACATTACTATGCATGACTCGTTGGACCCTTCCAAGTAGCTCGACGGCCTCAGGTGCAAGAAATCCAAAGGTATCAAATGCAAAGGGTATAAATACGTGTTGGTTGTCAAGACACGCCTTCTCGTGTTTGGCCACTTTGCATGAGGCAGCTTTTAAAGCGGCAAGACCGGCTGTGAAGCTGCACCCTAAGCCCACAAGAGGAGAGACTCCTGTTAAATCCACACATGCATGTTTTCTCTCAGTCCAACCAAAGACCAAAATGTCAGCAGGTCTGAGAGTAGATCTCCCTTCCAACGGGTCAGTCAAGAAATTCACTGGCGCTTCTCTCTTAGCAGAAATCCCAGCCCGCCTAAAAATGTCAAAGAGAACATCCCTAACCAAATTGTGTCTGCATTTGAACCCCGGGAGCTCTTTACAGTGAAACGCATGCTCCCCAAAGGAATCCAAACAAGCTTTCCGACAAATAGGGCATATCTCATCAATAGGAAATAAGGGGATCATGAGATGGTATTTTAGTATAGTGCGATACTCTACCGGTGACATATGTTGTCCTAACCCATCTATAGGGACAACAAGGAGATAATCTTGAGCATGTGGTGCTTGTAGACACTTAAAAATGGCTTTTTGTCTGATTGTCAAGTCAAAGTGTACCTCCATATCTTGGACAATTTTACTAAAAAGGGCACTCGCCAATACATGTTGGGCTTTAGGGGGGACGGTGTCCTTGTTAGTGAAACCGTCAACATCAAAGCTGGGAATCGTATCACAAAGACCAGCCAAGGCACAAGCATAATCAGAATCCATACCGCATATAGCCATATACCACTGTCTCGTAAGATGTGATCCTGTAGTACCCAAGATTGGGCCCTTGATGCCACAAATGTATAAGATGAAACCTCAACTGTCGAATATAACCCTAAACCCCCAGACCTAATAGGTAAGAAAGCCAATCTCCATTGTAGGTCCCCAAAAAAAGGACCACTACAAACCACAATGTCTGCAATAGCGCCACGCAGTCCCATGTCAAATAAACGCGCTGCCTCCTCCACATGAACAGGTTGACAGGTCCTCATGCCAAAATAAAGTTTGGCAATACCCATACATGATCGTAGTAGTAGAAGCTCACTTTGTGGGTCGCGAAGCTGTGGGAGGAGGCGCATCAAATCAACAGCATTAGCAGCTCTCTTATTTGCTAGCCCACTAATAAAACCCGCATCTCTACTAACAGCCCTCCCAGAAGTTTCACCCCCAATGACGGCCTCCCAATGGCATCGGGGAATAAGCCCTTCCGAGACTTCGTACCATCACAAGAGGGCCAAAATAGCTCGGTTTTCTTAATATTCAGTTCAAGCCCCAAGGATGAGCCTGTTGTTCTAATTATATCCAACACTTTAGCAACCTCCTCAGATTCCCCAATAACAGTCCCATCATCAAGATACCAAGCATGAAGAAGAAGTTTGCACTTATCTCTAATCTGATGCACTAGAGGTGCAAAACAAGGGCGAAAAGAAGTGGTCCTAGAGGGTCTCCTTGTTGAACCCCCGTGGAAGACCAAATATGCTCATCTCCAATATACAATCTTGCTGGAAACCTGTATAGGAATTCAACCCACAAGGAAATGGAAGGACACCTCTGTAACATCCGTGAATTTTGACCCATTGACTTTACGTGTAATATGACTAACAATATAAGTTAATGAAGTATTTGGGTCGTTTTATGAATTAAATGACAATGTTTTATATTCGGGTCGATAATATGTTTTGATCGGTGTTTAAATGCATAACGATTGTATTTTGGCTTGAGAAGAGAAACGGGTCGGCCCGTGGGTCATCCACGACCCATCAGCCCTTGACCCATTTCTCCCCCTTATCCTCTCATTTGCCTTTCATTATTTCCTTTCTATCTCCCTTTCTCATTTTTCTCTCAAGTAAAGAAGGCAAAGGCAACCCATTTCATTTCTTCATCTCATTTACATCGACCTTGTGTTTTGGAACTGATATAACACTAGAATCATAGTCTTCTATACCTCATTATCGTCATACCGAAGAATCAAAGGTTGTAGTGAAAGCATTTTTACCCATTTTGCCATAAATCGGGTTCTAGCTCGGAAAGGAAGTTTTGGTAAGTCTAATTCATCCCATTTACTTCTATTTATGTCAGTTTACTCGTTTCTAGTCATCTCGTACATTTACAGGTTCTAAATCGACTTAAAATGAATTGTGGGTCAAATTAGGGTTTTAATTAGGGTTGATGATTTGGAAGTGTTCTTGATGTTTTGGAATGGAAACTAAGATGTGGGTTATGTTTAGTTATGTTGAAACATGTTTGTTTAAGCTTCAAAATGAGTCTTGGAACATCACTAGTCGATTTGGTGGTCGAAAATAGGGTTTGGGTGAAGTTTGGATCGTATTTTAGACTCAAAAATCTGCAGGATTGAGCCCAGTCACGCCGCGACCTATACCACTCGCGCCGCGAGTTTGTGTCCAGTCAGGTCAGAGCTTTTTCTCGCGTGCTCGCACCGCGAGCCTCGTGCTCCTCGCGCCGCGAGCTCGTGTTCTCGCGCCGCGAGTTTCACCTGTTTTGCGCGTCAGTTTTCGAACGTTAATAACTTTTGATCCGTAAGTCCAAATAAGTCGTATGAACTATCATTGGAATCGTAAGAGAGTCTAGTTTCTATTAATAACACTCATTTTGTATGAATCTTCTTCCATTTCTAAAAATGTCGAGTCAAATGCGTCTTGTTCTTACTCGATAAAGTTGTAGAAGTGTTTAGGGGTTTGTGACTTGACTTAAATATGCTAAACCAACTTGTTTAAGGTCGTAGAGTTGACATTATGGTATTATGATGTATATTTATAGGTTGTGGACGTGTGGATCCCAATACTCGCTTGTAGCATTATACTAGCTTCTTTGCCGGACAAGGTGAGTTTCGTAGCTCCCTACTCAATAGAGATTCGGGCTGAAAAGTGTACATATACGTGTTGTTTGTTTGGTTGGTTGACTTGATTGCCTGTCTAGTTAATTTCTGATTGATTGTAGTTTGGTAGACAGTTTTGATTGATCGTGTGATGGTTTACGAAGGTGTTTGTGATATTGTAACTCTTTAGGATAGAAGTACATACATGGAGGTCGGCTTTACTTTCAAAGGGTTTTAGGTGTGGTGGGAAGGCTGCGGACGATCCTATACATAAGCATCTAGAACTTGATGAAAGTAAAATCCTCCGAAGTGTATGTACGCGTTGTTTAGAGTAAATGATGGACTTTGGGATTACGTTTGAGTTAGACATGAATGCCTTGATATACTTGACTTGTGAGATACGTACTTATTCATACTTTTATCATTGTATTGATGAACTTACGGATTAATGGTCATTGATTAAATGGTTGAGTGAGTGATTGATTGATTGGTTTAGTTGTTGGATTGATGAGACGGTTTAACATTTGATTGACTTAGTTAAGTTGTGAAGTATATTATTATTATTAGGATAGACGTATAGACATGGAAGTCGGTTCTACCTTCAATGGGCCTTAGATGTGGTGGGAAGGTTGCGGGTGACCCTATATATAAGCATCTGGGACTCGAAGAAAGTAGAATCCTCCTAAGTGTATATACGTATAGTTTAGTTGGTTGAACAATTGGGTATTGGACTTGTGTTTGAGATCGACATTTACGCATTGATACGGGTACTATATGTACTTGACGACATTTAAACGGGTACGTTATGTACTTGATGACATTTAAACGGGTACGTTATGTACTTGACGACATTGATACGGGTACTATATGTACTTGATGACATTTAAACGGGTACGTTATGTACTTGATGACATTGATACGGGTACTATATGTACTTGATGACATTTAAACGGGTACGTTATGTACTTGATGACATTTAAACGGGTACGTTATGTACTTGATGACATTTAAACGGGTACGTTATGTACTTGATGACATTGATACGGGTACTATATGTACTTGATGACATTTAAACGGGTACGTTATGTACTTGATGACATTTAAACGGGTACGTTATGTACTTGATGACATTTATACGTACATGACTCTGATTATATAGACGACTTGAAGACCACACATATGAATTGCATTATGACTTACATGTACATGTGACATTTGTATTAATATTTACATCTTTGTGCACATTTATTACACATTTACTTATATCTGTGTAATCTTGTTGTTGATGATATTGTGTTGCCGAGAGGCTTACTGTAAGTTATATTTTGCCTCTATTCGTGCATTGTGATTATTGACGATGGTTCATTGTAGACCATTACTACGGACTCACCAACCTTGTATTGACTATGCTTAGTACACTTTTCAGGTAATCAGGTTAATCCAGGGCGTGGAGTTTGATTGTTTGTTTGCTGTAAACCCGGACTTGGACTTACTTGGATCAAGGATTCATTTGCCTACTTTTGCATCATGCTTAGGATTGTTAGTCATATTTTGATGTTGTTTTGTAAACCTTGATGGTTAATTGTTTCCCTTATACATTTGTACTTGATTATCTTATGTATGGATTCACTGAATCCTTTATTTACATTTAGTTCATGTTCTACATTAATCCCACCTTGTGCTATATGATTTCCGTGATATTCTGAGCCTTGGCTTGGGGTGTTACAGCCTTCTCAGTAACTAGATTCTGAGTTAGCTCAGACTTCAGATTATCCAAAATACCAACACTTATAGAAGCCCCAAGTTCTTTTTCATTTATACTTGGCTTCTGAACCAACTCATGCACTTCTCTTCCAACAGCCAAAAAATCTTGCTTCAACAACTGAACACAAGATGTCAAGTTTGCAACTACCGAAGCTTGCACATCTCTTTTTGTTAGCTTGAAGGCTTCTCTGATTGTAGAGCTCACCTTGTTGCAAGTCATCACCAGCTCATTCAGCTTCCCAACTACTAGTCCTTCGTTTCCAGCAACCTTGGTTAACTCAGTTCCAAGAAACATCTGAGCACCTTTCATTTCAGCCACTGAACTAGTATTGGCAGTTAGAGACTTGGTTAAATCCTCCACCCTAAGAATAAGGCTTTGGACTTCGGTTTGAGTCTTCTCTAACAGTGCTTCTACATTTAAAGGAGGTGGGGGCTGTGCAGAAGCAGGAGCAACAAATGGTAAATTACCAAGCCCTTTCAGAACATTGTTCAGTTGTAAATCAGTAGGACTCTCAGATTCTGTTTCAGAATCCAAGTCCGTTTCTATTTGGGCATCATACTTAATAGGCGGTGGGAGTTGGTGAATTTGGGGGTGAAGAAATTGAAGTGAAGGATTAAAGGTACCGGCTGTAACATAGGCAGGATTAGTGCCCGGTGGAAAAATTGGATGTTGATGAGATGGAGGTGGTGGAACGTAAGGATTAATATCTTGTTCTTGTTGGATTTCTGGGGGAGGAGGAGGGGCGTTTGCGAGGATGGTGGCTGGCTCAGAATCAGATTGATTCGCCTCCAATAATCCCTCGTCAAACTCAAAATCAGCAAGGGAATCGAGATTCCCCTGAGGTAGCTCATCATCATCCCAGAAAGTATTCACTTTTACAATCTGGTCAGATATGCTCTGGTTTGGGTCACTAGTACCCGCACCAGTTTCTGGTTCAACATCTGCAGAAGCAGGTGCATCATTACCAGATTTAATGATTTGCTCAACCTTATCTTTAGGTCGACTAACGGGTCCCACATTCTTTTGTGGCCCACTTAGTGACCTTTCTGAACCAGCTAGTGTGGCTGAAACAGTTTTATTAAATACCTGAAGCATAGCAGTGGATTGTTCAGGCTCATTTTCAGAAGTGGATGCCTTTGAGAAATCTCTGCTGTATTCAGGCACTGAAGCTTCAGGTCCAGCTTGATTATAATCTTCACCAAGAATATCCATGAAACATAAGCTCAGAAATCTTGGAAAGGCAATATGCAGACTTCTCTTTCCTTTTAGTTTTGTAATTAGCTAAGAAAAGAGAATCTCAGCAAAGTCTGCTTGTATCCCATTCCAAATATAATACCCCATCTCAACTTGGGGTAAAGAAAGTTGGTCCAACCCTCCATGGTTGCCACCAAGACTTTCCACAATCTGGGTCCAGAAGAACCTCCAGCAATTGCCAAATCCAGACATAAATATGTGTCCGGAGGTCTTCAGATTACCATCAGCATCCTCCATATCGCCATGACCGGTGGCGACTAGAACCTCCCTGAAATTGACTCCTTTGAGTCGTTTAGAAATACCTGGGAAGGTTTGAGGTAGTTCAGATGAAGGGAATTTTTGAACCCCTCAAGAGTGATAACACACTGCTTGGTGCCCTCATTGAGAGTGAAGGATTGGTACTGTAACATAGGCAGGATTAGTGCCCGGTGGAAAAATTGGATGTTGATGAGATGGAGGTGGTGGAACGTAAGGATTAATATCTTGTTCTTGTTGGATTTCTGGGGGAGGAGGAGGGGCGTTTGCGAGGATGGTGGCTGGCTCAGAATCGGATTGATTCGCCTCCAATAATCCCTCGTCAAACTCAAAATCAGCAAGGGAATCGAGATTCCCCTGAGGTAGCTCATCATCATCCCAGAAAGTATTCACTTTTACAATCTGGTCAGATATGCTCTGGTTTGGGTCACTAGTACCCGCACCAGTTTCTGGTTCAACATCTGCAGAAGCAGGTGCATCATTACCAGATTTAATGATTTGCTCAACCTTATCTTTAGGTCGACTAACGGGTCCCACATTCTTTTGTGGCCCACTTAGTGACCTTTCTGAACCAGCTAGTGTGGCTGAAACAGTTTTATTAAATACCTGAAGCATAGCAGTGGATTGTTCAGGCTCATTTTCAGAAGTGGATGCCTTTGAGAAATCTCTGCTGTATTCAGGCACTGAAGCTTCAGGTCCAGCTTGATTATAATCTTCACCAAGAATATCCATGAAACATAAGCTCAGAAATCTTGGAAAGGCAATATGCAGACTTCTCTTTCCTTTTAGTTTTGTAATTAGCTAAGAAAAGAGAATCTCAGCAAAGTCTGCTTGTATCCCATTCCAAATATAATACCCCATCTCAACTTGGGGTAAAGAAAGTTGGTCCAACCCTCCATGGTTGCCACCAAGACTTTCCACAATCTGGGTCCAGAAGAACCTCCAGCAATTGCCAAATCCAGACATAAATATGTGTCCGGAGGTCTTCAGATTACCATCAGCATCCTCCATATCGCCATGACCGGTGGCGACTAGAACCTCCCTGAAATTGACTCCTTTGAGTCGTTTAGAATATACCTGGGAAGGTTTGAGGTAGTTCAGATGAAGGGAATTTTTGAACCCCTCAAGAGTGATAACACACTGCTTGGTGCCCTCATTGAGAGTGAAGGAGATGGATTGTTCATCTTTGCTCACCACAGCAGTATACCAGAATTCAAGCAAGTATCTATGATACAATGCCTGAGGATTAGCGGTCAGAGCATAATGAAAAGGGGATTTCTCCCAAAAATTATTGATTCTTCCCATTAGCGTTTTGGATTTCACATTTAATTGAGCCAAGAAATTGCTCATGTTAAATCGAATTTATGAAGTAGTGAAATTCTTTGGTCAAGTGGCAGATGTTTTCACATCATCCGATGGAGTATATTTAAAATTGATGAGCGATTTGGGTTGTGAAGAAGATGATGATTTAGACATTTTTAAGAGTCGAAAGTGAAAGTGAAAAGAATATGAAGAGTTAAGGAATTTTGAGAGTAAATATGAGAGAGATTGATGATTGGGAAGTAAATGAAAAACGAAGTAAATGAAAGAATGAAAAGGAATTTGAATTTAAGATGGAATACAAAGTAATTTTCCAATTAAAAACAATTTCTGGGGTCAAGTCCGCATTAAATGCAGAGACGTTTGAGTGACCCCACCCTGTAACACTTTTTCAGAAAAAGTACTCATTTTTTTCTCTTTTACGGCGCAACTTGTATGACACATAAGCATGACCAACGTAAGTTAAAAACATAGTATGCAGTAGGCCACGTGTACACACAATTGACCAAGTATCAAAAATATCTTGAAAGGATAGTTGTCTTTCAGTGATGACAAAATAAATTCTGAGCATGGTCAGTTCCAAAGAGATCTGAACCATCTCAGTTAATAAAATTCAACTGAAATAACTTTGATTTTCTGAAGTGCTTCAGTTAAATACGTTTTTCTGAGTAAAAGGTTCCCCTTCAAAAATGAAGGTTTATTTTAAAGTTAGAAAAATATTTAACATTCCCCCTGAAGTGATGATCCATGAATTAATAAGTGCCAAGATAGTATCACAAAGGCGTTCGATAGCTAGGCGAGCAAAAATTACATGGATCGCTCAGACTGGTGAACTAGATCAGTGTCACTGAGGCGTTCATAACAAGATTACCAGTCTAAGGATTTAACATACCCAACTCACTGACCAGATGTTTAAAAGTGTGAAAACACGTTTGGAACGTGTGTTGATCGTAAATCGTGATCTATCCTAAACTAGAAGTGCGAAAACCATCTAGATTAGTTATTAGGGTTCTTGTACAATACAAAGATAAGAAAACAATTACAATGGGAGAAATAATAAACATTATCATTAGTCATATGATTACAATACAAAACGAATTCGTATGATTACATCTTGAAGACTACGAATCACAATCAACAAGACGACTAACAATAATGAATATGGTGGACTTACGACTGAGGGTTTGCGCGATCCCTCAGCCGGCCATGGACGTATTACATAGCTATTAAATCATCACTGAAATCTGAAACCTAAGTCCTATATTTATAGGTACAAATGGGCTGGGCTGTCAAATTCATACAAAATGGGCTTGGCCTTACGAACTTATAAGTTCTTACGAACTTAAAGTTCGTAAGGCATATATATACGAATTTATTAGTTCTTACGAACTTAAAGTTCGTAAGGCATATAAGTACAAATTTCTCAGCCTTTTAGAATTATTGCATCGGACAACAATTTGTGCACTTAATGTGCTCCAACAAAAAGTTTTGACATCTAAAGGTTTTGTAAACACATCAGCGAGTTGCTTATCAGTGGGAATAAAGTGCAATTCAATATCTCCTTTCAGAATATGATCACGAATGAAATGATACCTGAGATCAATGTGCTTGGTTTTCGAGTGCATCACAGGATTGTGAGATATGGCAATGGCACTAGTGTTATCACAAAAGATTGGAGTCTTTGTGTAAGTAACACCATAATCAGTCAGCTGGTTTTTCATCTATAGAATCTGAGCACAACAACTTGCTGCAGAAATATACTCAGCTTCTGCAGTGGATAGTGATACTGCAGTCTGCTTCTTACTTGTCCAGCTTACTAATTTGCCACCAAGGAAATGACACCCTCCAGTGGTGCTTTTCCTGTCTATCTTACAACCTGCATGATCAGAATCTGAATAACCCATTAGATCTAGACTGGAGCCTTTGGGATACCAAAGACCCAATCTGGGGACACCCTTAAGGTATCTAAAGATCCTTTTAACAGCATTTGCATGTGCTTCTCTGGGATCAGACTGAAATCTAGCACAAAGGCATGTTGCAAACATTATGTCTGGTCTACTTGCAGTTAAATACATCAGTGAACCAACCATACCACGATATTTTGTATGTTCCACTGGTTTTCCATGTGGATCAGAATCCAAAGTTAATGGAGCAGAAATAGGAGTATCTTTTGATGAGACTGAATCAAATTGATATTTCTTTAATAAATCTCTGACATATTTTTCCTGGTTTATGAAAATACCATCTTCAGTTTGTTTTACTTGAAGTCCCAGAAATATGTCAGTTCACCCATCATACTCATTTCATACTCAGAAGACATGATTTTAGAAAAATTTTCACACATCTTCTCATTTGTAGAACCAAACACAATATCATCAACATAAATTTGTACTAAAAGGATATCACTTTTATCATGAAATATGAACAAAGTGTTATCAATCGCACCACGTTTAAAACCATTTTTAAGAAGATGTTTAGTAAGAGTATCATACCAGGCTCTGGGTGCTTGTCTCAGACCATATAAGGCTTTGTTCAGTCTGTACACCCAATGTGGTTTTTCTTCATTGATGAACCCTGGTGGTTGATACACATAAACGACTTCTTCTAGTTCTCCATTCAGGAATGCACTTTTGACATCCATTTGATAGACTTTAAACTGATGATGAGCTGCAAAAGCTAAGAATATTTTGATAGCTTCAAGTCTAGCAACTGGTGCAAAAGTTTCATCAAAACCTATTCCCTCTTCTTGTGCATATCCTTTGCTTTGTTTCTGATGATATGACCATCTTCATCCATCTTGTTTCTGAAGACCCATCTTGTCCCAATTGGTTCCTTCTTCAGGTTACTGGGACAAGGAACGAGTTCCATACATCGTTTCTTTTAAACTGGTTGAGCTCATCTTGCATGGCTTCAACCCAGCTTGGGTCTTGCATAGCCTCGTCAATCTTATTGGGTTCAATTAGAGATAAGAAGCTGACGTTTAAGCATTGATCACTTGTGGCTCTTTTGGTCTGAACCCCTCTACTGGACTCTCCAATTATTTGCTCGATTGGATGTGCTTTTGTCCATTTAGAGTATTGACCAGGATGAACAATGATATCAGTGCAAGAACTTCTCTGAGTACCTTCAGGAGGAGCTTCAGAAAATACATCTTCAGCTTCTTCTTCTTCCTGCAGATCATGACTTGCATCATTAAATTCTTCAGATTGAGGTTGCTCAGTGGAGCCTGATATCAGAGGAGAAGCAGCATGTACATCTGATCCAATAGTCAGTTCAGAAGGTAGTTTGAAACTAACTGGAGGATAAAATGGAATGTTGCTAGGCTTGTTTATTACTGGTTCTGAACGGAGATGTTCAGAAGCAGGTTCAGGTGACTGATCAGTTTCAGCAATAGGATCAGAATCACCAAAACTTATTGGACTTTCTGAGGGTGGTACAGGAATGGATTTTTTAAAGATTGCAGAATTGGATTCATCAAAGGTAACATGAATTGACTCATCAACCTTTTCAAGTCTCTTGTTAAAGACTCTAAAGGCTTTGCGATTTGATGAATATCCTAGGAAGTACCCTTCATCAGCTTTTGCATCAAATTTTCCAAGCTGACTTGAATCATTCAGAATGTATACTGGACACCCAAATACATGGAAGTATCCAATATTAGGCTTTCTATTTCTGAGTACTTCATAGGAGGTCTTCTTGTGTCTTTTGACATAAACAGATCTGTTCTGAGTATAGCAGGCAGTTGCAACAGCTTCAGCCCAGAAATTCTTGGGAAGACCAGATTCATTCAACATACTTCTAGCAGCTTCAATCAGCGTACGATTCTTTCTTTCTACACACCATTCTGCTCTGGTGTGTGAGCTGAGGAGAAGTTCTGAGATATGCCAGTTTCAGTGCAGAAGGACTCCAGAGTAGCATTTCTGAATTCAGTGCCATTGTCACTTCTGAGCTGACAAACTTTTCGCTTGTGCTTGAGCTCAATTTGTTTGATGAGAGCAATGATTTCAGCAGCAGCTTCACTTTTGGACCTGAGGAAAATCACCCAGCAGTATCTTGAATATTCATCAATGATAACAAGGGTGTACTTCTTCCCTGCTCTGGTCTGAACATTCACTGGTCCAAAAAGGTCCATGTGAAGCATATGAAGAGGTTCAGTTATACTAAAGCTTTGTTTTGTCTTGAATGAAGCTCTTTTCTGCTTACCCATTTCACAACCTGGACATGGCTTGTCTTTATTGAAAGACATAGAGGGTATCCCATCAACAAGTTGTTTTCTAGACAACTTATTAATATTTTTGAAGTTCAGATGGGATAATCTCTTGTGCCACAGCCAGTTTGTGTCTTCATCTGCCTTTGAGTAGAACATTGTTCAGTGGTAGAAGGATTCATATCAATGACATAAATGTTTCCCTTCCTTGGTGCAATCAGTACCACCTTTCCATCTCTGTTGAATATGGTGCCTTGTGAATATCAAATAAAACCTTGAAGCCATCATCACACAGTTGACTGACACTGATCAGGTTATATTTCAAACCGTTCACATATGCAACACGTGTGAATTTGACTTGACCATTATTCACCACACCATATCCCTCAGTTTTTCCATTACCATCATTTCCAAAACTATTGAGGGCCCCTCTTGCACCCTATATTCCTCTAGCAGGGTCTGATAACCAGTCATGGTTCGGCCAGCAGCACTGTCCAGAAACCATATATTCTTCTTTCGGTCTCCCTGCACACAAACAAAGATTAGTTCTTTTTGGGAACCCATCTTTGGATGGGTTCACTAGACTCTCCCTTAGTAGTCTCAGATTTCTTTGGTTCATAAGGAACAGAAGGATCAAAGGGGATCACAGTCATAATTTCAGATGACATAAAAGCAATTGGTTTGATGGGGTTTTCAACCTTTTTCTTTTCAGATTTCTGCTTGATTTGCTTAGAAAAAGGTTTTGTATTTTGTTTAGGTTGAAGAGAAGGAGTTTCAACATTTCTTAAACGTGCATTACAACTCTGCACTTATCTAGCCAATAGTTGAAATTGACTTTCTAACCTTAACAAAATTGATTCTTCATTAGACACCTAAGCCTTACCTGAATCTGAGGTAGGTGGCTCAGTAGGGGAGAAATTTTTCTTCTTCTTTAGGTCTTTAGGAACCTTAGATGAAGTCTGAGGGGATGGCTTTTTGGATTTAGCCTTCCTTTCTGAAACAGTTGTCTGAGCTGTTTCAGATTTACCCTCAGATTGTTCCCGGGCTTTATTAGTTACAGTTTTCTGCTTGCCAACTTTAGGAAAAATGATTTCAGGCTTTATTTCCTTTGGAAGTGCATCTAAATCAGTGATTATGGATGCCAAATGAAGATCACCAGACTCATATACTGCTCTTTGTGATGCAAAAGTATTTTTAATTGCAGCATCTGGCCTTGGTGCTTTCATCCAAGATTTAATAATTGCTTGTTCTTTTTCAAGGATGGATTTTAATTCTTCCTTTTCCAATTCTAAAGTTCCAACCATAGACTGATAACTTTTTAGAGCCAATTGAACATCTTTCAGTTCTTTCAGTCTGGCATGACTGGCGTTTAGTTCAGAAGCATTATTTTCAAACATTTTTAGGCTTTCTGAACGCACTGTCTCAACAAATGAGATGTCAGCCTCTAAAAGAACCAAAAGGTCCAATTTATGTTCCTCATTATTTTCAAAGCCAAAATTACTGACCTTTTTCATTACAATATCCACCCAGCGACTAGATTCAACATCGGATTTGACCAAATGACCTTGATCTTCTTGTGCCATGAAACACATGTCCCTAACTTCTTCTTCATCATCAGATGATTCATCAGAATCTTCCCATTTTTCAGTTTTGGCAATCATACAACTGTTGCTTGAGTTGTCTTGTGCCAGAAGAGCCATATGTGCCTTTAACTTCTTGTATTTGGCCTTATAGCTGTCGTCAGATTTCTGAAAAATAGAATGGTTAGGAGCAGATTGTGATGATGATGGTTGACTAGATCTGCATTCCTTCATGAAATGTCCTTTCTTGCCACATTTAAAGCATTCAAGATTAGACTTGTCAATAGAAGCGCTGGAAGCAAAGGTTTGCCAGATCGATTTGATTTGGCCTTAAAACGATTGAACGTTTTAGCCAGCATGGCAACCAGATCATCATTGTCATTCTCATCACAATCATGAGTAACATTACCAGAGATACCAGTCTTTAACATTTCAGAAACCATCTTCTTCATTGAGTCAGAAATGTCACTCTCAGAAGATAGTAGAGCAACACTATGTGGTTCAGAATACTGAACCATACCAGAACTGGTAGAAACATGATTTTTGGCATCTTGCTCAGCCAAAGCTCTCTCAGCTTTGTTTTCTTCAGTATATCTGAAGGCTCCATAAAGGGAAGCAAGAGTGTGACTGTGCAAGGTTTTTCCTTGTCTTAAAACCAAGATCAAATTTTCCCATTTAGAGGGTAAAATATCACAAAATTTTTCTAACAAAATTTCTTTATCTTTGGTTACACCCAGGGCTTTCAGTTGATTTACCAGATTTGTAAATCTGATGTAAGTTTGAGTTAAAGATTCCCCAGGGACAGCAAAGAAAGACTCATATCTTTTGTTTAAAGCAACTTTTCTTGTGACAATTGTCTCATTTGTGCCTTCAAACTGTGTCATTAGTTCCTCCCACATTAATTTGGAATTTTCAAGTAAAACAAGAGTGGGCATTAGGGTTTCAGGAACTGCATATAAAATCATATTTTGTAACTTAGTGTCAAGGTCTACAAGTCTATGATCTTCCTCAGACCAATGATCCTTCTCCTTAGGTGACTGCTTAGGAGTCCCATCGGTATTTCTGACAATAGTAGAAGCATTCATGGGGACAAAGGGTCCTTCTTTTAAGATATCGGGCAAATGTCTTTCAACACCAGCAATATACTTTAGCATGCATGCTTTCCATGTTTGAAAGTTTTCACTGTTCCCGTCAAACTTGGGAACAGGATTATTTGGAAAGTGTACGTGTACATTATGTGATGGTATATTGTTGTTGATGATAGGGGGTGGAGTAGTGTTATTAGGGTCAGGTCGTTCTTGTTGAAAGTCAGCCATCTATGCAGATCAAAGGTTAAAGAATTGATATAATTCAACCTTGCTGCTCTGATACCAATTGTGAATCCCAAATATAGATGATTAACTTAAACCCGACTGGCAAGTACAACTGATCTTGATGGACAAGTTCAGTTTACGATCCAGATATGGATAACAAGAAACAATTGACTTAAAGTAAAATGCAAGAACTAAATGGCAGAAACTATATAAAGATATATATATATATGTATAATCAAGTATGTAGCATTGAGACACGTTGTTTTCTTTCTAATGTATTTGATTTATTGATATATAAACAAATACAAGAATTGTTGCGGAACAAAGATAAACACCCAAGTGTAAGTATCTAAACAATCCTGAAAAACAAGTGATCTAATTAACTTGGAAATACTCGTAAGTTTACTTAGAGTATATCTCACAAGTTGCAATGCAATAGTTTCAAGCCTTTTGCAAGTTGTGAGAAGACTTTGTATTTATAGACCAAGTCCATGATGATGTGGACAAGATCGTACAAATGTGGTTGTGAGCATTTAAGGAATTAAACCTAATTCCTTATGTGCTCATACTAGGAAGAGTATATAAGTTAGTTGATGTGACTTATAGTACTATGTTCCAAACCTATACTTTTACCTTGTACCTTTTATTAATAGATAAATCTATTAACTGGGTAAAGGTATGTAAAGTAAAAAGTCTTCCTCGTAATCAGTGTAAAGTGTTGTAAATACTTTACACTGAGATGCTTCAGTCTTCGATCTGGTAGAATCACTCTTTGCTCGCTTCTGAGATGATTCTCTTCTTCATACTTCAGAATGAATGCTTCAGATTTATCTTGATCTGAACTGAAGTGAAGCTTCAGTGAAGGAATTCTGAGACATCTCAGAATTCTGTACAAACGTCTTCACTAAACTTCAAGCTATTTCTGAACAAATTATACTTGGTCGATTTCCGACCTAACACTTGATATACTTGACTTGTGAGATACGTACTTATTCATACTTTTATCGTTGTATTGATGAACTTACGGATTAATGGTCGTTGATTAAATGGTTGAGTGAGTGATTGTTTGATTGGTTTAGTTGTTGGATTGATGAGACGGTTTATTACGTTTGATTGACTTAGTTAAGTTGTGAAGTATATTATTATTATTAGGATAGACGTATAGACATGGAAGTCGGTTCTACCTTCAATGGGCCTTAGATGTGGTGGGAAGGCTGCAGGTGACCCTATATATAAGCATCTGGGACTCGAAGAAAGTAGAATCCTCCTAAGTGTATATACGTATAGTTTAGTTGGTTGAACAATTGGGTATTGGACTTGTGTTTGAGATCGACATTTACGCATTGATACGGGTACTATATGTACTTGATGACATTTAAACGGGTACGTTATGTACTTGATGACATTTAAACGGGTACGTTATGTACTTGATGACATTGATACGGGTACTATATGTACTTGATGACATTTAAACGGGTACGTTATGTACTTGATGACATTGATACGGGTACTATATGTACTTGATGACATTTAAACGGGTACGTTATGTACTTGATGACATTTAAACGGGTACGTTATGTACTTGATGACATTTAAACGGGTACGTTATGTACTTGATGACATTGATACGGGTACTATACACTACTAGAAAAATAGCCTTTAATGACACCTAAATTATGACACGCGCATTTTAATGACAAGCAAAAACGTGTGTCATAAAAATACTGTCATAATTTGTAAAATCTGAAGGGTTTATGACACGCAATTTTTGGTGTCATAAAAAAAGGTAGTGTAACACGGGATACACTTTCTTTGCGTGTCATCCCTGGTGTCGTCTTATAACTTTGTTACAAAAGCTTATATTCCCACTAAAACAAAAAAAACCTCAAAAAAACCCCTAAGTGTCGACCCCAATCGTTTCCTCTCTCAATCTCTCCCCTTTCATTTGCAGCCACCATTCGTTTCACCAACACCAAGGTCGCCGTCATGGATTCAGATGTGTAAATTGGGTAATCGACGCCGCCGTGAATCGGGTAATAAATCTGTTTTCATTCAGATCATAAATCTTTCAAATTTTCTTTTTAAGATTTGGGGGTTTCATCAATATATATGATTATAAAAATTTATTTTCCAAGTTTGTTGTTTTTGATATTTTGTTTTAATTTTCAGATCTGGAGTGAAGATATATGATATTTTGTTTTAACTTTCAGATCTGGATCTACTAATATATATTTGTACTGTTAATTACAGAGTTAATCTGTTGAATTTGTTATGTTTGATTTTAGGAAGAAGCGGCCGAGGCAAGTAGATTTATCGGAAGTTATCGATTTTAAATCTATTTCAGAATCCTTTGATGATAACGGTGAACTTCCGAGTGGCGTATCGAAGCTTGAATGTCGATTCGATAGCCCGGTTTTCTGCTTGGATGATTGCCTGGTATGCCTCATCCTTTTATCATTCTGATTTAGATTAGTACTTGTTTTTGTTCTTTCACCTAGCATATGTAACTAGTTTTGACTACATTGTCTCTCTGTATATAAACGATTTTATTTTTTTCGTTTGCTTAATGTAACCGACCTTTATTTTGTTACGAATGCAGGTACGTGACCTTTTATAGCTGCTAAAAGTGTCACGTAGTATGCATTGGTGACGAAATAAAAGTTTGTTACATAAACGCTAAAAATATAATGGAATTAGTTTTGTTTGTAATAAGTTCTTTGTTTATAAAAATGACGATGAATGCATATTATGTTAGTTTTTGTTGCATTTAGAACAGTGTTTTGTAGTCATAGATGGGCTTGTTCTGAAGAACTTGATTCATCAGTAAACGGAAGTACAATTAAGTCGGTATCTGCATCTGTCCTGTTACGGAAGTTAAGATGGAGTACTCTTGGTCTGCAATTTGATTGGTCAAAGGTAAACGTTTTGTTACCATCCTTCACATTATGCAACTTGTTCTTGCCTTCTTGGGGTAATGTCAGGGGGAAGTTAAATGTCCGCTCCACACTCATAAGACATCTTTAATTTCAAGATAGTAACTAAGAAATAATCATATTTTGTCAGTTTTATGAATGCGACATGTAATGGCTAGAATGGTATATTTGGGTGAAAATATCTTATTTGCTATGTTTATGTAAATCGTGATTTTATTATCAGTTTATGGTATTTGTTAAGGTGCACTCTTATGGTGACTATGCGGAAGTTTATTGCATCTAAGTAGCATAAATCTTAAGTTGTGGGCATATCTAGTTTATAAAGAAGAAAAAACGCTCAATGAAACAGTCAGAGCACCACACATTTGTTTCAGCATTGTGACATTATTTGTTTGTTCCTAGTTGATTAACTCCAGATATGTCTGTACATAGGAGCTATAATGTTTCACTCCCCCACGACAAGATCCCGGATGCACTTTGTCAACTAGCTAAGAATATGGCAGCTCCTGCAATGCCAGTTGGAGAAGAGTTTCGCCCAGAAGCTGCAATTGTTAATTACTTTGGGTCAGGTACTACTTGCATTCTAACTTTCCTAGATTTAACATCTTTATTTTGATATCTTTGATTAATATGATTGTGGTCAGTAATTATCGAAAGCCCATATATAAAAAGTACTGTACTTGATTAGTTTTCCCTTGTTTAAATTTATGTCATGTAAGGTTAGAGAATTAGACGTGTTTAGAAAGGCCCTTTTGACTGAAGATAGAGAAATTGAACAGAAGGTTATTATTGCCATTTTGCCTTCTTAATTATATATACAGCTAACCTTCTACTGAACAGTCTAACCATTACAAAGTAAGAAAGATTGCTTATGGTGCAGCTAACCTTCTTAAATAATAAATGTATGCGTACTTATGTTGCCAATTTCTTGTAATACATATATTGAATTATTGATCACAGATGGACTGCAATTACTCAGCTTGCTCACCATGGTATGATCTTCGTGCCAATTGGATATACTTTTAGAGCTGACATGTTCGAAATGGAGAAGGCGAAAGGTGGAAGTCCATATGGTGCAGGTACTTATGCAGGGGATGGGTCAAGACAACCATCTGAGCTCGAGTTGCAGCAAGCTTTCCATCAGGGTAAGCACATTGCTACTGTCGCCAAGAAACTCAAGGGAAGCCTGTGATGTGCATCTAACTCACTGAAACAGTGTCAAGCTGTATGAAACACATTAAATAACAGTTAATCTCATAATACAATTAGGTTACCTGTTACTAACTTGTGGTTGTATGAAACACATTGTTTTGATATATATGAAATTCGCTCTTTTGCTATTTGTGTATTTATTTGTATTATGAGATTAACTGTTATTTAATGTGTGGATATTAGTAATTTTATAAAAAAAAAATTTAAAATTTTTTTTGAACCATGACACGCAAAAAAGGTGTCATAAAAGTGTGTCGTAAAAAGGTGTCATAAAAGCGTGTCATAAATTCATGACGCGCGAAATGCGTGTCATAAAGCTTTATGACGGGTCGATTTATGACACCAAAAAGCGTGTCATCTGACCCCTTTTATGACACGCAATCGGTGTCATTAAAGGCATTTTTTCTAGTAGTGATATGTACTTGATGACATTTAAACGGGTACGTTATGTACTTGATGACATTTAAACGGGTACGTTATGTACTTGATGACATTTATACGTACATGACTCTGATTATATAGACGACTTGAAGACCACACATATGAATTGCATTATGACTTACATGTACATGTGACATTTGTATTAATATTTACATCTTTGTGCACATTTATTACACATTTACTTATATCTGTGTAATCTTGTTGTTGATGATATTGTGTTGCCGAGAGGCTTACTGTAAGTTATATTTTGCCTCTATTCGTGCATTGTGATTATTGACGATGGTTCATTGTGGACCATTACTACGGACTCACCAACCTTGTGTTGACTATGCTTAGTACACTTTTCAGGTAATCAGGTTAATCCAGGGCGTGGAGTTTGATTGTTTGTTTGCTGTAAACCCGGACTTGGACTTACTTGGATCAAGGATTCATTTGCCTACTTTTGCATCATGCTTAGGATTGTTAGTCATATTTTGATGTTGTTTTGTAAACCTTGATGGTTAATTGTTTCCCTTATACATTTGTACTTGATTATCTTATGTATGGATTCACTGAATCCTTTATTTACATTTAGTTCATGTTCTACATTAATCCCACCTTGTGCTATATGATTTCTGTGATATTCTGAGCCTTGGCTTGGGGTGTTACAACCTCAACCTGACCTCATGAAGTAAAGCTGATCTATCAACCAAATTAAAGGCATTAGTAAAATCCACCGTGAGCATAACAAGTGAACCATCAGTGTGACGCCCACCCAATACTCTGTTAACACTATGTAATATAGCCTCTGCCTCACCCGTGTAACATCTCAAACTTTTCGACTTTGACCATTTGACTATTCCGTTAGTTAACGTTAGGTTCGTCAAGTTTATGTGCCTTAATTGGTTTATGTGTGATTAATGTGCTGTATGTGTAAGGTTTTAATGCCTTAATGATTCATGTGTTAATGTATTTAAGATGATTAAATGTGCTATAGTGTTAGTAAGTATTCCCGTTAGGTAGTTTGAGCCATAAACGTAAAGAAGTAAAGTCGATGGGCCTAAGTGTGTGCTAAGGAAAGTTGTTCCATCAGGTTAAGGGGTTATTAGGGTTAATCAAAACACAATTTCAGTTCTCATTATTCCCTTTCCAAGCCCTAGGCCGCCCCTCCCTTCCCTTGATCAATTCTTGCGTGTTACGATCATTTCTTGGTGATTTGAAGAGGCTTTGATCCATAGTTTGCATCCTTTGTGTAATCTCCAGGTATTTGAGGTATTATTACATTGATTTCATGTCCCTTCAATCCCTTGATTCGTTCTATAACTGATCTAGGTCTTTAGAGGGTTGATTGGAGGCAAAATCGGGTGTTTTAATCGATTCGGTAACCTAAAATGTTTGTTATTGTGATACAAATCAAATGAGGATTAATCAAGGATTTCATTGCATCATTATGGTCTTAAAATGATGAATTTTGAGGTACAAAAGTCGTTCATAAGGTTTGGAGTCGTTTGGGTTGTGTTTGGTTAAGTTTTAGAGGTTAAACAATAAGGTTTGTGCAGATTCAGGGTTAGTTGCGGCGCAATACCTAGGTTGCGACGCAACTAGAATACAGTGACTTAAGTTGCAATGCAATTTGCCCATTGCGACGTAATAGCGACAGAAGTTTTAAATGGCCATAACTTTTGAACCGTAACTTCGTTTTTGACAAATAAGCTATCCACGGAATCATGAGAGAGTCTACTTTCTAATGGTAATGCTTTCAAAAGATGATTATGATGTTAAGTTTCCTGAAACGTTAATTTAGTGAGTGAATGCCGAATTCCGTCGAGTTATGTAAGCTCTAAAGTATTAAACTAACCTCCGATGCATCAAGCATTGTCGTGGGTCATATTTATAGGTATTTAGACTTGATTCATGACCATAAGTAAGTGGGTATTTGTTTAGCTCATCTATTGGTCGTTTAATGATTATAGGTAGTCGGGAATACTTGCAAAGCTCGGTAACTTACGTTATCACTTGTTGTGCTCTTCAGTGAGGTAAGATAACATCTTTTGTCACCTGATGGTACAACAAAACCCGTTTTCATAAGTTAAACCTTCCAAATGTTTATGATGCTTAAAAGTAAGTTAAAGGGTGCTTATGGGAGGTTGTTACGGGATATGTGGCTTATCATTTATGATGTATGATATGCATTTGCAGGTTGCAAAGGTAAGATGTAAGTTTTTATGAAATGAAATGTTGGCATGGTATTGTTATTAGGGGTGTAAGAAATGAACCGGAAAACCGAAAAAACCGAAAACAAAAAAAACGATGTGTAACGGTTCGGTTACGGTTTTCAATATTCATTACCCGCGGTTAACCGAACCGAACCGAATTTTGATATATGTCTACATATAATCATATATATGTATATTTACACATATATGTATTACATGAATACATCATTTACATATCTATTTAGATTTACATATATATGTATATTTACATATATATGTATATTTACATATATATGTATATTTACATATATATGTATATTTACATATATATGTATATTTACATATATATGTATATTTACATATATATGTATATTTACATATATATGTATATTTACATATATATGTATATTTACATATATATGTATATTTACATATATATGTATATTTACATATATATGTATATTTACATATATATGTATATTTACATATATATGTATATTAATATATATGTATATTTACATATATATGTATTTTATAAATACATCATTTACATATCTATTTAGCTAATTTTTTGTATTTGTTGCCTTAAAATATTAACAATTTTACTAACTTTCTTTCACAATCTATGATTAGTTTTGGATATTCTAAGTAATTTTGTTATATATATACTCTTTTTAATAAAAAGTTGTTAACTTTGTTTAAAATATTTATCAAAAATATTAGTAATATCATATAGAAGACATTTTAAGTAGTAAATCATAATACTCTTAAATAGAAACTTGCATTGCATAAATATAACGTTAGAAAAAAGTAATTCAAAATTAGATGTAATGTATATTTATTTATAAAACAAAATATTAATGTAGTTAAATAACTATTTTACATAGAAAAATTAATTAATACAATGTAAATTGACTATTATAATTGAAAACTTAAACTTTATATTAGCATAACTTTAATAAATGGTTAACCGAAAATAAAACCGAAATTAACCGACTTTTTCGGGTAACCGATTTGCGGGTAACCGAAATTAACGGTTCAAAATTTCTAACTAACCGAACCGAACCGAAACCTGAAAAACGGTTCGAAATTTCTAGCTAACCGAACCGAACCGTTTACAGCCCTAATTGTTATACGATTATGAAATGATGATGTGCTTATGTTATATGTTGTATGCATGGCTTGAACACCTAGTCACTAGACTTGTGATTAGGATTGCCATGTTCACGTGCACGTTAAGGTCCCTAAAGTAAAAGACGAATTATGTGATTAGTTTAGGTGAAAGTGTAACCTAAGCTAATATGGTTAAGAAGTCTCGAGCATATGTAAAGTCTTGTATTAAGCTTAACCCGTGTTAGCTCTAAGGAGCTAGTGCGTACGTGGTCACGTGGTTTGGGAATCATGATACCTTCCGTGGCATAGTTACGTTTGAGTATTCCGCGTGGAGTAACTAACCACCATTGCAAAAAGGCATAAACGGTTTATTCAGTTGGAAATGACTTTGTCAATTCCTTAACGACGCCGATGGACCATCTTATGGTTTACCCATCAAGTCGGGTGTGAGGACTCCATGTATGGTCTAAGACCGCCTACACACAACCCCACATCCCTATGTAAGTGGCATAAGTCACTTAGCCTATGTCTAGGCAAAGATACAAAGTAAAGAAAGAAAGAAAGAAAGAAAGAAAAGAAAGAAAAGTTAGGCATAATTAGGAGTATGATGAAATCCTAATGTGTTATGTTTATGTTGTGTAGGTGATATCTCTATTGTGATATGACATATGTTATGATGACAAGTGTTTTCAAATATGTGTTATCTTACTTAGCTAATTTATTAGCTAACACTTGTTCTTTTGAAAATGTTGTGCCTTCAGGATAAGAAATCTTGAGCTAGGCGAAGATTAGCTTGGTGAGATTGGGTAGAATGAATAAAGAAGACTAGCAAAGACTTTTGAATGCTTAGACTTCCCATTAGCCTTATGTTTTGGGCTATCTCATTTACGTTTAAAGACTTGTAATAATGTGGCATTTATGTTGGTGCCAAGACTTGGATTTACTTTTATTATTTTGATGATGCTTATTAGTAACACCATTTATAAAGGTACCATCCATTACGGATGGGCAGATTTTAAAGTGATCTTTTCTGCTACATTTTAAACGCCGTTTGGCAAAGTTTTTGAAAATCCAGGTTTTTAAATGACGGGTGTTACAATCCGACACCCCGACCCCAAACTAAAAGTCATTGAGGTACTTGGTCACTTCTTTACTAACCCCCTTCATCGCAACCTTGGAAACCAAACGCCTCCATATGGTACCTGTAACACCCCAAAGTTTTTAAGGTAAAGAAATTAACCCCTTTTTATAGTTTTGACATTAAATTAATTTTCTAGTATTTTATTTTCGGATATGGGGTTAATTTAGTTGGAACTTTAACGGATAGCGGGCAAAATACCCATTAAATTTAGAAGGGGGCGTGGCATCTCATTAGAGTGCCAGCCATCCTCCCTTTGTTGAGTCATACTTCCATTCTCAAATTTCTTCTTCTAACTTCTATTCCTTCCATTCAATCCAATTCAATTCAATTTAATCAAAAACCTTAAAGGGAATCATCATCATCATCATCTTAGCAATTCAAGTGAAAAATTCAATTGAGAAACTAGAGTGTGGAGAGTGTCGGTGTGGACACACATAGGGGGAAAATGAGAGGAAATTGTGATTTCTAATCTTAATTCTAGTCTTCTCTTGAAGGTAAGAATTTCCATTAACCTAGTTCTAATCTCTTTTAAAATTAGGGTTCTTAAGAATCTTCAATTTGGAGATTTTGATAGAAATTGAGTTTTATGTAAATTACCCCCAAATTCTTGTATAACCTAGTTTGTCATTGAGTTGTATGATAAGTTTAACTAAGAAATATATGTGTTAACTTGTTAATAGTGATTTATGAGAAATGTTGATTTTCACTAGTTGATTAAATGATGATGAAAATGGTGGATTGAGCTATCTAGTGAATTATTGATAAAGAAGGCAACTCAATGACAAATAAGATAGGTTTGGAATTAGAAAGGCTAGTGAATGATAAGAATGACTAAGTTGAGTCAGTCAAGATTGTGAATGTAAGCTTATATGCATATTATGATGTGATTATAGGTTGAAGCTTGTATTTGTGCATTGACATTATATCGAGTTATTGTTCGAGTCGCGAAGGAGGTGAATATATTTGCATACCTTTATGTATACGTTGGGTCGATTTCCATATGATGATGGATTTCATGTATGGAAATTCATTTGGCGTTAAAGCCCTTGTGGCATAGTGATTAAGGAGGCCTAAGAACCTCTTGATATGTGATTAACGGGGCCTAAGAACCCCTTGTGTACGAGGCCTAAGAACCTCTTGTGAATGGGGCCTAAGAACCCCAATATGTGATGTTGATTGTGTTGTTTGCTTATATGGATCCATGTATAGTGTTAAAGTGCAAAGGTGAGCATGTAGCTGTGGCACGACGGTGGCATGGTCTACATGTAATAGTCCTTTGTGAGTTGCCCTCCTTCGTGTAGATAAATGTATGCAAGTATATTCACTAAGCCTTTGCTTACGTTTTAGTTGTTTCACTTTTTCTTATAGGCGGTTTCGGTAGAAGGAACTAGTTTTAGTTGATTGAAGTTGTTAATTTTGGAAGTGCTAGTGCTTTGAAGGTATATTGGCCATTCACTAAGGAATGGTAGTCTTTTGGTTAGAGACTTAGTTCATCCCACCTCAATGGCTCTTGGTACAAAGTTTATGTTTTGTGAAGTTTAATGTGTAAGAATTTTAGTAATAGGATATATCATGGGTGGTCATTTGAAGCTCGATGTAAACCTTGACTTTGGTTGTTTGGCAAAATGGGTAAATGACCCGTTTCATAGTGAAAACTATTCTTGAACAATTCAAAGCTTTTGGAATGTTTAAAATTGTGATTATGTCTTATTTGTATCAGTAAAATTGTAATGGAAGGTTTGGAATTGAGTCAAAACGCTAACAAACATCAAAATGGTTACTTTTGGAGTACAGCAGGGAGCGCGGACTCTGACACTCCTAGCACGGACGATGTCAGGTCAACTGCGGATGATGCAATTCAGCATCTTCCGCCCTCCACTGACCTCGAACTTGATTTTTACCAAGCCTTCGTTTGATCTTTTCGGGTTCTGAAACTTGTATAGTAGTCTTTTAACAACATTTTAAGATTATTCTAAGTGTCATTTCTTAATTTGGATAACTTTGATTTTTTTTTGCGAAAAATGGTCATATTTTTCTAAGTATAAATTATAAAATTTTGGTTTTAATATTTATCGTCTTTTAGCTTTGGGTTCTTTTAGTACCAACTGCTATAGGACGTATCCCGTTGTCGGGTTTCAAAAGAGGAGTCAAAGGAGCAGACGCAACAAACTCTGCCAAGCTTGATGGACATCTTCCCCCTAACCATAAGTTAACCACACTAGTGATAGCCTGTAAAAGATCAGTGGCAACAACAGACCCTTCTCCACATAAAGCATCCAAAATGTGTTGCGCCCTTAACCTATCCTTCCCACATGAAGTGCCCTTCGGAAAGGATTTAATGCAACCAAGGGCACTATCAACCATTACAACCAAGGGAGGCTCAGAATATAAAATGTTTGGCAAATGTGGCGATGACATGCTTGGATGTTTAGCTTTTAATGCCTTCAAGGTGTCACCATTGTGAGGAGCAACACCAGATGAGCATAACACTTTTACCGCAACAGTAAAGTGACCATCCGCAACCTTTCGAAGACATTGTCTAACATTGGTGCTGGTAGCAGTTCTTTCCTTATTAATATCAACGCCTTTTGGACCCGAAGTCCCCTAATCAGAACCTCCTAAAATATTATCAACTAGCGTGGCAATACCATCTTCGTTCCCCCACATGGCTAAAGAACTCATAATAGAACGATGCTGCAAAGTCTTTCTATTTCCAGACCTACTTTCTTGCCTACATTTAGGTCTAAACACCTACAAAGTGCAACGTGGAAGACTTAACAACCTTACCCAAGCTTCAACATAATCTGGTTGGGTAGCCACTGTGACCCGAAAAATTTCAGGTTAGCTAAACTTAGAAAGTTTACTATTTATGTGCTATTTGTAGAAAGTTAAATTTAAATATGTGATATTTAAATTCTTAGGTGTCAACATGATCAAACGTCGTTATGAAATAACGATGCCGACACACATTCATCGGGTTGATGAACCGGTCAAGTAAGACCTCCATAATATGCATTTTTGTGATATATGATTTTATGTGAGAAATATGTCTAGATGAGATGCCTATACTTTGAGAAAGTTCCTATATGAAATATATGTTGATATATATTAAGTACTAAAAGAACACACTTATGCATTCAAAGATATTTGACATAATTTATAAATATATAAATTATAAATCATGACATATAATTTTTAGTTTCCTAACTAAAAATTTATACAAAATAATATATAAATTATAAACATGACATATAATTTTTAGTTTCCTAACTAAAAATTTATACAAAATAATATATAAATTATAAACATGACATATAATTTTTAGTTTCCTAACTAAAAATTTATACAAAATAATATATAAATTATAAACCATGACATATAATTTTTAGTTTCCTAACTAAAAATTTATACAAAATAATATATAAATTATTTATAAAAGTATGTGGACCAATTTAGTGATAAAATAAAAAGGGCTAAATGTAATTACTAGTGAAAATAAGCCCACACACCTTCAACCCATGTGATTTTCGGACCCAATAGCCAAGCTCCAACCCAAAACTCAAGCCCAAGTTGCTAGCACTATAAAAGCCTAGTAATGTTGCTGGCTATTTTCTTTTTACACTACAAAACACACACACGTGCACAAATATCCTAGTGCAGACAAAAGCAAAAAAAATAATAATAATAACAAAGATACAAAACAAAACTTTTCAACTTCATCTTCTTCCCCCTTTCTCTCCCCTACCGCCGGCCACCACTCCACAGCCACACCACCGCCGCCTGCCACCTCCCTCTCCCGGGAAAACAGATCCGGCAGCCACCACCAACAACCCACTAGGGTTTTCTTCAACCCTAAACACCCAAACGCCTCCTCACCACCGCTGCTCCACCACTGCGGCTGCTGCTCCGCCACTGCTGCTGCTTCTCCGACGTCCAGCCACCACCATTCGATTCCATTAACGTCCAGGAAGGTAAGAAACTCGAGTAAGGATCTCCTGAAACAAACCCATTACTTCTTTCTCTCTAAAAACCCTAATGTCTCTTTGTTTCTCTCTTTTTTTTCCGGTTGCAGCCCCTCACCACCGCGCCACCACCACTCCACGACGACCCAGCAGAGAAGAGGAACGTTCAAGCATCATAACAGGTCGTTACATGGCTGCCCATGCTTAGTTTTCATGTCACAAACCCTAAAAACGTTTTCTTATTTGCTTCTCTTTCTCGCAGCCACGAGCCACCGCGAGCAGCCACCATATTCAGATCTGAAAAACCTTGAAAACAGGTTGTTTAACTGTCCTTAAGGCTCTCATGTTGTTAATATACGACTATGCAAAGCTGTGGTTGGTTTACTTTATGCTTCGGTTCGAAACCGTCATGAGCCGCCACCTTTAACCACCATTCACCACCACCATGAAACACCATTGTTTTGCTACTGTTTAAGGACCCTAATGTAACAACCCTCAATTTCTGACTAGGGCAATTTACTTAGACTTATCTAGGTATCTATCCCTAGAGGTTTATTAAGAGAATTGGCCTTCTAGACATTTAGGCATGGTGATAATTGCCCTCTAGTTCAATGAAATATAGTAGGTGACTAGCTATCTTAGAAATGCCATAAATAATAACTATAGACAATCTAAAACAATAAATTAGTTCTAACTGAACTTGGTGAAATATCATTGAACCAAAAACTTTAAATCAAGAAGTTAAGTTATAAAAATAATTGTACAAGACTCACAAGTTGAGATAACAATCAAGAATTCTTATAAATATCCAACAATTTAATCACCAAGCCAATTTGAATACAAAAAAAAAAAGAAAAGAGAAACCCCTTCATTGTCCCCCCCCCTTTTTGGCCGGCCCCCCCCCCCCCCCCCCCCCCCCCCCCCCCCCCCCCCCCCCCCCCCCCCCCCCCCCCCCCCCCCCCCCCCCCCCCCCCCCCCCCCCCCCCCCCCCCCCCCCCCCCCCCCCCCCCCCCCCCCCCCCCCCCCCCCCCCCCCCCCCCCCCCCCCCCCCCCCCCCCCCCCCCCCCCCCCCCCCCCCCCCCCCCCCCCCCCCCCCCCCCCCCCCCCCCCCCCCCCCCCCCCCCCCCCCCCCCCCCCCCCCCCCCCCCCCCCCCCCCCCCCCCCCCCCCCCCCCCCCCCCCCCCCCCCCCCCCCCCCCCCCCCCCCCCCCCCCCCCCCCCCCCCCCCCCCCCCCCCCCCCCCCCCCCCCCCCCCCCCCCCCCCCCCCCCCCCCCCCCCCCCCCCCCCCCCCCCCCCCCCCCCCCCCCCCCCCCCCCCCCCCCCCCCCCCCCCCCCCCCCCCCCCCCCCCCCCCCCCCCCCCCCCCCCCCCCCCCCCCCCCCCCCCCCCCCCCCCCCCCCCCCCCCCCCCCCCCCCCCCCCCCCCCCCCCCCCCCCCCCCCCCCCCCCCCCCCCCCCCCCCCCCCCCCCCCCCCCCCCCCCCCCCCCCCCCCCCCCCCCCCCCCCCCCCCCCCCCCCCCCCCCCCCCCCCCCCCCCCCCCCCCCCCCCCCCCCCCCCCCCCCCCCCCCCCCCCCCCCCCCCCCCCCCCCCCCCCCCCCCCCCCCCCCCCCCCCCCCCCCCCCCCCCCCCCCCCCCCCCCCCCCCCCCCCCCCCCCCCCCCCCCCCCCCCCCCCCCCCCCCCCCCCCCCCCCCCCCCCCCCCCCCCCCCCCCCCCCCCCCCCCCCCCCCCCCCCCCCCCCCCCCCCCCCCCCCCCCCCCCCCCCCCCCCCCCCCCCCCCCCCCCCCCCCCCCCCCCCCCCCCCCCCCCCCCCCCCCCCCCCCTAGGTGATTTCAATGGTGTGTCAAATCTGATTTTATTAAGGGTTTATAAAGAATTAGGGTTTTCAATATGATTAAGCCAATTAAGGATCTAAACGGTGTCAAACAAGTTTGTAATTGATCTATATGATCAAAATATGTTTATATATGTCAAAATCATGTTTTGGGTGAAGCCCAAGTCGATTGATGTCTGGAAAAATCGAAGAACAAGTCGTTTTATGATTTCTGGACGAAGTTAGGGTTTTCTGAAGCTAAATTCGTTTTTCTGTTGTTCAAGTAGTTAAATTCGTTTTGGTGTTCTAAGTTCGTTTGGGCATTGCTAAGTTCGTTCAGTATGGTCTAAATTCGTTTTCGTCTAAGTTCGTTTGGGCATTGCTAAGTTCGTTCAGTATGGTCTAAATTCGTTTTGGTCTAAGTTCGTTTGGGCATTGCTAAGTTCGTTCAGTATGGTCTAAATTCGTTTTGGTCTAAGTTCGTTTGGGCATTGCTAAGTTCGTTCAGTATGGTCTAAATTCGTTTTGGTCTAAGTTCGTTTGGGCATTGCTAAGTTCGTTCAGTATGGTCTAAATTCGTTTTGGTCTAAGTTCGTTTGGGCATTGCTAAGTTCGTTCAGTATGGTCTAAATTCGTTTTGGTCTAAGTTCGTTTGGGCATTGCTAAGTTCGTTCAGTATGGTCTAAATTCGTTTTGGTCTAAGTTCGTTTGGGCATTGCTAAGTTCGTTCAGTATGGTCTAAATTCGTTTTGGTCTAAGTTCGTTTGGGCATTGCTAAGTTCGTTCAGTATGGTCTAAATTCGTTTTGGTCTAAGTTCGTTTGGGCATTGCTAAGTTCGTTCAGTATGGTCTAAATTCGTTTTGGTCTAAGTTCGTTTGGGCATTGCTAAGTTCGTTCAGTATGGTCTAAATTCGTTTTGGTCTAAGTTCGTTTGGGCATTGCTAAGTTCGTTCAGTATGGTCTAAATTCGTTTTGGTCTAAGTTCGTTTGGGCATTGCTAAGTTCGTTCAGTATGGTCTAAATTCGTTTTAAGCTAAATTCGGTTGGGTTGATATGGGAGGTACTCGGGGAATAATGATGACGATGCCTATGATGCTTCCCCGTAGTTATGTTTATGATATGTTATGATGAACGGTGGTTAATGATATGTTTATGATATGTTATGATGAACGGTGGTTAATGATATGTTTATGATATGTTATGATGAACGGTGGTTAATGATATGTTTATGATATGTTATGATGAACGGTGGTTAATGATATGTTTATGATATGTTATGATGAACGGTGGTTAATGATATGTTTATGATATGTTATGATGAACGGTGGTTAATGATATGTTTATGATATGTTATGATGAACGGTGGTTAATGATATGTTTATGATATGTTATGATGAACGGTGGTTAATGATATGTTTATGATATGTTATGATGAACGGTGGTTAATGATATGTTTATGATATGTTATGATGAACGGTGGTTAATGATATGTTTATGATATGTTATGATGAACGGTGGTTAATGATATGTTTATGATATGTTATGATGAACGGTGGTTAATGATATGTTTATGATATGTTATGATGAACGGTGGTTAATGATATGTTTATGATATGTTATGATGAACGGTGGTTAATGATATGTTTATGATATGTTATGATGAACGGTGGTTAATGATATGTTTATGATATGTTATGATGAACGGTGGTTAATGATATGTTTATGATATGTTATGATGAACGGTGGTTAATGATATGTTTATGATATGTTATGATGAACGGTGGTTAATGATATGTTTATGATATGTTATGATGAACGGTGGTTAATGATATGTTTATGATATGTTATGATGAACGGTGGTTAATGATATGTTTATGATATGTTATGATGAACGGTGGTTAATGATATGTTTATGATATGTTATGATGAACGGTGGTTAATGATATGTTTATGATATGTTATGATGAACGGTGGTTAATGATATGTTTATGATATGTTATGATGAACGGTGGTTAATGATATGTTTATGATATGTTATGATGAACGGTGGTTAATGATATGTTTATGATATGTTATGATGAACGGTGGTTAATGATATGTTTATGATATGTTATGATGAACGGTGGTTAATGATATGTTTATGATATGTTATGATGAACGGTGGTTAATGATATGTTTATGATATGTTATGATGAACGGTGGTTAATGATATGTTTATGATATGTTATGATGAACGGTGGTTAATGATATGTTTATGATATGTTATGATGAACGGTGGTTAATGATATGTTTATGATATGTTATGATGAACGGTGGTTAATGATATGTTTATGATATGTTATGATGAACGGTGGTTAATGATATGTTTATGATATGTTATGATGAACGGTGGTTAATGATATGTTTATGATATGTTATGATGAACGGTGGTTAATGATATGTTTATGATATGTTATGATGAACGGTGGTTAATGATATGTTTATGATATGTTATGATGAACGGTGGTTAATGATATGTTTATGATATGTTATGATGAACGGTGGTTAATGATATGTTTATGATATGTTATGATGAACGGTGGTTAATGATATGTTTATGATATGTTATGATGAACGGTGGTTAATGATATGTTTATGATATGTTATGATGAACGGTGGTTAATGATATGTTTATGATATGTTATGATTGCTTTATGTTGGGCAATCTTATGGATTTCTTTTATTACTGATTTGATGCTATTAGTAACACCACTTATGTTTTCTCAACTGTTTTCCTTAGTTGAGTATTTTCCTAAATCGTTTCCGCATGATTTAACGCCGTTAGGCGAAAATTTTTGGAAATCCATATTTTTACGAAACGGGTGTTACAAGTTGGTATCAGAGAAGTAGTTTAAGTGAACCAAGGCCTATTGACCATAGGATTTGGACTTAAACTTAAGATGCGTATGCTAGGTATTCGTAGGATGCCTTAGCTAGTGATGACATGTGATGTAGGATGGGTTGGGACGAGTGCGAGTGTGATAGGGCTTATGAGATGTTTACGATATGATATGTTATGATGAACGGTGGTTAATGATATGTTTATGATATGTTATGATGAACGGTGGTTAATGATATGTTTATGATATGTTATGATGAACGGTGGTTAATGATATGTTTATGATATGTTATGATGAACGGTGGTTAATGATATGTTTATGATATGTTATGATGAACGGTGGTTAATGATATGTTTATGATATGTTATGATGAACGGTGGTTAATGATATGTTTATGATATGTTATGATGAACGGTGGTTAATGATATGTTTATGATATGTTATGATGAACGGTGGTTAATGATATGTTTATGATATGTTATGATGAACGGTGGTTAATGATATGTTTATGATATGTTATGATGAACGGTGGTTAATGATATGTTTATGATATGTTATGATGAACGGTGGTTAATGATATGTTTATGATATGTTATGATGAACGGTGGTTAATGATATGTTTATGATATGTTATGATGAACGGTGGTTAATGATATGTTTATGATATGTTATGATGAACGGTGGTTAATGATATGTTTATGATATGTTATGATGAACGGTGGTTAATGATATGTTTATGATATGTTATGATGAACGGTGGTTAATGATATGTTTATGATATGTTATGATGAACGGTGGTTAATGATATGTTTATGATATGTTATGATGAACGGTGGTTAATGATATGTTTATGATATGTTATGATGAACGGTGGTTAATGATATGTTTATGATATGTTATGATGAACGGTGGTTAATGATATGTTTATGATATGTTATGATGAACGGTGGTTAATGATATGTTTATGATATGTTATGATGAACGGTGGTTAATGATATGTTTATGATATGTTATGATGAACGGTGGTTAATGATATGTTTATGATATGTTTACGATACGAAGTATGTTATAGCCTTATCTTTGCGCTTATCGACTCTATCTTTCAGTGAAGGAAAGATGGTTAACACTCGTCAAGGCAACTTACGACGCGATGGAGTTACTGCTAGCGTTACTCCACCTGTCCATCCGGGTGCAGGTGCTCCTAATGCTGCTAATGCTGCTGCTAATGCTGCTGCTAATGCTAATGTGAATCGTGTGAACCCCCGCCGTGTTAATCAACCAGGCTCATTGGGTCCGATGCCTCCACCACCTGGCAATCCTCCGAGAGTTAACAATGTAGTGGTGGATCAGATTCCCAATCAGGCGGAGATGTATAATCTTGTGCTAACACTTCAGGCCCAGTTGGCCCAAACGCAAGAACAGTTGAATCAGGCGTTGGCAGCTAACGCAGAAGGAACTGGTAACAGTCACTCTGTGCCTACTCACCACACTGAGCCACCGGTCGATGATGATTTTGCTTCAGACAAGAAAGTAGTTGAGAATGTCGACGACAAGAAAGTGGGATTTAAAAGAAGGTCAAATTGGTCTTCCAATAACAATAATAATAAGAAGTTCCGTGGAAATTCTAGCTCAAGCGGTGACAAGGATAAAAAGAAGAATGGTTCATGGTGTACATTTTGCAAGACAATTCATGAAGGGCATTGTACCGACAAGACAAGAAGGTGCCATAAGTGTGGGAAGTCGGGACATCTTGCCACTGACTGTAGGGACAAGACTCGTTGCTACAAGTGCCAAGAAACGGGTCATCTCATTGCCGATTGTCCACAGATGAAGAATGCTGGAAAGAAATTTAAGGGATCTTCATCGTCCTCTGACAAGGGAAGGGCAGACAAGGATGGAAAATGGTGCCCTGGCTGCAAATCTATCCATTCTGGTCAGTGTTCTACAAAGACCCGCAGGTGCAATAAGTGTGGAACTCAGGGTCATACCATTGATCAATGCACTGACAAGGCTAGATGTTATAAATGTGGAGACACCAAGCACCGTATTGCAGACTGCCCGCAGATGAAGAAAGATGAGGGAAAGAAGGCAGAAGCTTCCAAAGCCAAAGCCCGTGCTTTTCAGATGACGGCTGAGGAGGCAAAAGACGATGATCAGGTAGTTACTGCTACCCTTATTGTTAACTCCAAACCTGCTAATGTGTTATTTGATTCTGGTGCGAACAAATCTTTTGTGTCTACTCTGTTTGCTCCTAAGTTAGACATGACTACTAGTTCTTTACGGTGCCCTATAGAAGTAGAAGTGGCTAATGGTGCAACGTCTATCATTCGGGAAGGTTACTCTGATTGTCCTTTAGAAATAGAGGGTCGTTCATTTACTGCTAACCTGTTACCCGCTACCATTCCTAGTTTCGATGTTGTTCTCGGTATGGATTGGATGTCTAAGAATGATGCTGTCGTCCTATGTTCGAAAAAGATAGTCCGTATCGCTACTCCCGACGGTAAAGGTGTCTGCGTATATGGTGACAAGAAGCCGGGAAATGTTAAGGTGATCTCAATGATGAAAGCGCTTCGTTGTATACGGCAAACTAAGTCACATTTTCTAGCTTATGTAATTGATTCTCGTATCGCGAAGCCTACAGTTTCCGATGTTGAAGTTGTTTCCGAGTTTCCAGACGTTTTCCCTGAAGATCTTCCAGGTCTTCCTCCTGATCGTGAGGTTGAATTTTCTATTGATCTCATTCCTGGTGCTACTCCTGTAGCCAAAGCTCCCTATCGATTAGCTCCGACGGAGATGAAGGAGTTAATGACGCAAATTCAGGAACTTTTAGATAAAGGTTTCATTCGTCCGAGTTCCTCTCCATGGGGTGCTCCTATCCTTTTCGTAAAGAAGAAAGACGGATCCATGCGTATGTGTATTGATTATCGTGAGCTGAATAAAAGAACGGTGAAGAATAAATATCCACTCCCTCGTATTGATGATTTATTCGATCAACTTCAAGGTGCTTCTTATTTCTCAAAGATTGATTTGCGGTCTGGCTATCATCAATTGAAGGTTGAAGAAGAAAGTGTAGCCAAAACAGCGTTCCGAACTCGTTATGGTCATTATGAGTTCCTTGTCATGCCATTCGGTTTGACAAATGCTCCAGCGAAGTTTATGGATTTGATGAACCGTGTCTGTCGACCGTTTTTGGATCATTTCGTTATTGTTTTTATCGACGACATTCTTGTGTATTCAAAGTCGGAAGAGGAACATAGAGAGCATTTGAGAGCTGTCCTTCAAGTCCTCAGAGAGAAAAAGCTATATGCTAAGTTCTCCAAGTGCGAGTTCTGGCTAAAGGAAGTTCATTTCCTCGGCCATGTCGTCTCCTCTGATGGTATAAAAGTAGATCCTTCGAAGATAGAAGCAGTGTCGAAGTGGGAGCAGCCTAAGTCTCCTACTGAAATTAAAAGTTTTCTCGGTTTGGCTGGCTATTATCGACGTTTTATTCAGGATTTCTCGCGCATTGCCAAGCCAATGACTGAATTAACGAAGAAAGGTGTGAAGTTTGTGTGGACCGATGCTCAAGAGAAAGCCTTCACAACGTTGAAAAAGAAGTTGTGTGAAGCTCCAGTCTTAGCTTTACCCGAAGGAACAGATGATCTAGTGGTTTATAGTGACAAGAAGCCGGGAAATGTTAAGGTGATCTCAATGATGAAAGCGCTTCGTTGTATACGGCAAACTAAGTCACATTTTCTAGCTTATGTAATTGATTCTCGTATCGCGAAGCCTACAGTCTCTGATGTCGAAGTTGTTTCCGAGTTTCCAGACGTTTTCCCTGAAGATCTTCCAGGTCTTCCTCCTGATCGTGAGGTTGAATTTTCTATTGATCTCATTCCTGGTGCTACTCCTGTAGCCAAAGCTCCCTATCGATTAGCTCCGACGGAGATGAAGGAGTTAATGACGCAAATTCAGGAACTTTTAGATAAAGGTTTCATTCGTCCGAGTTCCTCTCCATGGGGTGCTCCTATCCTTTTCGTAAAGAAGAAAGACGGATCCATGCGTATGTGTATTGATTATCGTGAGCTGAATAAAAGAACGGTGAAGAATAAATATCCACTCCCTCGTATTGATGATTTATTCGATCAACTTCAAGGTGCTTCTTATTTCTCAAAGATTGATTTACGGTCTGGCTATCATCAATTGAAGGTTGAAGAAGAAAGTGTAGCCAAAACAGCGTTCCGAACTCGTTATGGTCATTATGAGTTCCTTGTCATGCCATTCGGTTTGACAAATGCTCCAGCGAAGTTTATGGATTTGATGAACCGTGTCTGTCGACCGTTTTTGGATCATTTCGTTATTGTTTTTATCGACGACATTCTTGTGTATTCAAAGTCGGAAGAGGAACATAGAGAGCATTTGAGAGCTGTCCTTCAAGTCCTCAGAGAGAAAAAGCTATATGCTAAGTTCTCCAAGTGCGAGTTCTGGCTAAAGGAAGTTCATTTCCTCGGCCATGTCGTCTCCTCTGATGGTATAAAAGTAGATCCTTCGAAGATAGAAGCAGTGTCGAAGTGGGAGCAGCCTAAGTCTCCTACTGAAATTAAAAGTTTTCTCGGTTTGGCTGGCTATTATCGACGTTTTATTCAGGATTTCTCGCGCATTGCCAAGCCAATGACTGAATTAACGAAGAAAGGTGTGAAGTTTGTGTGGACCGATGCTCAAGAGAAAGCCTTCACAACGTTGAAAAAGAAGTTGTGTGAAGCTCCAGTCTTAGCTTTACCCGAAGGAACAGATGATCTAGTGGTTTATAGTGACGCATCCATCACGGGGTTAGGGTGTGTACTAATGCAACGAGACAAAGTTATCGCTTACGCCTCTCGACAGCTGAAGCCTCATGAGCGGAACTATCCTACTCATGACCTTGAGCTGGCTGCGGTTGTTTTTGCTCTGAAGTTGTGGCGACATTATCTGTATGGTACAAAGTGTACCCTTTATACGGATCATAAGAGCTTACAGTACGTGTTTACTCAGAAGGACATGAATGTTAGACAACGACGGTGGATGGAGTTATTAAAGGATTATGATTGTGAAATTAAATATCACCCAGGCAAAGCTAATGTGGTTGCTGATGCCTTAAGCCGCAAAGGATATGCGAAGAGTAGATTATGTGCGATGATTACAAAGATTGAGTCGAATTTACTGGAACCTATTCGATTAGCTCAAATCGAAGCGTTAAAGGATGATAATGTGAAAGCGGAGTCTATTGGGAAAAAGAAGAAGAACAGACTCCAAATGGAAGAAAATAGTCGTGGCCTTCGAACCTACAAAGGTAGAATATGGGTTCCTCTCTATGGAGGCAATCGTGAGTTAGTAATGGATGAAGCTCACAAAACTAAGTATTCTGTACACCCTGGTGCCACAAAGATGCATGCAGATTTGAAGCCTATTTATTGGTGGCCCAGTATTAAGAACGATGTGATGATGTATGTGCAGAAATGTTTGACGTGTGCTAAAGTGAAAGCTGAACATCAAAAGCCTTACGGGAAATTTCAGCAACTTGAGATCCCTGAGTGGAAATGGGATCACATTACGATGGATTTTGTGACCAAACTTCCGAGGACGCCTCGTGGTCACGATATGATATGGGTTATTGTCGATCGATTAACGAAGAGTGCTCACTTTCTCCCAGTTCGTGAGACTGCTCCTATGGAGAACTTCGCTACGTTGTATATTGATGAAGTGGTTTCTAAACATGGTGTTCCGATATCGATTGTGTCAGATCGTGATGCTCGATTCGTTTCCAACTTTTGGAAGAGTTTTCAACGGGAAGTTGGTACGCAAGTTCGTCTGAGCACAGCCTACCATCCGCAAACCGATGGGCAAAGTGAAAGGACTATTCAAACGCTCGAAGATATGCTCAGAGCTTGTGTAATGGATTATGGTGGTTCGTGGGATAAACACCTACCTCTTATTGAGTTTGCGTATAACAATAGTTATCATGCGAGCATTGGAATGCCACCTTATGAGATGTTATATGGTAGAAAGTGTCGGACTCCTAGTTGTTGGTTGGAGCCCGGGGAAAAGCAATTTGCTGGACCCGAATTAGTACAACTTACGGCCGATAAAGTTAACGTAGCAAAGAAAGCCTTACGTGTTGCTCGTGAAAGGCAAAAGTCATATGCTGATAAGAAAAGGAGGCCGTTTGATTTTAAAGAAGGTGAAATGGTTTTACTCAAGGTGTCGCCTTGGAAAGGTGTATTACGGTTTGGAAAACGTGGAAAGTTAAGCCCCAGATTCATTGGACCTTTTAAGATCATTAAGAAGGTTAATGAACAGGCATTTAAGCTGGACTTACCTCCAGAACTTAATGGAATTCACAACACATTTCATGTGTGTTACCTACGTAAGTGCTATGCGAATGAAACGGATGTCATTCCACTCGAGGACGTAAGTATTAATCCCAACAAGCAGATTGTCGATGAACCTGTTGCTATATTGGGAAGGAAACAAAAGAAGCTACGACGAAAGACTATCGATCTAGTTCTCATAAAGTGGAAACACAATCACGGCGAAAGTATGACTTGGGAGACCGAGTCTGTAATGCGGGAGACCTATCCCCACCTTTTTGATGCTGAAGTGATTCCGGGGACGGAATCCTCTTAAGGGGGAGGTAATTGTAACATCCCAAAACTTAATCGTTTATGTTGACTAACGTCGTTAGGTCAAATTATAAGTCCGTGATATGTTTATGTGGAAATACGTGTTTATGTGTTTATGTGCCCTAAATGTGAGATTTAATTATCTATATTGAGTGACAATAAAGTAGACTTAATGATGTGTAAAAGGCCTATGTAGTGTGCGAAAGTGCTTTAGTGTGTTATATGTATCCCCAATAGATGTTTAAAGGTGAAACGAAGCTTATATGAAGTTCAGGGACTGTTTTTGACAAGGCTCAAAGATGAAAAACGGGATTTAGGTCTAATTAGGCTAATCCCTGATGATTATGCAGCCATAACATATTTCTAAACACACACAAATTCTCTTTCAATTATCTCTCAAATCCTTCAAGGTTTTAATCAATCTTTGGTGTCTTTTGGCTTGTATTCGATCGATTATTGTCAATTGCAGGTATAAACCATTTCATTTATTGTATATCAGATTTAAGGTGATTTCAATGGTGTGTCAAATCTGATTTTATTAAGGGTTTATAAAGAATTAGGGTTTTCAATATGATTAAGCCAATTAAGGATCTAAACGGTGTCAAACAAGTTTGTAATTGATCTATATGATCAAAATATGTTTATATATGTCAAAATCATGTTTTGGGTGAAGCCCAAGTCGATTGATGTCTGGAAAAATCGAAGAACAAGTCGTTTTATGATTTCTGGACGAAGTTAGGGTTTTCTGAAGCTAAATTCGTTTGACACAAAGCTTAAGTTCGTTTGAGCACCATCTAAGTTCGTATGAAGCTTTCTAAATTCGTTAGTACAAAACTTGAAGCCTAAATTCGTTTTTGAAGGTCCTAAATTCGTTTGACACAAAGCTTAAGTTCGTTTGAGCACCATCTAAGTTCGTATGAAGCTTTCTAAATTCGTTAGTACAAAACTTGAAGCCTAAATTCGTTTTCTGGAAGCTAAATTCGTTTGATTTTTCAAATGGCCATATCTTTTGAACCGTAACTCCGTTTTTGACAAATAAGCTATCCCTAGAATCGTGAGAGAGTCTATTTTTCTAAATTCGTTTTCTGGAAGCTAAATTCGTTTGATTTTTCAAATGGCCATATCTTTTGAACCGTAACTCCGTTTTTGACAAATAAGCTATCCCTAGAATCGTGAGAGAGTCTATTTTCTAATGGTAATGAGTTTAAAGGATGATTTTGAGGTCAAGTTTCCTGAAAGGTTGAATTAGTGAGTGAAGGTCGAGTTTCGACGGATTCTATGAGTCCTAAAGTCGTACGAAAGTCCATTTAATGTCCCTAATGACTTATACTTCATATGTTAATGTACGATAGGTGTCGGGGGATTACTATTAAGCACTTGTAGCCTTTGTTTGCGCGCACATACTACTACGAGGTAAGATACACTACTTTTGTCACGCTGAGGGTGCAACAAAAATGGTTTCATAAACTATAACCTCCAAAACGGTAATGTATAACCTATAATGTGGTTGGGTTGATATGGGAGGTACTCGGGGAATAATGATGACGATGCCTATGATGCTTCCCCGTAGTTATGTTTATGATATGTTATGATGAACGGTGGTTAATGATATGTTTATGATATGTTATGATGAACGGTGGTTAATGATATGTTTATGATATGTTATGATGAACGGTGGTTAATGATATGTTTATGATATGTTATGATGAACGGTGGTTAATGATATGTTTATGATATGTTATGATGAACGGTGGTTAATGATATGTTTATGATATGTTATGATGAACGGTGGTTAATGATATGTTTATGATATGTTATGATGAACGGTGGTTAATGATATGTTTATGATATGTTATGATGAACGGTGGTTAATGATATGTTTATGATATGTTATGATGAACGGTGGTTAATGATATGTTTATGATATGTTATGATGAACGGTGGTTAATGATATGTTTATGATATGTTATGATGAACGGTGGTTAATGATATGTTTATGATATGTTATGATGAACGGTGGTTAATGATATGTTTATGATATGTTATGATGAACGGTGGTTAATGATATGTTTATGATATGTTATGATGAACGGTGGTTAATGATATGTTTATGATATGTTATGATGAACGGTGGTTAATGATATGTTTATGATATGTTATGATGAACGGTGGTTAATGATATGTTTATGATATGTTATGATGAACGGTGGTTAATGATATGTTTATGATATGTTATGATGAACGGTGGTTAATGATATGTTTATGATATGTTATGATGAACGGTGGTTAATGATATGTTTATGATATGTTATGATGAACGGTGGTTAATGATATGTTTATGATATGTTATGATGAACGGTGGTTAATGATATGTTTATGATATGTTATGATGAACGGTGGTTAATGATATGTTTATGATATGTTATGATGAACGGTGGTTAATGATATGTTTATGATATGTTATGATGAACGGTGGTTAATGATATGTTTATGATATGTTATGATGAACGGTGGTTAATGATATGTTTATGATATGTTATGATGAACGGTGGTTAATGATATGTTTATGATATGTTATGATGAACGGTGGTTAATGATATGTTTATGATATGTTATGATGAACGGTGGTTAATGATATGTTTATGATATGTTATGATGAACGGTGGTTAATGATATGTTTATGATATGTTATGATGAACGGTGGTTAATGATATGTTTATGATATGTTATGATGAACGGTGGTTAATGATATGTTTATGATATGTTATGATGAACGGTGGTTAATGATATGTTTATGATATGTTATGATGAACGGTGGTTAATGATATGTTTATGATATGTTATGATGAACGGTGGTTAATGATATGTTTATGATATGTTATGATGAACGGTGGTTAATGATATGTTTATGATATGTTATGATGAACGGTGGTTAATGATATGTTTATGATATGTTATGATGACGGTGGTTAATGATATGTTTACGATATGATATGTTATGATGACGGTGGTTAATGATATGTTTACGATATGATATGTTATGATGACGGTGGTTAATGATATGTTTACGATATGATATGTTATGATGACGGTGGTTAATGATATGTTTACGATATGATATGTTATGATGACGGTGGTTAATGATATGTTTACGATATGATATGTTATGATGACGGTGGTTAATGATATGTTTACGATATGATATGTTATGATGACGGTGGTTAATGATATGTTTACGGTGGTAATAGGTACATCGTGCCTTACGGTGGTAATAGGTACGTATAAATCGTGCCTTACGGTGGTAATAGGTACATCGTGCCTTACGGTGGTAATAGGTACGTATAAATCGTGCCTTACGGTGGTAATAGGTACATCGTGCCTTACGGTGGTAATAGGTACATCGTGCCTTACGGTGGTAATAGGTACGTATAAATCGTGCCTTACGGTGGTAATAGGTACATCGTGCCTTACGGTGGTAATAGGTACATCGTGCCTTACGGTGGTAATAGGTACATCGTGCCTTACGGTGGTAATAGGTACATCGTGCCTTACGGTGGTAATAGGTACGTATAAATCGTGCCTTACGGTGGTAATAGGTACGTATAAATCGTGCCTTACGGTGGTAATAGGTACATCGTGCCTTACGGTGGTAATAGGTACATCGTGCCTTACGGTGGTAATAGGTACATCGTGCCTTACGGTGGTAATAGGTACATCGTGCCTTACGGTGGTAATAGGTACATCGTGCCTTACGGTGGTAATAGGTACATCGTGCCTTACGGTGGTAATAGGTACGTATAAATCGTGCCTTACGGTGGTAATAGGTACATCGTGCCTTACGGTGGTAATAGGTACATCGTGCCTTACGGTGGTAATAGGTACATCGTGCCTTACGGTGGTAATAGGTACATCGTGCCTTACGGTGGTAATAGGTACATCGTGCCTTACGGTGGTAATAGGTACATCGTGCCTTACGGTGGTAATAGGTACATCGTGCCTTACGGTGGTAATAGGTACGTATAAATCGTGCCTTACGGTGGTAATAGGTACATCGTGCCTTACGGTGGTAATAGGTACATCGTGCCTTACGGTGGTAATAGGTACGTATAAATCGTGCCTTACGGTGGTAATAGGTACATCGTGCCTTACGGTGGTAATAGGTACATCGTGCCTTACGGTGGTAATAGGTACATCGTGCCTTACGGTGGTAATAGGTACATCGTGCCTTACGGTGGTAATAGGTACATCGTGCCTTACGGTGGTAATAGGTACATCGTGCCTTACGGTGGTAATAGGTACATCGTGCCTTACGGTGGTAATAGGTACATCGTGCCTTACGGTGGTAATAGGTACGTATAAATCGTGCCTTACGGTGGTAATAGGTACATCGTGCCTTACGGTGGTAATAGGTACGTATAAATCGTGCCTTACGGTGGTAATAGGTACATCGTGCCTTACGGTGGTAATAGGTACATCGTGCCTTACGGTGGTAATAGGTACATCGTGCCTTACGGTGGTAATAGGTACATCTTATGGGTTTCTTTTATTACTGATTTGATGCTATTAGTAACACCACTTATGTTTTCTCAACTGTTTTCCTTAGTTGAGTATTTTCCTAAATCGTTTCCGCATGATTTAACGCCGTTAGGCGAAAATTTTTGGAAATCCATATTTTTACGAAACGGGTGTTACATTTTTACATTCACTCTTTTCTTGTAACTCTCACTCTTCACACACACTTCACACACACATCTATTACTCTCTCAAAAACCCCTCCTTCTCCCTCTTTCTCTTCTCCATTCACGGCACAAACAAACAAGAAAAACAAGGACAAAAATCAAATCTAAACTAAGATAATAATAAGGGTTTGTTAAGGATTAAGCAAGGATTAATTCAAGATAGGTTTAAGAGTTATTTCAAGCTTGGAATAAGGTTCATTTGGGGCTTAGAGGCCACGAAATTTTCTGCCCAAAATCATCTTCAAAACCGATTTCAAGAAGGGTATAAATCTTCATCTCTTTGTTTAATCTATCTTATTTTTGTATATATTAAAAGATCTTTATCAAAAATCATGTTTTTCTTTGATTTTCTTCTTGATTTAAACTCAATGAGGGCAAGGTTGATAGATCCTTATCTCACATGTTCATGCATGTAAAGATCTAGAGAAAGGATTCAATGATTCAACAAGAACAAGACCCAAGAGTTGGTAGTTGTAAGATTTGTTGTATATTTGCTAAATGGGTCTCATAAAAATGGTTTTCTATGAAATAGAATACTCTTATATTTCTGTGATTTTTCATCAAGAATGATATTTTCAAAAGTTAGATTAAAGTTAATAGCTTGATCTTGTTCAAAAGTGTTAGATCTTAACATGCATGCTTAGATTTATACTAGTTTATGTTGATTTTGAATTAGGATGTGAGAAGGATCTTTGGATGATGATTGATGATTTTGAAATTGATAATAATCTGTAAATTTGATGTTAAGAACTACAAAATAAAGTATTAATCTTGTAAATGATAAACTCAAGTGCTAATTAAGCAAGAATGGTCATTGGTGAGTTGATATAATCAAGAACATTCTGACAGAAATAATCTTCTGTCTTGGAACGGATAAACGGAACATGTGAGGGCCGTTTCAAGCAAAACTTTCAAAATAAAAGTTGTAGATAAACGAGTTAAATTTAACCACCAACTGGAATCACTCAAAAATACTGAACCAAACAAAAGATATGATTTTTCTACTAAAACTGGTCAAAACTTCATTTTTGTCTGAATATTTTATCAACTTTGACAATTTTTATCTCCTAATCCATAAGGTTCCAGGAGGCCATACTTGGTGGAAAGTAATTCCAATGTGTCCTAAACTTAAAATAAAATCATGGAATTTTTATTAAGAGCAAAACCCAATGAACTTTTATAAAACTTTCGAGTATGCAAAACAGTGACTGTTTTGACCACTTCCATTTGTAAAAATATTTAGAGGTAGTAAACATTCTTTATAAATTAAGACAAAATTCACAAAATAAGTGGACACATATAGGTTATTGTATAAAAATCAGGAGGGTCCAAATAATTCGGTTTAACCCCAAAACAGTAGCCAACATTTCATAAAAATGTGAAGTAAAAACAGAAAATTCTGAAGTAAACCAATAACTTGTGGGATGGGCTATGTAATGAACTAAGGAGTTAATGGGCTAGCCCGGCCCAATTAGTGAACTCATAAGAAACATAAATCAGTAGGCCCACTGGGCCCAATAAACCATATAGCCCAATAACCAATATAACTCATTAAGCACATAACCCAAATAAGGTCAAGCCCAATAACTAAATTAAGCCCAAGTCACTTAAAAGCCCATAACACTTAGGCCCAATTGGTGATGGCCCATAACACCTAAGCGAATTTCATAAACCCGAATAATCATAAGACATATTGAAGAGTATGTGAGTAAAAGATAAGCGTAATCGAAGTAACACAAAAAGGATGATTAAGTAGAATGGACATAAGTAATTACGTTAACCAAACTATAAATTGATATCACAAATGCTAATTCGTGCTAAAATCGGTTACACATAAAATGATGAATAAGGATAATATAACTTAATATGGCATTCTCATATGATAACCTAAGATGCCAAACGAAACCACAAATGAAGGCAAGTTACCGAAATTCTAACAACTTATAACTACATGTATAATGAAAGTGAGCTTTTGCACCATCAATCTTTACAACCAAAAAGATGCGAATACTAGCAATACACTTGGATCCCATAATTGATGACAACATAATGAAAGTGGCATTTTTAAGTGATGGCTTAAGATAGGAACTTAAGTATATTAGTCCTCTCGTAGGGATAGTCTTGGCTTTGAAATGTGGTTGAGGACCATGATGGAATATATGATCAAGGAAGCTATAGATGGGAAGTACCCATTTTGGATAAATAGATATAATGCTCGGCATATCAAGGTGAGTCATAGCCCCCTTTCAAACTCTTTTATATGTTTTACTTGCGGGGTGAAAAGCATGATTAATTAAAATGACTTTCTCTTATGAAATGATTCTTTGAAATAATGATAACGATATGGGAATTATATTGTATGTTCAACATGTTATATATTATATGATGAGCTTGAGTACTGTCAAACGGTGGTCCCCTGTACACTACTATTAACTCATTGAGGCCTGTAGTTAGAGGGTTGCGCAACTAGGATTCGTCCCCTCACTCACCAAGATGGCAGCGGGTTGACTGGCCGCCTTGTGGCCGCCCTCATCTCCGGTCTGCCTAGGGGTGCTCTAATCTACTTTATATATTATTGGTCGTCTCCATGGCACGACCCATTTATTATTATTATTGCACGTGATTGACAGCATGTGCTTCTTTTATTCTTCGGGACATATTATCATTATTATTATTTGGACGTGAAAGGGTCTTAGTAGTGGCTCAAGACAAACTCATCGAATTATGCCTTTGGCTAAATATTATTGATTATTATCTATGGTTGGATATT
>CM067172.1:44283165-44305627 GCA_034093135.1 Erigeron breviscapus
GACCGATTCAATCAATACTTAAGAACAAATTTGAACTTGAAACCTCTTGTAAGAAAACAATATCTTTTGTCACTAAACTATTTGGTGGGAATTATCTATTTTATTGATAATTAGTTTAACTAATGATCAAAATAATAAATCGACCGATGTAACGTACATTTCATAGCCATTTTTATGTTATATACTTCCATCACTGGACTATTATCGATGAAATAGTATCACATGATATCATCATTATCTTATTTTTTACTATTGTATAAAAATTCTTCATCCCCTCATTTTTAAAAATAGTTAGAAAAAAATTAGTTTGAAAATAACCCGGCCAATTACATTTAATGAACCCTCATATTGGAAAGAGTTACAAAAATTATTCAATTTGTTCTTAATAAACTAATTTACAGCTTAAACCCTTATTTTATAAATTTACACCCTAAATTTTTTACCTTTTAAAATATCTCTACTACCATATTTACATCAAATACATTTAAATCAACCTACACCACTTGACACCGGCGTTGCCGCCACCGCCGTCGCATTGTACGAGAACCTTGCTAGTTATTAGTATTATTATAATCACTACACTAAATGTGTTTTTCTTACATCAAATTGATCGATATTATTAAATCTTTTTCAATACGGATTCATCTCATCAAAAGGTATTTGCTTGAGCTCTACTCGAAATGACTTATCAATAAAAATCTTTATAAACTAGCTTGTTACGTATAAAGAGTAAATATGTGTTGATGTATATGGATATTTTTCTAGCAAGAAATTAAACAATATACGAATTTTATCTCAAATGAATTAGATTTAAAATTCACGAGGATTAGTTGGAGATTTAAATATGTTGAATGTAGCTAATCAAAGACTCGGTGATAGGCAACTTGGCTATTAAATTTGCAAAGTACATTAGGATCATCTATAAGACTATAATTAAGTAATCATGATGTAGTTAGTGACAAATGGGCAATGATATGTATGCAGTGTCACAAGTCACCCACATGCACTATCTTCTTATTGACTCCATAATCAGCTTTCATCTACAGCTTTACGAATATTAGGTTGATTTATTTGTTTTTAATTAGGAATATCAGGTTAATTTTATTTCCATATATGATGTTCATAATTATCAGGAGTTTAAGGTGGCTCGAATCAATTTTATTTTATTCTTTAGTATTGACATCTAATTATCGGATATCTGTAGAGATGAGGGGAGTGATCGTTACCACTACTTCCCGCCACCACTATCGTCATAGGATATCAATGTATGATGTTGTGGTTTTTAGCGAGTTTGAAATGATCTCGGCCAAATGAATTCCACTAAAAGTGAAAAATAGACATGAATGTATCAAGAATTAAATGGTAATGATATTAGTCAAATTACTTCAAATTAACAATAGATGTACAAGTAAAAATTGTTAAAATTAAGACATCATATTACTAGTAAATATGTTCCCAAATCATTATGTTACGTCAAATACCAAATAAAAGACTAGTTCCAAATCATTATGTTACGTCAAATGCCAAATAAAAATCCAGGTCGATTATATACACATACTAGATTATTTTTTTGAACATCAATTTTATAATCTAACGGCCTTTCGGCGAATTACCGAAAAGTCACTAAAATTACATGAAATAATTGGGGCAGATTTGCCATAAGTTCCAGACTATACTATCTTTTCTACTACGACATTTGATCCAAAAATAAGAAAAAGAAACAATTTCACGAAAAATCTCTAGGCTGGGCATAGTGACTCCTTTGAAAACAACATTGTTCCGATACTTCCATATTACCCACCACCAAATAGATAAAATAGCTTCAACAATATTCTTGGCTTTCTTTGTCAACTGCGTCCCCAATATCTGGTCCAAACACTCACTTGGGCCCCCGTCTGGCATAGATTTAGTCTCGCATAAACATATGGATAAGTTGATATAACAATGTTTATATATTTTTTTTGAATTACCGTTCAGAAAAAAAAAATACTTTGAATTATTTTTATGCATATTGATATTAGACGACATGAATATACATTTTTAAATTTTTGGCAAAATCTAATTAACGACAATTAAAATAAGCATTGTTTTTCAAAATAAAACTGTATGATGAATATGAAACTTTAAATAGTTTGAAATGTAAGGTAAAAAATTCATTAAAAATATATCAATTACGTTATTATTAATTAATTAAAATTATTATACATTTAATATTTATTGTGTTTATTGATCATTTTATATTTAATTTAGTTTTAACTTATGTATCATAAAGTTTTATTAATTATAAGTTATTTAAAAACTTTTTATATATGAAAAATTCAATTTTAAATAAATTGAATTTAATAAAGTTCATGATAAAAAATTTTGAAAAGAAAAAAGATTCCATCACTAGTTCACTTACGTGTGCATAACATGCAATGTGATCCACTTCCACTAAGATATGCTAATGATGCTCATGCATTTGTATCTAATCAACTAATCAGTGATATCACTAGCTAGCTACTAACAGATTAAGATTGTATTTTGGCACACGGTAACACCACCAGGCAAAAGTCAACCCGACCAAGGCATTAGCGGCGACGTCGCCGCTAATACTCTGACACTGACAGGGGGCCCGCTAATTTCTCTGCCAGATTTACCATTACAGACATGGGGGGCCCGCAGTATTAGCGGCGACGTCGCCGCTAATACTCTCTCTGGTGCAGTATTAGCGGCGACGTCGCCGCTAATAATGCCTCTGGTGGGGTTACACTTTTTTGCCTGGTGGTGTTACACTCCTCGATTTTTTTCCCCTTATCATCAAGAGGGTCTGTAATGATAATGGGATGGATGGTGTCAAGGCCTAAACCACCTGGGGTCTTCCAATAAGGAGTCGATTGGTGTCCTCATTAAGTCATTAGGGTCGTTGACCGACTTTGTCGTGTCAACGACGGTAAGAGGTTGGATTGTTTGAACATTTAATATATTTTTTTCTTTTTTGTGTTTATTGGGTACGTATTAAGATATTGTTAAGTTTGTTTTTAAATATTACATGTTCAGCTTTTAAAATTATTGTTACGAAAATAGTATGGTGTTCATGTGACAATGATATATTGATATGGCACACCATTTTGATGTGATGGAGTGGCCATTTTGTACAATCACCCTAAAGGAAAACAAAGATTATTAACACGAGTTTTTGGGGAAACTAGTGTAGGTTTTATACGATAAGATATTAGACAGTTAACGGAAATGTTCTATTTGGAAAACAAACTAATACTTATAAGTACTAAAAAACCATATGAACCATTTGAGAACCATTTGATAATTTGAAAAACAATGAGAACTTTTAATTTATAACTTGATAAGTTCATATGTGAGTGGTATGTCTGAATAAATTCATTAACATGTGAACATATCATATTATACGTAACTTTACATGTTTTTAATAATTATTTGTATTCTCATATGAACCTTAATTATGTTTTATACATAGAAAAGTTTTAAGACAAAACTTTCCATATAAGTACTTCATGTCAAATTTTAGTTACCTACTTTACAAGTATCTTGTTAAGTAACCCATAGATAATCGATGATTGACTAGTGTTCAACTACTTTACAACCGAAATGTATCATCATGTAACGAATTGAAGCAAGAGGTCCTATAAATCTCGTTTACTTCAATAGATAGCTAATTTTTCATATGGCTAAAAAATATGTCTAATTATACTCCTTTCATTTGTTGACACATGTATTATACATTTTTTTTCCTCTTAATCTTCATCTATATCATTTCTTTAATTTTCTTGCTATGTGTTTTACTCTTCCTTATTAGTAACACCTTTAGACATATTTTTTAATCACATTATACATTTTCCTTTTCATATATATATCTCTCATTAAATATCAAGACCATGGGATCGATACATGTAAAACATAGTATTAGGAACACTGCATATTAATTGTATGTCGAATACAAATATTCATTTTGGTGGCGTGAATTGTATATCTATATATTGTATATTTGTATTTATCTAGTTGAGTTGATTAATGGGCAAATATTATTTGTCTCAACCAAATTCGAAGGTGACCATTCTGTCTTTGCCTGACAGGGGATGACATCTAAAGGATGGGAGTAGTAACAAGAAGTTGTGGTTGTGCTTTAAAAAGCTATATTTAATGCAACTATGCAAGTAACATGCATCAAATTATTCCACCGTGATAAAGAAACGAACTATGTTTGACATTAATTATACCTTTCAGGCTTTCAGCTGCGAACAGTTTATAATTAAGTGATTCTAAAGATATTAAATTTAGATAAACTCATATGTATAGTCGAAATGTGACTAAAATATCTGTTTTGGGGGGTCAAAAGGATTTTGTTTGGAAAGCACCAAGTTCATCAATATGTAGAACACAATTTATTGTTAAAAAAATTTCAAGCGATTCGTAGTGATGACGGCGGCGGCGAGTGGTGTGAGTTAGCGGAGATATTTTAGAAGATAAGGGACTTATGATGTAATTTAATCATTAAAGTATTGGTAAATTCTCTTATCTCAAAGTTTAAACTTTTCAACAAGAGCTAGTATTTTTTTTATAAGATAGTATAGATATATCTCGAGGTTTAAATAATTACTTGTACTTTAAACTCAATGAAAAATAAATACAAAGGAAACTTTATTGGATGTCATTAACATGCATAAAGTACTTGTATTTTTATCATAATATTTAGATTTTGGACTTTTGATATAAAAGGTATATACTTTTTATGCACGCTTAGGGTTGTTTTTAGTATTTTCCAAAAAGTTTTATAATTCCCCCCATTAAATCAGATCATACATTAATACATAAAAGATAAAATTATTTTTCATTTTGTACGTTTTCATGTACATGTTTTTATTGAGTCACAAAAAGGGGAATGAAAAAAAGCATAAAAGATGTATATTATTTTTCATGTTACTACTTGCTAGAATGTGTAATAGTTCATTACACATATGCCGTAAGCCCTTGATTTTAATAACAATGTAGTTTATAATATGAAATATTTACATATAATGAATATCAAAGTGAATTACTCCGTATTAAAGAAGAATTGAAGATACATCCACCTAAAATTTATAAACACTCAACAACTAGAACTTGAAAAATATGGAAGGGACTGGAGAGTAGGAATACCTACTTATGGACGTTGTCAACAAATGCTAATATGCTAATCATGAATATGGTCATATAAATATATTTTCCAAATATCCATGAATTTCAAAACCATATTCGAAAAGTACTAATTTGTTTTGATTTTGTTAATAAGCAATTCTAGATAGCATAAATATGATTTATTATTACATATTTATATAAATATGATATGTTGAGATTTACTGATTTTTTGATTTGGTGAACCCATCTTTATATATGTCTCACTATTTTTTTTAGTTATTTTTTAACGGCAAAAAAGTTTATATTCAAACAACTTAGATGGTAGAACGGGGAAAAATACAATTTGAATATACAACATATAACATCACAATTTAGATTCTTCTTAGTTCTTATGACTATACAAAATCTATTGAAACATCTTTTTTTAGTAATAAAATTATATTTATATGGTATGATGTGATGTGATGTAAAAAGGATTTTTAAGTTTTAAACTGTGATTCCAGACGTAAATTTTTGTTACCCTCGAGGAAACTTTATAAAGGCAGTAATGCACTAACGTATCTATCTATTTTATAACTAAAAGAGAAGGTTGGGGGTACAATTGGCACCCTTTAAAGCTTTTTTTAAGCCTAATACTCTTTTTTAATTACTCTAGAGCTCTCTTCTTTTTTTCCTAGATTTTTTTTATATTTTATTTGCTTATTAAATATATAATATATTTAAAACTTTATCATAAATCTTTTTCTATCAAAACAAATTTTTTAAAAATTGAAGATATATAATATCCTTAAAACTCTCTCAATAAATTATTATATATACAACCTAAATTTTTATTAATTATCGTCATTCTTATTATTCCTCTCATTCCTATCTTTAATAAACAAATCAAGTTAAGTAAATTTATCAACAAAAAAACATACGGTGTTTGTTTATTATTTGATATTGAATTGTTATTATTATTTTTCATCTCTTTTAATTTAGTTTGTTGTCAATTGTAAGTTTGATTATGGTTTCTTCTACTACAAAAAGGTTTATTCTTTTAAATTTGTTTTGTTCATGTTTTGTTATTTTTCATCTGTTTTGTTATTTATTATTTTGATATTTACCTTTAATATATATTTTTTGAAATTATCCGTCCATCGGACGGGCCTGAAGACTAAAACTAATACAACATTTCTACAAAATAAAAAAAATAAATAATATAAGTTGGTTGAATAATCTATAATATTTATTTTTCTAAATGAATACCCTAAAATCTGCAAAAATATATCTCAGCACATATATTGGTTAACAATGTGATAGGCATTAGACAGTAAAGATTCTTTAAATATATTAGGTCATGTACCTGATTTTGTAACACTTTCTTTATTGTACTTGGGCTTTTAGTACCTTGCTAGAAGTCACTTATATTTTAATATATACTTGCCGTTCAAAAAAAAAAAGTTGAAATATAAACGATATAGTAAATTAGTCATGCTTCAAAACTATTTATAGTATAGTCAAACATTTTCCCTGTGGCCGTAATAAAATCTAGGTACTTTTAAAAAGATAATACAAAAAAAAACATACATACATCACTATCTTTCTTTCTTCTGTTGCTTTCTTTTTTCTTTTCTTTTTTTCACTCTGTGTATATACATGCATATAACATGTGTATGTTATTTGTTTAAGTGTTTGACATTTGAATTAGTCCAATTAGGGAAAGATTGGAATATAACTTGGTCAAAAGTATATTTAATAACGATCCTATACATTGAATATTTTGTTACACATATCAATTGAGTATTTTGTAACCACTCGATTGAAAACTCCTATCACCAAAAAAATCTTAAAGGAGAAAAGTGTATTAATAAAAATGACATAATTAAGATACATTACAACAATTGAGTATTGACTAAATTTATTAAAATAATAAATTTAAAAATGTCACAAATCATTTTTTCATTTTGTCAAAACACACTATATTTTGTTCATTTTCGTAAATTGTTGTGTTCATAAAAAAACAGAAACTTAGATTAACGGGTTTTTTTTATTCATGTATGTTTTCAGCTAACTAAACGAAAAAACATTGATAAACTTTTTGCAGAATATATATTTGATCGAATGTTCGATTAATTTACAGCCGTTAATATATATAGGAATATATGTCAAAGGTATTGGCGGAATGGCGGTCAGCCCGTCTCTTAAGTCCTTAACCCATATGTCGTCTCCTATTTATTTAGAAAACAGCATAGAACTTTAGGCCCAAAAAAAACAGCATAGAACTTAACCCATATGTCGTCTCCTATGATGATCATGAATTCATGATTCATGAATATGCATCTAAGAGGCCCAAGATATAAACCCAGGCAGCAGTAAATAAGTAATATAGTTGCTGGACTGCTGGTTGCTGGTTTACGTATCTTCATATTTACTCATTTACTGGTTACGCTGTTTTGTGTATTTTTAGAGAAATTGATTATATATCCTCTTTAATCATATTTCAAATTTCATTTAGCTACAAAATGAAGAAATTTTATCAAATCAAAAATGAGATTAATTTTTTTTTTTATAATGAAATTCACATATCAAGACGGCCCAAATAGCAAAGTGGCTAGGCAACAGTCTAGAGCCCCCGGTTAGCAAAGGCCCCAAGTTTATATAATATTAAGTTTAGGAAAATGATATTGACAGTTTTTAGGGTTGTCATTAGTGGCTTATTATATGCATAAAAACTATTCCCCGTCCCATTTTAATTGTCATGTTTTGACTGGTCAGGTCTTTTTCTTCCGATTTTGACCGTAAATATCTTTGTTTGTGTTATATATTACTTCATAAAAGTTATATCAATGAAAAATACATTTAAAACTCAATCAATTCATATATGATATATCAAATGTTATATAATACAAACAAAAATATTAACGATCAATGTTGAAAGAAAAAGACCCAAAAAGTCAAACTATGACACTTAATATGGGACGGAGGATCAAAACCACCTTTTAAATTTTTGCATATAAAAATAAAAAATTTAATACATCCAAATTTTTTATATTGACACCCTTTTAACAAAATTCAAGAATTAAAGATTGGGACGACATAGTCCAAAAATTCAAGAAAAGATTACTAGTGTGGAATGCGAAACTCCTGTCCATTGGTGATAGAACCACGCTTATCTCTTCGGTGTTAGTATCTGTTGGAAATTATTATCTGACACTTTTTAAGTTACTAAAGAAGGTAAACGACACTCTTGAAGCATTAAGATCCAGGTTTTTTTGGGGTACAACTGATGATTGCCAAAAGATGGCGTGGATTAAATGGAAAGATGTGTTAGCTTCTAAAGAGTTTGGAGGTTTGGGTATTGGCAGTTTATAGGCTTTTAATCTCGCACTTCTTTATAAGTGGAGATGGCAGACTCTTTCCTCTAAAGATAATTTGTGGGTCAAAGTTATTGTGGCAATTCATGGCCATGAAAGTCTAACAAATTTCACCTCTAAAAACCGAGGTATATGGATTTCAATTTGTTCATCATTCAGAGAGATTCTGTAACACCCCAACATGGCGGAATCATGGGGTATCACTTAGAAAAGCACAGCACGACATGGAAATTATGTAGAGTCAAACTATATGAAAACATAGGATTGAAACAATCCTTAAACTTGTACAAACGTATACGATCATCAACATTCATCGAAATACATGTTCAATCAATAATAAAAGGCAATTCAATCGATAGTAGTTGATCCTAAAAGCAACCCATAAAAGGGAAGTAAGGATCATGGATCCAGAAAGTCCAAAGCTAGTCCAATCCTAGCAAGCAAGCATGCAATCATCCATTTTGTCTCTAATTAACTTGATTACCTGAAAAGTGTACTAAAGAGCGTCAACATAAAGTTGGTGAGTTCGTAGGGACAAGTAACAAGGAATAACCGTGTCGGATAACAACCGTTAACGATAAGCGAGGATTAGAATATCTAATCAAGTCCAAAGAAACCCTAAAAGGTTTCACATTAGCACAAATCAATACAATCAACGTTTCAACAACAATATCATTATACATAAACCGTTACGCCTTACCTGTCAAACAGTGCGCCAGTAAACCGTTACGACTTACATGATAAACAATGCGCCATATATCGTAACCCGTTGCGACTCACATGATAAACAATGCGCCATTATACATTAACCATTACGCTAACATGATAAATCATTTACATGATTATCAATGCGTCATTCATCATTAACCAATACGCCTAACATGATATATCATTTACATGATAATCAAAGTGACATTCATCATTCACCAATACGCCTAACATGATAAACCACTTACATGGTTATCAAAGCGACATTCATCATTAATCAATACGCCTAACATGATAAACCACTTACATGGTTATCAAAGCGACAATCATCATTAACATTCACATCAACAATCAACAATTAAGCAAATTGACATCTCGGTCCATATCATAACAAGTGAATCAACCAACAAATACGATGCACATACACTTCTTATAATTCTACTTTAAAGGAATCATCGATGCTTATATATAGGGTCATCCGCAGCCTTCCCACCACATCTACTACTCATAAAAAGTATAATTGTCTTCCATGTATGTACAACTATCTAAAGCACAACAAGTATTCATAACGAAGTCATAGTTAACCGAGCAACAAGTCAATACATTAAACAAACAATCAATCAACAAGCATGTACACTTTTCAGCCCGAATCTTAATTGAGTAGGGAGGGGTTACGAAACTCACCTTATTCTTGATAATTCAACAGCAAAGTAGAAGAGATTGATGTAGTCAATGATGACGAGTGAGTCAACTGGCCACGTTACATATTCCCTTAGTGTTGTAGAAGAAAGATCACTTAATCTTGTGTGATTTATAAGAGAGAAATTTAGAAGTGAATATATGATGGTACGAGTTTTATGGTTAAATAACATATGCTATTTATAGACGAACGAATTCGTTCGTTTGATTATTATAATAATACGATAACCAGCCTATTTAGAAAAAAAAAAAAGGAAAGAACGCCGAAGTCCAAGAATGGCTGGATTCATGGATTCAACGGAAAAAAATTTCAACACACACGTTCTTATTAGAATTTTTTTAATTATTATTATATTATAAAGTTAATCATGAATAAGGGATATGTATATGTATAGTATTCTTTTTGTCCATATATTTAGTGTACTAAACCCGTGATTCATAATTTATAAATTTTAAATTATAAAGTAGATAAAAGTGTGTTTCCCACTACTTCTTGGACGTTTCTAATGATAGATTTCCTTTATCCGAGTAGTATATATTTATACATTGTTTTAATCCTAATTTATCCATACGAGCTCCTATTGAGAAAATTCAAGTTTCTATAAGATCAGAAAATTAAGATCTACAACTTTCATTTTGATAATTTTTGCTCAATTAACTCCTGTGAGCGGGTTTTGGACGTTTATATTATAAGAATAAAGTATGAAAACGATGTTTACTATTCAGCACTATTCACTTTTGAAATTATTCGAATTCAGAATTCAACGTAGACTTTAAATTATTTGACGTGGGTCCTACCTTTATATTATTTTATTTTATTACCTTTTTTACAATTTACTTTCTACCTTTACTATTTACAATTTACTTTTACCTTTACTATTTAAAATTTACTTTTTACCTTTACTATTTACCGTTACTATTCACAGTCACTATTCACAGTACTATTCATAAATACAATTTCTAGATACGATTGCTATTCACGAATACGGTTACTATTTATAGGTAATAATTTACCATGGTTACTAGTTTAGTTTGTTGGTAACTATGGTTAAGTTAAGGAATACCATGGGTTAGTTTGATGGTTTTGTAATACCATGGGCTAGTTAACTAACCTTAGTTAACTAAACTTAGTTAACTAATCCTAGTTAATTACTTCTTAACTTGGATCAGATGTAAGGTTACGAGTGTTTCGGGTTCGTTTCCTTAATGAAACAGATCATCCAGATATCAGATGTTACAATATCTCACTAGTCCGACAATATATATATATATGCACCAAAAATACCCAAAGTTTTCTTATATTCATAAAGTTTGCCATTATCATATATAACAAGTAACGGGCTAAAATGACAAATGTTACATTATTCCCCCGTTAAAGGAATTTCGTCCCGCAACTGCCATCTCTAGGCGAATTGGTGATGGTAAATCAATTATTTTCTGGAAGGATATTTGGCTTGGGAATGAAGCATTGTCCATCAGGTTTCCACGACTTTATGCTTTGGAGTTAAACAAGCAAGCTCATGTTAGTAATAAGTGGAATAAAGATTTCTGGTCTTCCGAATCATAATCTAACTCTGAGGGAAGGTGCTCCTGTCATGTTGCTTAGAAATGTTGATCAGCAACAAGGTCTTTGCAATGGTACTCGATTGCTGGTAAAACGTCTATGTGAACATGTTATTGAGGCAATTGTTATTTCTGGAAGTCATGTTGATCATATCACGTATATCCCCCGTATGAAATTGACAAGTTCCGATAAGAAAATGCCTTTTCAATTTCAGCGACGACAATTCCCACTTTCCGTTTCTTTTGCAATGACTATTAACAAAAGTCAGGGACAATCGTTGGGGAGGGTTGGCCTCTATCTAACCAAGCCGGTCTTCACGTATGGTCAAGAGTAGACAAGGTCTGAAGGTGCTTATTTGTGATCAACAAGGTCATCCAACAAACCATACGACAAATGTTGTATACAAAGAAGTTCTTCAGGGCCTCTGACAACCTTATAATTGCTACAAACATTATTTCCTTCTCCATTTTCAGTATTCATTTCATTGGATTCTTTGCATTTTATTTATCATCATTCCACCTTATAGTTTTTCTTAATTATATGTTTTTTATTTGGTTGAAATAAAAATTATGTGTTCGATGTATTCTACAATCTAATCTAAATATACGTATTAAAACGAAAGTTAAAAGCTATTTTTTTAATTATATGTTTTTTATTTGGTTGAAATAAAATTTATGTGTTCGATGTATTCTACAATCTAATCTAAATATACGTATTAAAACGAAAGTTAAAAGCTATTTTTTGAAACTACCCGTCCATCGGACGGGTCTGAAGACTAGTATTTTTAATAAAATCATAGCTGTTCTTTAGGGGTGAGTATGGGTCGGTTTTTGCCTAAAACCGAAACCCGAACCGATCCATTCGGTTTTTAGAAAACCAAAACCAAACCAATGGGTTTCGTTCGGTTTTGGTTTTTTTCGGTTTTTGTTCGTTCGGTTGGTTCGTTCGGTTTCGGATTCGGTTTCGGTTTTTGTTTCGGTTTTTTTTATAATTTTTTTTTAACGTTTTTTGTTTATTATGTTATAAATTTAACTTTCAATTGTTAAGAAAAAAAAATGATATGGAAACTAAAATATAGGGATGTTTTTTATTAACTAATTATATTTTTCAGGTGTTATAATTGGTATAACTTTTATAAAACGAATTGATTTATTGTACGTTTTCAATTAAAACATATAATTTATATAGATTTGTACACTAAAAAGACAAAAAGTTTAAATATATTAACATATTTATAAATTATAAGTAATAAATATAAATGTAATATGATATAAATATAAAATAAATTAAAATATATTTGGTTCGGTTCGGTTCGGTTTTTGATCGGTTTTTTGGCATATGAAACCGAAACCCGAACCGATCCATTCGGTTTTTAGAAAACGAAAACCAAACCAATGGGTTTCGTTCGGTTTTCGTTTTTTTTGGTTCTTGGTTTTCCGGTTCGGTTTTTGCTCACCCCTAGATGTTCTTATATAAAAAAAATTTAAAGAAAAATGAAAAGTTAATTGAACTTTTAATCACGAGTCACAAAAAGTTAAAATGAAAAAAAAACAAACAAACCGGTAAATAAGGAGTAGTATCACGAGGGTAAAACACGTGGTGACAAAAAAAATATCTACTACCATCCAATCCCAAAATCAAAATATCTAATTTAACCATGATTAGTTTTTCACCATAACCATAGTTGACTTAACCAACCACAGCAACTGGGGCAAGGAGCGCACTGCGCACTCGGAACACCTTCAACAAACTAACCCTACAATATTTCCGTCTATATATACAACCACATTATATCACTCTTTTACAAAAAAAAAGTGTTTTTTCTTTCCTATTCATTAATTAATATTAATATATATATATATATATATATATATATATATATATATATATATAATAAAAAAATGGCAGCAGCAGATGTTGAGTACAGATGTTTCGTTGGTGGGCTTGCTTGGGCCACATCTGATCGGTCACTTGAAGAAGCCTTTTCCCAATATGGTGAAATCATTGATTCCAAGGTCCTTTTTTGTCATTTTATTCAATTAATGTGTGTGTTTTTTTTAATAATAATTATAGAAATGTTTGAATATAATGTATGTATATGTACAGATTATAAATGATAGGGAGACGGGGAGATCGAGAGGATTTGGGTTTGTGACATTCAAAGATGCGCAGTCATTGAATGATGCGATTGAAGGAATGAATGGGAAAAGTCTTGATGGGCGTAACATTACTGTCAATGAAGCTCAGTCTCGCAGCGGTGGTGGTGGCGGCGGCGGTGGTGGTGGGTATGGTGGTCGTCGTGAGGGAGGTGGTGGTGGTGGTGGGTATGGTGGTCGTCGTGAGGGAGGTGGTGGTGGTTATGGTGGTGGTGGTAGGGACCGTGGGTATGGTGGTGGTGATGGTGGGTATTCAAGGGGTAATGGTGGGTCAGGCGGAAACTGGAGAGATTAGATTTAAATTATTGTTTAAGAAATGAATAATGTGGGGTTAGATTTAGATTTTGATGGGACCTTAATTTGTGTTTGATGTTTGTTTTCTATGTTTTAATGTCGGAAGAAGTAGTGGTGGTGGTGGTTTGGTTTCGTTTTTGACATGTGATTGTATTGATATTGTTAAGGTGATGAGTGGTCAATGGAAACTATTGTTTGGATCTCTATTGTGTTTAATCGTTTGTTGTTTAATTTTGTGAATTAATTCAGCACTTTTAACGTCTAAAAACTCCATACAATTGGGCAAAATAGCAAACTAGTTGAATGTTATAAATTGGGGATTGACTTTTTAATTCTCAAACTTTAAAATAGAGGAAATCAGGACCACAAAAACATGACTGATGACTGATCTTACATGTGTAGATATATAGCCAAAAATAGATCAAATCGAATTAGTAACATAATGACAATTTGACAACACCGAAACATATATTCCGTCAAAATATGAATTGATTGAGTTTTAAATTTATGAATTGATTGAGTTTTAAATTTACTTTTCATTAATATAAATTTCATCGACTAATATATAGCACAAACAAAATATATAAATAGGACAATTAAAATGGGACGGAGGGAGTATATACACGCTATATAACAACAACAAAAAAAAAAAGCTAAATAACTACTATACGGGTATGGATAGGAAGGGTTCTGAACCTTTGAAAGCATGGTTATGATAGGATGTTGGTGCATTTGGAAGTCTAGGAACGAAGCGAGATTCGAGAACGGCAAAGTTAGGGTGGAAAAGGTGTGGCATGATACTGTCTCTTGGGAGAGTTGGTTTGATTATAATGTATAGTTTCCAACTTTCCATATAATTGCATCTTTGTAAAGCTATAGTGTGCTCCTTGCTAATTTTGCGGGAGTAGTTTTGCTAATAAAATTTACCTTATAAGTTTGAATCTGACTTAGATAAATATTTTTAGCTCAACTTTAGAACTCGAGCTCTATCAGTCAAACTGAAGCAGTTCAATAAAACTTCACCATTATGCAACATGTTCAAATCTACGAATAGGAATTAGTCAATTCAGAGCACATTACATAAGGCTTTTGAAAAAGCTTTAATTTATTGGAGTTTAAAATTTTTTATTCAATGACTTATAAGTCTTTGAAGAAGATAAATACTTTCCTCTTAGCTATATTATTAAAAAATTGTTTCAAACACTTCCAATAAAGTTTTGACATCGCGAAAAATAGTGTATGAAAATTTCTTTTGTAATTTTGATTATTGAAAAAAAATATTGAAGCATAGTGCACGTGTATTATAATGATCAACAACAACAGCACATAATCCTTATTAAAGCAGAGTATAGGGAAGGTAAGATATAAAGAGTCTTGTCTATACCCAAAACTTTCATAAAGATCTCCGGCTAAATGGGAAAAGCATAATAAAGTTTAAGAGATAAGAAACCATACTAGACGGTCGAATATCGCTTGACTATATCAAAAATATATTAGAGTAACAGATACATACATCATAAACAAACATTTAAGAACTTATTTGAACATATTAAATAGCAACATAAAAACATAATAAACATAAATAGGTGTATAAAGCCAAGCATATTATGTGTACTATAATGATCATAGTTCTATTTTAGGTCTACATTCTTTTAAATAACCGAGGGGGAGGTTACTCTAGCGTCTGCCGCCCAAAAAAATTGCTTTGTCTGTCGGAGGACATGACCAATGAGAGTTTAGCTAGAGGACTAGGTGTCTAGGTTTAATTTAGTGGTTTGGAGAATTAGGTGAGAGGACTAGGAGTAGGTTAGTTAGGAGGCCTTAGGATTAGGAGTTGTTTTATTGTGTATATTTTGTCTTGGTTATGATGTTCCTACATTTTATGTTGTTTAATATGTTTAATATGGTTTCTTTTGTTTATGTATTGTCGAATTTGTGCTAAGGTATTGACAGGTCGCATATTTGCTACTCTTCCATACTCTCAAGGTAGTCGGACTCAGCAGACAGGTATATTCTCTTATAATCTTTTCGACTGACAGGTATGGTATCTAAACACTCACTCTTGCCGATATCTTGATGGCCGGAGGTCCTATTGGAAGCCGTCTCTCTACCTCTGGGTAGAGGTAAGACTGTCTACAGCTCACCTCCCCCATACCCCGCGCAGGGATTGGGTCCTGTTGTTGTTGTTGTATTCTTTTAAATAACCGATGGAGGACCTCTTTGTCCAATACACTTCTACATAATATAGAAAGACCATCATGAATTAGAAACAACACACCAAAGATGTAGGGAATATTAGCAAAAGTGACTTTATCGTTGAAAAGAGATAAGTGGTCAGTGTCGCCGACACTAAAACTTGGAACCAAACGCATGTTTTACACAATTATATTTAGACTTGGATATAATCACATTTTCCGTCCCTTGACATATATCGATAACATCGGAACCGTCTATAATTTTATAAATTGTCAGGACAGACTACATACGATGATCTTAAAAATGAATCAGGAACAAGAGTTTTCTTAATTAGTGTGTTTTGAAGATTACAATAGGAAAATATGTTCAATAAAACATACAATTTTAGATTAACGTAATGTGAACAAAATGTTTACATGTCACTGATTTATCCTCCATTTAACATAGCTTAGGTAATTATCGTAACAAGTACACGGTAACCTAAATAGTATATAGAATGTCAAATTTCCTCATCAAAATTAAAAGTAGCACTGTAGCAGGTTAAAAGAAAACCAGGGACAATATATGTAAATATATATTAACGAAAAGATAAACAAAATGAGCATAATTAAAGTGTGGGTCACCTACTATTTAGAGGAGTATTTTTCATATATTGAATTTTTTTTTAAAAACATACTATTATCAAATTTAGACTTAATCAAGTTAAATATATATAAAGTTCGAGCTACTTGCAATAGATTATCAAGCAAGCTCCTGTACGTACCATAATACTTGACTCGAAAAACTTGAAAACTTAATCTAGCTCACACTAATATACAATTTTACAATTGAAGATTTCAAACTTTTTTATAAAAAACTAACCAAATTGAGTCGAGCTCAAAAATTATAAGTCATACATAAAATTATTTAGCTCATACTATTAAATTTAATTTTGATAATATAATCGAGTTGAATAGAGCCGGACTCGACATAATCAAATAGTTAAAGCTCGATCGATTTTTAATACGTATAGCAACAAAAAAGGCAATCATATAATAATCGACGCTCGCCAATCTGGATATGCATATAGATAGATCAATATGGAAAATATCTACACGTCAAACTCAACCATGATTAAACTCATGCATGAGTTAACCAACCTCAACGTAACCAGAGTCAACACACTCGATCAAATACCCAGCCGCTTTTTAGCCTATATAAATCATAGCTCGATTTCCTAGTGTTTCCATATCCATATATCCTATACTAACACTACTACTTACTTTACTGTCTTGTCTATCAAAAAAGGAAGAAAAAAAAAAGTCACTAAAAAAAAGAAAATATGTCGTCAGCAGAAGTGGAGTACCGGTGTTTTGTGGGTGGGCTTGCTTGGGCCACAACAGATCAATCCTTAGAACAAGCTTTTTCTCAATATGGAGAGGTTTTGGAATCCAAGGTTTATTTAATTAGCTAGATTTACATCTTTAAATCCAGTTGAATTAATGTTCAAAAAAAAAAAATCCTGTTGAATTCGGATCCTCCTAGCTTGTGTTACTGTTTCATTCATAGATTGACTAACTCTTACTTTGTTACTGTGTTTATACGGAACAGTATATATATATATATATAGTCGATTTATATAGGGTCATATTACCATATTTCATTTTTGGAATTCGTTATTCATAACCAAGGGTCCCTGGCTATATATGGATATAAGGCGCCAGTGGTGAAGCTTAATAATCTTTTGGCCGAACTATAGATAAAATAAAACTAGCTAGTTCGAAATTAGAGGACCGGGGGACTAATTAAGATTCGCCTTGACGCCTTTAAAGTGTTCTAAATTACGGTTGAGAATTATGTTTAAGGGACGGTGTGTTATGCCTATCCCGTTACGCCTACGAATAAAAATATCCTTTTAATTAAGGATTTCTTTTTAACCGTTTCAGTTAGACTTTGAATGTTTAAAGTAACATCCAATGTTATTTTTTATGGGTTTTAGGTCTTAATAAAGTTTTGACAACCTTACTTTTGCCAAAATCCAGTATCTACGAAAGGTAGAAAAAGACCTTCAGCCTTGTTGGGTATGAGGATCGAATCTTTACCTCTGCCACTTGATCCAATTGGTTTTAGTTAGAATAAATATCTCTCTGTCTAATAATATAGCACAATAATCTAACTTTATTATACAGATTATCAATGACCGGGAGACAGGAAGATCGAGAGGATTTGGATTTGTTACATTTAAAGAAGAGCAAGCAATGAGAGACGCTATAGAATCCATGAACGGGGCGAGCCTAGACGGGCGTAACATTACTGTCAATGAAGCACAATCACGTGGAAGTGGAGGCGGTGGTGGTAGAGGTGGATATGGTGGCGGTGGTGGAGGATATGGTAGACGTGACAGCGGTGGTGGTGGTGGATATGGTAGACGTGACGGTGGAGGATACGGTGGTGGTGGTGGTCGTGATAGTGGGTATGGTGGTGGTGATGGATATCCAAGGGGAGGAGGTGCTCCGGAAGGTAATTGGAGAAATTGAAAGAGTGTGTGAGGTTTGATGTGATTTGGCTATATAGATATATGGCTTGTTTGATGATGTTAGTCGTTAAAGTCTTGTTTTTGACCGTGTGAAACAATTGTGATTCAATTTCGAATCATAAGATTGCTTGTTCTTTATAAGTTTGTTAATAATTAAAATTAGCTAAATATGCTTTTTTAAACAGTCTCATGACCATATTTTTAACTACTCTAGTATATTCAAAATTCACTAATTAATGAAGAGACTAAACCTAAATTTTTTCTAAGAAATAAAACCCCTCTCACTTTAGCTAAATGTAGCATGTGATGGTTTGACCCGAAGATAAAGTGTACTCTACCTTTTGTGGCTTCAAAAGGTGAAGTTTTAGAAAGGTTCAGATTTTGACTCCTAGTTAAATTTCTATTTATGTTTTTTGTGAGGGTGGATTAATAGGGGTTTTTCGAGAGTTCTGATTTCCAGGCATACGTGTAATTTAGGAGTAGGAGTAGAATAGAATGTCGTAAAAAAAAAAAAAAGTGTTTGATTGATAAATTAATCAACTTATTAGATTAAATTAAAAAATGAACATGTTCTTTTTTGGCAGATAGAGTTCTTACTTTAATTGGTCATTTGGTCGTACTATAGTCAATTAGTCATTGTTGTGGGATGTCATTTGGGCTGGTCGTCTCACTGGGGATGGGCTGGCCAGCCCTGTCCAACCATGATAAGGTAAATTGGGTAGTAAAGCTAACAAATTAGATGCTATAGAAATGTCACCGTCTCACAGATAGTTTACTCATCAGCCAGCACAATCAATGATTATTTGCAACTATGTTGATGATAGACTTAAGCTAAAACGTGGCTTTATTCATTTATTTAATTAATACCAAAACTTTCATCTTTTTATTGGGTATATCTCTATAGACAAGAATCATAATACATAAGATGATACACATAATACGATATATAATCAATACAAATATGATTCTTGTTTTATGTCAAATAAAAACATTACTCTAAACAAAATTTGTATAACCCACGCATATAAAGTCAAAGTGATTTTTTTAGAAAGTGATACAACGATTCAAAGAGAATAAGAGATGTCCGATAATTGTAATCCATACCCTATTTAGGGAATACACTAACAAATTTTCATCTACTAGTGCTAACAATGATGAAAATGATATAAGAATTGTGACATCGAATATATAGAAAGAAAGTAAACATAATTAAAGTTAGACGTACACTACTAGATAAAATGCACAAAGGAACTGCTCCTATGGCCTCATAGAGACACTATGGTAGTATGGTGGTGGTAAGCGACGATTATGCTAGTGTTGAGCAACTGTGGTTGTGGCAGTGATGGTGAAGGTGTCCAACGTAGTAGTTGGCACAAGAGATCTAAAAGAGAGAAAAACGTACTATTCATATTTAATTTTATCTTAGTTATCAACTTAACCAAATCTATTGACTTACTCTTTTGTATAAGGATTAAGGAGACTACCTTAACTAGAAGCGGTAAATAATTATGCCAATGTAATCATGCTGACGACTGACGAGGACCTTTTATCTACCAATAATCACATTAGTAATAGCCATCACCAAGTGGTCTAGTGGCAAGGAGACTTGTTCTCTAACAAGAAGTTTCAGGTTCGAGTCTTACTCTAGGCATATTTGAGGGTGGTAACAAATCACTGGGTCGTATGAAACCGAGAGGTTTTCAATGGATATAGAGTTACGGATCTTTGGTCTACAGTTTACAGGCTTTGAGGAAAATCCCTAAAGTAATACCGACACTTGTGGAACCAGACTCATAAACTGTTTTAGAAAACCTTTTGTCAACCAATAATGAAAAATTACCTTTATTTTTTAAAAATTGTTTTGATTAATTTGTTAAAACTTGAAAGTGGACATTACCACATTAGTAAGATGGAGATTTATCATAGGATAGAGGAAGCATACAAACATATACCTACATGAAACAAACTACAATCATTATTTTGGTTGCTAATCGTTTATTACACCTATTGAACGAAGGTGTAGCAACTAGCAAATTCTTGTTCTCTAACTGTCTTGAACTTGAACTAGATGGAAGTATGATTCTACACCAGAAGTAAAAAGAAATCGGAGAGGTTAGCCCCTTATCTCGCTTCAAAAATTCAAGGGATAGAGTAGGAATGTTGATATAAAGAGAAATTATCTAAGCTGTCGTACACAAGGCCCGCCTGTCTTGTGTATGTATCTAGTTTTTGCTAACCAAGTCTTTTGTGGTTCTTCCCACAATCTTGTAATTGTAATAATTTATCTTATGATATGAAAATTCATTGTTTCTTTTCACCTCTTTATCATCAAAAATAAAAATTTAAACAAATTAATGCTAGTTTATATATCAAAAATCTAAGATGATCTATGTTACTGCCATTTACAACTGCCATTATAGCATAGTATCATCTTATGGTTGTGTCAACATCAGGAATGTATTCAGCTAATGATAAGATATACAGATCTATAAAGTTAAAATATAAAAGAAGTGATATTCATGAGAATATTGTTCCTCTGATAAGAAAGTGCACAATAAGGGGGAAAGCATTTAATTCAATACATCAAGAAAAAATTTTATAATTCATAAGTTCAATTCCTTTGACGGGATTGGGTCCTGTTGATGTTGTTGTATAAGTTCAACATATCCACTATATATTTTAGATTGGGCACATAACATAATCTTCTTAACTATTTTGAACCTTTAATTATCAACAATGTACATATGGATATACCCGAGTGGTATCTTTATAATTCCAGTCCTAAAAAGTTATATTAGCAACTGATAATAAGAAATTGATTCTATCAAATTTAGTAAATATTCAGATTTTGCAGATTGGATATTATATATCTTTCTTTTGGTCTTCTTACCTTCTGATCGTTAAAGGAAGATCTCAACGTGCAGAATATAGTCTAGTGGCTTCAAATGTTGCTTAACTTGAGGTAGAATGATTCTTAAGATTATTTAACAATGCAAGCTTGTAATGTTTCCCCAGATTATGGCGTTTATTCGCTTTCTGCCCAATGACTGTATTCAATGGCAGATTTTATTCTTTGGAGGACCGGTAGTAGTAAAGTCATAGATTTTTATAATCTTATTTGTTACTTTGGAACTAGGAAATAGATTTCCCCAATTGTTATAGTAGATGTCAAAGTGGTGGGTTGGGCAATGAGTCAAAACGAGTCGAGTTGAAACCAGTTGTTTTTACTGTGAGAGTCAAGTTGGGTCGACACACAATTTTTTTATTTTTTTATTTTGTCCATTCTCATAAATAACTAATACGCTAAATGTGATTATGAAAACGAACTATATGTTGGTACTAGTGCCATTTTTATAGTAATAACTAATAAGATTATGAGTCTACAAGCATGAAAAATACACGTTGGGTAATTTTCAATCCATATGACCCGTTTTTCTTTTGGCTAAACTATATCTAATTTGGTCCGGTTGACACGTTACTCTTTTAGCTAAAGTTTGAGCATAAAGCCAATCAACGCATACACAAGTACCAATGGGGTGAAACCCCAGTGGTACCGCCCCCCAACAAAGAGTTCTAGGCAGCAAAAAGGCGTGGGTTCGAATCCTTGCTAAGCAGATTCTCTCCCACCTATTTCTCTGGGGAGTCACCGGGTTGTAGTCTATGCGGTAGTGACTCAGGGTACCTATTCGGTAAATGGGACCAGAGGGTTCCCACCCATTGACACATGATATGTCGTATTTTATACCCATTTCCCACAACGTATTTAGTTGATTCTGCATGGTTTATGAGTCGTTTTTTGTATACATTTAGTGCGTTTATGGTATTTGTTAGTGTTTCAGGT
>CM067172.1:44306627-44336627 GCA_034093135.1 Erigeron breviscapus
TGGCTTCTCAACGGTTGGTTTCTCAACTATCTTGGATGGAACGGCCGGTGTTTTCACGGCTGAGTTCGGCTCCATCTCAATCTCATCATCAACGGAATCATCAGCTTCTTCCTGCACAAGAGGAGTAACATCATTAGGTAATGGATTAGCCGATTTATAAGTATTACCTGCTCTTGTTGTGATCGCGTTCACTTGCTCATTACGAGCATTAGGAGGATTGTAATTTCCTTTATCGTTTGACGGAAGCCTTGGACTCTGTTGAGGCTTAGGATTTTGTTGAGTATTGCTCGGTAATGTCCCGAGCTGCCTATTTGAATTTCCTAGCCTCTCGAGCTTAGCTTCTATATCCTGAAATGTAGCTTGAGTGCTCTTAGTACTTTGATCCAGCTTATGACTCAAACCATCCAAACGAGTAGTCACTGAATCCAATGCTGAATACATCTTCTTAGTTTCTGCAGCCACGTGTTCGTTTGTTTGTTTCTGAGCACCGATGAAATCCTTAACAATATCTCTCAGTTCAGCAGTCGTGCTCTGCTGACTGTTAAACCTGCTGAACCTGTTGCCACCATACCCAGAATTATTAGCATTAAAAGAAGACGAGGGATAAGTAGTACCTGAATTCCGGTTTTGATAACCGGTGTTCTGACCGAAGTTTCCCTGCGGTTGATTCTGAATATAATTAACATCTTTAGCTGGCTTGTCCGGGCAATCCTCACTGTAATGCAACTCTCCACAGTGATCACACCCATCCGCCATAACCTTAACATCTCTCTCAAGATTCTTGAACCTGTTATCTTGGTTGTCAAACCTCTCATTCATTTGCTTTGAGAGTGCTTTGACTTCAGCAACTAATCTTGAATCTTCACCTTCTTCAATCCGAGCAACTGTTTTTCCTCCAGATTTCCTATCCCGAATTTCTTCACGAACAAAGAACTCCTTAGCCATGTCATCGAGGATCTTGTAACCTTCACTTGGAGTTACATTATTCAAACTACCCCCGAATGCACCTGCAAGTTCCCGTCTAGTTTTCCTAAGCAACCCATCATAGAAAATCTCAACTACTGCTTCAGTATTCATATTATGCCCAGGACAGTTTCTAAGCATTTCCTTGTACCGTTTCCAAGCATCAACTACATCTTCTCCCGAATCTTGAGTGAATGCTCTAATCTTATTCTCCAATTGTCTTTGAGTTCTTATAGAATAAAACTCATCAATGAAACCTTCTCGAAGTTCAGCCCATGTGGTGTACAAATCATCCGGTTGTTCCTTGAGCCAAGCTTTTGCCTCTCCATAAAGAGTAAGTGGGAAGAGCTCAAGTTTCACTATGTCATTCTGTCCTTCGCCATAATTGTAGAACCTACAAATCTTTTCGAACCTTTCCAAATGTCCATAAGGATCACTGTTTGTCACACCATCGAACTTCTCCTCCTCCACACTCTTCAAATGATTTCCTTTAAGACTAAAATTTATTCCGGTGGTGGGAGCACGAATTGGAGTGCCACGGTTGGCTGGTACTTCCCTTCTTCTTTGTCCGTAAGGACGGTCGTTGGGATTAACTGGTTGTCCTCCTCGATCACCCATTCCTCTTGGTTGTTGATTGATGTTAACCTCCGGAATGAGAGGAATGTTCGGTTGAGGAGTTTGAATTTCCTCTTCTCCGTCTGAATCTAGATCTTCTCCTGATTTAAAAATCCAAGATGGATCTTTCAAGTTCTTAACCGCTTGATCTTCTGATGTTGACGTTTTAAAGGAAAGATCAAAGTCCTGTTGGACTTGGTCTGAATTTCCAGAATCAATCTTGTTGGATGTAGAGGTCTCCGTGTTGTTGCTTTGAATTAAGCGACGTCTGACTTTCCCCGGATTTGACAAAGGACTAACCAACGGTCTGCCAGAAGCTCTTGTGTTCATCAACTACAAAGACCCTGCAAAAGCACCACAAGACAAAACGTCAAACGTACCTGAAACAAAACAAAATTAAAAACCTAAAACAAAAATAAAATCTATCTAATAAAAACAAAGAACTTCCCCATAATTGAATGCAAGGAAGGATCGAATCACAAAACAAACAACTACTTAATTTAAGTCCCCGGCAGCGGCGCCAAAAACTTGATGTGTAATTTCGAGTCTTAAATTTATAACACGAACTACCTAGCTACTGTCTACTACACACTTGCGGGCAGTGTACCCGTTCGTATGCAATATAGTTACTTGGTAAGTACGAGGTCGAACACAAGGACTTTTATAAGCAATTGTTAAATACAATGATACAAAAATAAGGGGGTTTTATGGCCGAATTGCCACGTTGCAAAAGTTAGTTAAGATTGTTAGTAATCCCGTAGGATAAATCGCAAGAGAATTTTGTTGTTTAAAACAAGAATTTAAAAGATCATCTACCTCGACTCCATGACACATTTCATTTTGGTTGCATTAAGGTTAAAGCCAATTCAAATATGTTGATTCCGATAACTAAGTTAAGACAAGGAACTCACTAGTAGGCCTCCTAGCTCATTACCCTACCCGAACTCATTAACCAATTAATTCAATCCTAAAGATCCGGCTACCACCTTCCCTATTAAGATCTCCCTATCTGATTAATTTGTTTTGTTATGATTAAACAATTTCACCTATCGATTCTACCAAACCGTTAACACATTGAACTCTCTTACCTATTGTTGTTTACCAACTCGCTACCACGAATTAACACCTATTGATTCTACCAAATCAACTAGAACAATGCACTCCGGGAATTAACTACCATTAAAACCATTTATACATTATCAACAAACAATAGAATAAATGATAAGAATTCAATACATTAAGATCTTGACGAAACGTTTAATAATCAACTTGAATTCAAAATAATATGCAACCAATATTCATTGTGTCATTTCATCTCAGTAGATGATGAAGTGTTTAGCCTGACATAATCATAAATAAGTCACAAATAGCAAAAGAAAGAATAAACATCTTGTACCAAAGTGTGAAAGACAATGAAAAGCTAAAGAAATCGATGATTGAATGCCTTGAAACTCTTGAGCAACCCTTAGATCTTGGAGAAGGTAAAAGTTGCTGAATATTGCCTCAAGAAACCCTAAAATCGCCTGAAAGTCGAAGTGTCTTTTATGGGAGGGTTTTGGTCTTCTATTTATAGTGTTACTAAAAAACCCTTGCTGAACCGACCTACAGGTGCGACGCACCAAGCTCCAGGTGCGTCGCACTCCCTTCTTGCAAAATCTGGCCAACTTCCTGATCAATATATGCGACGCACCACCCTTCAGGTGCGGCGCACCTTGCTTCTTTCTCAGAATTCCAACTTTTCTGATCAACTTATGCGGCGCACCACCCTTCAGGTGCGGCGCACTCCTTTCTTGCAAAATCTGGCCAACTTCCTGATCAATATATGCGACGCACCACCCTTCAGGTGCGGCGCACTCCTTTCTTGCAAAATCTGGCCAACTTCCTGATCAATATATGCGACGCACCACCCTTCAGGTGCGGCGCACTCCTTTCTTGCAAAATCTGGCCAACTTCCTGATCAATATATGCGACGCACCACCCTTCAGGTGCGGCGCACTCCTTTCTTGCAAAATCTGGCCAACTTCCTGATCAATATATGCGACGCACCACCCTTCAGGTGCGGCGCACTCCTTTCTTGCAAAATCTGGCCAACTTCCTGATCAATATATGCGACGCACCACCCTTCAGGTGCGGCGCACTCCTTTCTTGCAAAATCTGGCCAACTTCCTGATCAATATATGCGACGCACCACCCTTCAGGTGCGGCGCACTCCTTTCTTGCAAAATCTGGCCAACTTCCTGATCAATATATGCGACGCACCACCCTTCAGGTGCGGCGCACTCCTTTCTTGCAAAATCTGGCCAACTTCCTGATCAATATATGCGACGCACCACCCTTCAGGTGCGGCGCACTCCTTTCTTGCAAAATCTGGCCAACTTCCTGATCAATATATGCGACGCACCACCCTTCAGGTGCGGCGCACTCCTTTCTTGCAAAATCTGGCCAACTTCCTGATCAATATATGCGACGCACCACCCTTCAGGTGCGGCGCACTCCTTTCTTGCAAAATCTGGCCAACTTCCTGATCAATATATGCGACGCACCACCCTTCAGGTGCGGCGCACTCCTTTCTTGCAAAATCTGGCCAACTTCCTGATCAATATATGCGACGCACCACCCTTCAGGTGCGGCGCACTCCTTTCTTGCAAAATCTGGCCAACTTCCTGATCAATATATGCGACGCACCACCCTTCAGGTGCGGCGCACTCCTTTCTTGCAAAATCTGGCCAACTTCCTGATCAATATATGCGACGCACCACCCTTCAGGTGCGGCGCACTCCTTTCTTGCAAAATCTGGCCAACTTCCTGATCAATATATGCGACGCACCACCCTTCAGGTGCGGCGCACTCCTTTCTTGCAAAATCTGGCCAACTTCCTGATCAATATATGCGACGCACCACCCTTCAGGTGCGGCGCACTCCTTTCTTGCAAAATCTGGCCAACTTCCTGATCAATATATGCGACGCACCACCCTTCAGGTGCGGCGCACTCCTTTCTTGCAAAATCTGGCCAACTTCCTGATCAATATATGCGACGCACCACCCTTCAGGTGCGGCGCACTCCTTTCTTGCAAAATCTGGCCAACTTCCTGATCAATATATGCGACGCACCACCCTTCAGGTGCGGCGCACTCCTTTCTTGCAAAATCTGGCCAACTTCCTGATCAATATATGCGACGCACCACCCTTCAGGTGCGGCGCACTCCTTTCTTGCAAAATCTGGCCAACTTCCTGATCAATATATGCGACGCACCACCCTTCAGGTGCGGCGCACTCCTTTCTTGCAAAATCTGGCCAACTTCCTGATCAATATATGCGACGCACCACCCTTCAGGTGCGACGCACTCCAGTCGCTAAGGAATTCAGTCTGTGGTTTGACATATTTAGGATTCGGGAAATGGTTTGCAAGGAATGGTGTTTAGAGGTCTACTCAACTATTTCGGTTGAGAATATTGAAAAAGTTAAGGATGTTTTTACTGAGCCGGTCATATTTTTTCGTTGTGGGGGTGTAAATAGATCCCTCGCCATTGCTGACTTCGGGTTGTGCACGGGGATGTACACCCAAGAGACCTTGGATGATCCTGCATTTGAGCGTCTTTTAAGCATTTCTGTTAGGAATACCTCCGGTTTCACTAGGGAGGCAGGTGATTTCAGGGAGTACTATAACCGGGTTTCTGGGGGCCGCGCTTGGAAAGCGGCTTGTGGAGCAAATACACTCCAATCGCCTATTTTGCGATTGTTCCACAAGATGTTGGTCCATTCTTTTGTTCATAGGACCAATCACCCGGATAAGCTTTACATGGAAGATTTGTGGTTGTTGAGGTTGTTCGATGAGGGAGATGTACAGAGGAAGGCATGTGCCCCGTATGTGTTGGCGAAGCATATGGGAACTAAAGGAGTTCGGGATAGAGGTTTAGTTTGTGGCCACTTCATTTCAAGAATGGTGAAGTATTTTGAAGGTATTGATAATGCAGGGGCTTTGAATTGCAAATCTATGAAGCCCTTTACGTGGAATGATTTGAAAAGGTGGAAGCTGATTAAGCCTTTAGCCCATAAACATGCTATTCCGGAGTTAATTGATTTTGGTGATGGTGATTCTGATGATGATGAGGAGGATTCAGGTGATGATGATGATGCTGAGATGGAGGATGCCCCTGAGCAGCCGCTTGAGCCCGCACGACGTACTAAGCGTCGTGCCACTACTACACCTTCTGAGGGACCATCGTCCTCTGCTGCCGCCCATTCAGGTACATGGGATTTTACTTCTTTGGGAACTTTGATGAATAACATGTGGGAGTCCCAGCAGAACTTTCAGCGATCCCATGGGCAGTTTGAATCGAGGGGAGACAGTGATTTCAGGTGGTTGGGTTCAGGTATGGGTCATGTGATGTATGATCAGGACAGATATCAGCCTATGTGGGAGGCCCAGTATAGGGGTGAGCAGTACCATACACCTCAGCCGATTCTAGACTACCGCCCTCCTAGCATTTTCATACCAGAGCACAGAGTTGGAGGTGGATTCTTCTATCCACCAGAGCGTCAGTTTGAGGTGCCTCCTTCCCATGATGTTGGAGGGACGGGGCCCGATAACCCTGTGAGTTTTGGATCTTTTGCAGGTACACAGGCTGGTACGGATGCTGGAGGATCAGGTTCGCAAGAACCTACGTTGGCTGAGCAGATGGCTGGATCGCTTTTTGGTTCAGGCCCTTACCCCTACCCTCCTCAGTGATTGTTGATGTGATGTTGTTTTTTTTTTTTTTTTTTTTTTTTTTTTTTTTTTTTTTTTTTTTTTTTTTTTTTTTTTTTTTTATTCTTCACGATAATTTTTTTTTTTTTTTTTTTTTTTTTTTTTTTTTTTTTTTTTTTTTTTTTTTTTTTTTTTTTTTTTTTTTTTCCCTTACTAACTAACTTTTTTTTTTTTTTTTTTTTTTTTTTTTTTTTTTTTTTTTTTTTTTTTTTTTTTTTTTTTTTTTTTTTTTTTTTTTTTTTTTTTTTTTTTTTTTTTTTTTTTTTTTTTTTTTTTTTTTTTTTTTTTTTTTTTTTTTTTTTTTTTTTTTTTTTTTTTTTTTTTTTTTTTTTTTTTTTTTTTTTTTTTTTTTTTTTTTTTTTTTTTTTTTTTTTTTTTTTTTTTTTTTTTTTTTTTTTTTTTTTTTTTTTTTTTTTTTTTTTTTTTTTTTTTTTTTTTTTTTTTTTTTTTTTTTTTTTTTTTTTTTTTTTTTTTTTTTTTTTTTTTTTTTTTTTTTTTTTTTTTTTTTTTTTTTTTTTTTTTTTTTTTTTTTTTTTTTTTTTTTTTTTTTTTTTTTTTTTTTTTTTTTTTTTTTTTTTTTTTTTTTTTTTTTTTTTTTTTTTTTTTTTTTTTTTTTTTTTTTTTTTTTTTTTTTTTTTTTTTTTTTTTTTTTTTTTTTTTTTTTTTTTTTTTTTTTTTTTTTTTTTTTTTTTTTTTTTTTTTTTTTTTTTTTTTTTTTTTTTTTTTTTTTTTTTTTTTTTTTTTTTTTTTTTTTTTTTTTTTTTTTTTTTTTTTTTTTTTTTTTTTTTTTTTTTTTTTTTTTTTTTTTTTTTTTTTTTTTTTTTTTTTTTTTTTTTTTTTTTTTTTTTTTTTTTTTTTTTTTTTTTTTTTTTTTTTTTTTTTTTTTTTTTTTTTTTTTTTTTTTTTTTTTTTTTTTTTTTTTTTTTTTTTTTTTTTTTTTTTTTTTTTTTTTTTTTTTTTTTTTTTTTTTTTTTTTTTTTTTTTTTTTTTTTTTTTTTTTTTTTTTTTTTTTTTTTTTTTTTTTTTTTTTTTTTTTTTTTTTTTTTTTTTTTTTTTTTTTTTTTTTTTTTTTTTTTTTTTTTTTTTTTTTTTTTTTTTTTTTTTTTTTTTTTTTTTTTTTTTTTTTTTTTTTTTTTTTTTTTTTTTTTTTTTTTTTTTTTTTTTTTTTTTTTTTTTTTTTTTTTTTTTTTTTTTTTTTTTTTTTTTTTTTTTTTTTTTTTTTTTTTTTTTTTTTTTTTTTTTTTTTTTTTTTTTTTTTTTTTTTTTTTTTTTTTTTTTTTTTTTTTTTTTTTTTTTTTTTTTTTTTTTTTTTTTTTTTTTTTTTTTTTTTTTTTTTTTTTTTTTTTTTTTTTTTTTTTTTTTTTTTTTTTTTTTTTTTTTTTTTTTTTTTTTTTTTTTTTTTTTTTTTTTTTTTTTTTTTTTTTTTTTTTTTTTTTTTTTTTTTTTTTTTTTTTTTTTTTTTTTTTTTTTTTTTTTTTTTTTTTTTTTTTTTTTTTTTTTTTTTTTTTTTTTTTTTTTTTTTTTTTTTTTTTTTTTTTTTTTTTTTTTTTTTTTTTTTTTTTTTTTTTTTTTTTTTTTTTTTTTTTTTTTTTTTTTTTTTTTTTTTTTTTTTTTTTTTTTTTTTTTTTTTTTTTTTTTTTTTTTTTTTTTTTTTTTTTTTTTTTTTTTACGCTCAAAGCACCAAAACACCCCAATTGTGAGATTATTGATTCATTGCTAGTTATGATAGGTGTTACGGTTTTGGAATTGTTAGCCTTGTTAATTTGTCCCTCTCGTAGGCTTTTGGATTTATCCAGGAGTAAGGGTCTCTTTTAGAGCTCTGAACTATGATGTGCAAGTTTGAGGTTGATTTTCTATTTCCGGTTTATTTCATTTGCTATGAGTGTGCCGGTGATTGCATTGATTCTAGAACTTGTCCTGGTTGATCGTTCCGTGTTATTTATCAAAAGAGGCAAATTTAGGATAAAACCCTTTGTTCTTTGTTTGATTCACCCTTGTTTCGTAAAGAAATTTGTTATGTGCATGTTTTGTTAATGTGCTTAGTAGCTAACTACACTGGTTAGTGAACCTCCTGTTTAAACCCTTGGTTTGCACTCATTTTTAGTGCAAGAAACAATAGAAAACTTGTTGTCACTAGCCTGTTCTTTGTTATTAAATCCACCTTTATATATGCACCTTTTCCTAGCCATACCGATAGTCGAAGTCCTGGTGGGTCATTGGTTGCCTATGCTAGTGGATGGTTTGGAGTTGTCCTTTATGTCGGGTTGGGATATTCTCGGTTTCTAAGAATAGATTGATTTCGTCATGTTTGTTTGGATAAAGTCTGAACAGTTCATTTTAGCATATGAGTATATGATTTGTCAATGTTTCAATTGTTATGTATGAGAATACCAATTAGTCAGAGTAAAAGTAGCTCACAAAAAAAAAGAAAAAAAATGAAAAGAGCTTGGGCTGTCAGTTGGTATTTCTCATTTTTGTGTCAAATCATTTTTGAAAGTTGGTTCATCAATTACACCAACAAAAGGGATTATAATGTTTCATTCTTCGATTGTTGTATTTGGGTTGGCACGTTTGTTTAAGCCAACATGGTTAGAATTGGTTGATTGAGTTGTTTAGTGTCATACACCACAATGGTGTCGGTTTTTAATCGTCTATTGGGGGTATTGTCTGGACAACTTCTCGGGTTTTGGACCGTTGGCAACTAGTGACATGGGATTTAATGGATTAGACTATTATGTAAAACTTTGTTATATGTTGTGTTATTTCTTTTTAACACCCTTTGTTTACCCAAATTTCCATACCCTTTTAATTACCTTGTTGGCCTCAGAAGTTCATTAAAACCCTTAAAGTCCTCTTTTGATAGACGTTGTGGTGCTTGCATCATGGTGGTGAAGGAACGAACCTAGTACAAGCCTATGGTTAAAAGATTATGCATCACGACTAGACATTGAGTGATTATTCAAATATTCAACCCCAAAAGTAAGTTAGTTGGAGTAGGATAGACGAGATATCACTTATTCGTTTCTTTTGTGCTTAGTCGTGTTATTAAGGCTTGTATATCAGTCAAGTATTGTCAAACATTCCAGTTTTCATTTAAGATTAAAACTGCCTAACCATCTCGTTTCATTTTTAATGATGGTTTAGCTTCTTTTTTATTACGGTAATGTTATTCCATTTGTGCCAAGGTAAATTGAGTTTTGAAGTTTGGAATTGCTTGAGGACAAGCAAAGCTTAAGTGTGGGGGGATTTGATATGTCGTATTTTATACCCATTTCCCACAACGTATTTAGTTGATTCTGCATGGTTTATGAGTCGTTTTTGTATACATTTAGTGCGTTTATGGTATTTGTTAGTGTTTCAGGTTACTGACAGGTATTTAAGCGCAAATCTGGAGAAAACGACATTGTAAAGGAGAAATAAGTGCTAACGGAAGATTTCGGAAGCATTTGGGTGAAGATTGCAGGAAGTCAACTAAAGTCAATGCAGAAAAGGGTCAATTGCGCCGCAACTCTCATTGCGCCGCAACTCTCATTGCGCCGCAACCCAATTCCAGAAGAATAAGTTGCGCGACAATGCTTTCCAGTTGCGCCGCAACCTTTCCAGTTGCGCCGCAACTCTCATTGCGCCGCAACCCAATTCCAGAAGAATAAGTTGCGCCGCAATGCTTTCCAGTTGCGTTGCGCCGCAACTCCCCTCCTTCCTGGCCAGCCACGAGTCAACATAAGTCAATGGTCAACGCAAGTCAACGGCTAGTTGCGCCGCAGCTCTTCAGTTGCGCCGCAACCCATAATCAGAGGAATAAGTTGCGCCGCAACGTCTTCCAGTTGCGCCGCAATGGGTCCAAGTCCAAGCCAGTTTGGTCAACGAAGTCAAAGTCAAAGCTTAAAGTCAAACCCCAGTTGCGCCGCAATGCATAGCTGCGCCGCAACTGGGCGCGAATCTGGCAGCCTTTGGGGATCGATATAAATAGCTTGAAAAATATGCAAAAAAACTCTCTTCTCTTTTAGCAGCCGTGTGAAACCCTATTTTGGAGATAATTTCAGATCTTCATCAATTTCTAGGTTTTCAAACACGATTTAATCATTGTCGTTCATAGCTTTCAATTATTATCGTTAGGTAACAATGAATTCTTCTTATTTCAATTGTTATTCTTCTTTTAATATGAGTGGCTAGTCACTTCATCATCCATCTTGATGGAGTGAGACATTATGTAAAGATTGCACAATTTTATTAATTCAATGTTGATTTCATTTAACATTATATCGAGATCTTAGCGTATTTCTTCCTTATTATTTATCTTGAATTGATTGGTGATTTATATGTGTCTTTAATGGTAGTTATTGATTACGTATATTTCATTTTGATTGTTTGGGTACAAACGATTGGATATATGACGGGTACGGTAGATAATCATTCATGATAATAGGAAGAAATGTGTTAACGGTTGGGTACAATCGATATGTATAATTGTTATTTTAATAACCAAACCAATTGTTTGATTAGGGAAGTTATAAAAGATGTCTTGGGGTACCGGTCTTTGTAACGAAACTAGTTTAAGCAAGAGAGTCAAATTATGTCTTCAACTTGACGGGTACGGGGTTGATGCTTTGTTTGAGTCTCGGTTATTTAATCAACTAATTTGGGTTTGAACTTCATTTATGTGCAATCTGAACATGTGTTGAGCGAAATCAAGATGGATGACCTTTTAAATTACTGTTAAAAACAATTTCTCTTTGCGATTAATCCTTTGGGATTACTAATTATTTACTGACTTTTGCAACGTGACAACTCGGTCACAAAACCCCCTTTTAATTAGAATTACTTAATGTCTACAATTACTTAGATTTAGTCCCTGTGTTCGATCCTGGACTTACCTTTTTAGCTATACTATATACGAACGGGTCCACTGCCCGAAAGTGTGTAGTAGTCAGTTTTAGGGTATTTCTTGTTTATAAATTTTAAACTCGATTTTACACATCAACACACAATTTTTCTTCTTCTTAGTTTGTCCATTCTTATAAATAATAATACGCTAAATGTGATTATGAAAACGGACTATATGTTGGTACAATGGTACAAGTGCCATTTTATAGTAATAACTAATAAGATTATGCGTCTACAAGCATGAAAAATACACTTTGGGTAATTTTCAATCCATATGACCCGTTTTGCTTTTGGCTAACTATCTGATTTAGCCCGGTTGACACGTTACTCTTTTAGCTAACGTATTGAGCATAAAGCCAATCAATGCATACACAAGTAAATGTGTCCAAATTGCCACCTCTACAATAGATTGTTGATAGCTAAAGACCCAATTCTTATTTACTTAATGGACATTTCTACACATGTAATTATTTCTACTTATTTTCTCCTTCTTGTGAGATGATATATAGGCACAAGCTGAGGCATCTGATTAAGTATAATGTATCTCACTTTAAGTATATTTAGGCAATACAAATTAGCTTCAAGCAGTGATAGATATTCCTACATATCTATATATATAATGTACGAATTCCTATTCATTACCTATCTTTGTGTCTTGATCACCACAGCCCCATTAACATATTCGAAGGATGCAACTTGTATATTAGGGCCCCAACCTATTTCTTTCGAGATGTTCCACGACCTTTGAGGATCACAACAATAGAGATGTTTTGAGGCTATTATAAACTTTCATTCAGAAAGGCAAACATCCACATCAACAATCATCACAAATGGAAATATGGTTTTACGTTCTTATCGGGGTATTTTATAAGAACAAACACACACATGTACACATACATTGGCAAAAGATGAATATGTACACTCTGTTACAATGTTGAAGAAATGTTGTTACAACTCAAAGAGATATTACTCCTCAAATGTGGATATAAATGTAATAAGATATCAATCCAATAAAATTGTAGAAAATAACCATAAAAGTAATGACTAAACAAAGTAGGTTCTTTAGTTTTGCTCTGTAGTGATCTTCTTCCACAATTAGAACTATATGAAGAATAGTTCAATTTCATCCTTTATGGCTAAAAATATTATTTCTATTTCTATACAACTTCAAAATACAATGTTCTCAAGATATTTATAGAAAGATTCATCAACTATATATGCCATTTGTTTTTTGTATCAGAGCCACTTGTTTTTCCGATACCAAAGTAACTAAGGGCTACGTTGCAGATGTAACCGGGCTACTCTTGACCATATAAATTGTGCAAAAATCTTTGGTTATTTATGCCACTTGTTTTATGTGTCATTGTAAATGTTGGACAATGAACCTCAAGAGCATGAAAGGTAATCAACTTTATGATTCAAAGTAGATATACATTCTGCCACTGAATATGGTTCCATTCATTACATTCCTAGAAATTTAGAACTAAAATGTTCTTTGGTTAACAAAGAGTATTTGGCTAAATTAGCGGTATTGACTGTGATCCATCAATAAAAGTCGTGAGCTCAAGCTTCATACGAGACAATTTTGGTCTAAATTACTTAGGTATTGCGATAGCTGTGTAAATTCTCGTTTTTCAAGAGCAAAAAGAGTTACCTGACTTCTGTAAACTCTAGTTATTCAAGCAAGTTATATATCTAGTGCTTCACTAATTGATTAATGTGATATATGGGTACTAAATGAGTCAAACACGATCCAGAATATATGGGTAAGTAGACATGTAACTGACTAAGAAAGATAATATTCCCATGTACCATCCAAGTTGATGGAGGAAATTGGGAGGGGTCCAGGTCGGCACACAACTGGCGAGATCATAAACAGGCCCGAGTATCGACTACTATAACACCATTTTTTACCGTTCACTTTTTTCACATACACTTTTTTATGTCATTTCAGCATCACTTTTTCACCACCATCACATTCTATTTTCTCCTTTAACCATTCACCTTCAAATTTAATATCTTATTATACCCCGTAATATCCTACAATAATATACCTAATCAAAATAAAATAAATAATATAAAATAAGAAGCAATCCCATTTGACCTCTTTCACCTAGTTAGGTGAACACAATCACCTTCACTTCTTCACCATCTCCCTTTAACCATTCACCTATACCTTTTTTCACTTCACCTATCCTCTTCACCAAGCCATTACACCATTCGTAACCGTTCACCTACATTTTTCATGCCGCGTCAATATTATCTGGGACGACTTAAGTTTAAATCCATACTGCAACTGTACCTAAGCTAGGTGTTGTTGTTCTCAATTTTTTATTAATAAGAGACTGTTTTTGTATATTTTAACCCAGTTTTTAAAATTAGCTTCAGCATCATCCAACTAGGACTGCCTATCATTTTTTCATATTAATTACATAGAATGTAAAAACTTAGTAGGCACTAGGCAGACTAAAACCAGCAAATATGTTATAAATTCCACCGTACTTGATCGAAAATGTTACAATGGACCCCTCATCAGCAGAAGAATGGGCCAAGAATCAATCAGACTGTAAAAGAAAAGGAGATATCTTGTTTACTTTTAAAGCAATATATGCTTCGCTCACCATGAAAGTTACAAGTCGATCTATATATTAACATTAATAGCTCACTCTCACAAAATTATTAACTCAAAAACTTATCCAAATATAACCACATAATTGACTGACTAGCAATCAGCTAGATGATCATCTACTATCTATATATATTATCTTTGGAAACTTCGTGTCACGTGAATCCTCAGATGAGTTCAATTTATATATGTTGTTAACTTGTTATCATGCATAGTTAGAAGGAGATTTTGTCTAATAATAGGAATACATCTGATAAAAAAAAGATTAGTTTATTGCATGTATTGATGATATATTAGAGTTACTAATTTACTACTATAAGAAATTGGTGGGTAAATTCAAATAAAATAGACAATCATGATGGCCCACAGATGAAGTGGTAAGCCATTCAGGTTTTACTCATGAGGCCGGGAATTCAAACTCTGGCTAGCTAGGACCTCAAGGGGTTACCCCTAGTAACCGGACTTTGTTTGTTGGTCATTCTAAATGGAAAACTACGGCCGTATATATGAATTTTACCACACACGATATTGTTTAGACGACCTATATATACTAGCATGAAGTAACCTCTGAAAAATGGTGACTTTTGGTTTCTATGTGGCAACCCTTCAAGTTGCCATCAGCAGTCCCCACCGTTATTTGGGTATGGCGGTTTTAAGGTTTCCCACATCCGGTTCTAGTTCCAAATCTATCTAAGTATATAAATAAAAAGAAAAACAAATAACTTTGAATTAAATAATCTAACACCGTACTAGGAGTAATGGCGGAGCCATGATTTGATACTAAAAAGACAGGTTGTTTGCTTGAGAGGGGGTGAATAGAATGAAAACTTATATGAGAAGGTTTTATTGGTTTAAGGGGCTGAACACTTTCTAGTCCGTATTACATCCGCCTCTAACTTGAAGTACATTATCCTACATAGTATGTTTTCGCTAAAAATACTGAACCAATAACCACAAGTAGTTGCAATTAGAAAACCCACAATTTGGGAAAGCACAAGTTGCAATTCAAACTTTCGTAGACGATATAAAGACTCATAACCCGTGGAAGTTACTTAATTTTTGTACAACCTTAATTGTGAATATTTGAAGAGTAGTAGGTAACACATGTTGGGCTGTGAATGTAGCATAACAAAATCACAGCCTTCCGGACAACCATAGCCTAGCTAGCTAGTGATCAGTCAGCTAAGTACAAATTTTGTATTTTTGTTCAGGACAAAGTACATCTCCAAGATAACCCTCCCTCCTACATGTATAGTTTCTCTGCACAACTTTAAAAAAAAAAGTTTGGTCTTATCTCGTGAACTCTAGAACTGGTAAACTTTGATTCTTGACACCCTCGTGAAAGCTTTTGTTTGGTCACTTGAGATCTGGTGACCTCTTTTCCAGAACTAAAATCTTAAAGCCAAACCAATGTTCAACTCTTGATTCATAATGTGCAAGTATTTCTAAAAGCACTTTCTCTAGATTTGGAAGTTTGAACTTGGAAAAATGAACTAAACAATATATATAGTTTTCTAAAGTAAATATTTAGAATTATACACTTTGGAGATACAGAATTGTTGTTGGTTCTTCCAACTGGACATGCTTATTGTCTAAGTTACTGAATTATTGAACTTGCCTAATGTAAAAATGGACCGGTGGACCGAAATAAACAAATTATCACATAGATGAAAATGATTAATAATCTATAATGTATTATGTATATATCAAGATAAAGATATGTTAATATTTAATAATTAGATAGTTTTCTTATGCTAAGATCGATTATATGAAGCTATCGACGTGGAATTTCGTTTACGTGTAGTTGTATTCGATAAGGCATATGATCAAGATATGAAGATAGATTACTTGTAAATAGGAAGACTTGGTATAGTAGCTAATGGTTCTTGGAGATTCTGATTCTTCCACCATATATGTTTTGAGATATATATAGTTTTGTCCCTCTTATTTTGTGGTGCTTAAGAAGACGAATCATCGGAATTCTTCTCATTTGGGCCAGCTTTTACAAGCCAACTAGCTAGCTAGCAGGACCTCCACCTCACCCCACTATTCTTGGAGCCTATATAAGACACACATTGCCACCTATTTTCACATATCAGCACTTATAAGCATATACACACTTACAAGAGTGAGTTCTAGCTAGCTCTTCAGAGATTAAATCACTTTTTTCGACGTTTTTAAGTGTTTGTATGGCATCTAGCTCAATGTCTTCACGTGGTTCGAGTTCATGGACTGCCAAACAAAACAAGGCCTTTGAAAGGGCCCTTGCGGTGTTCGATAAGGATACCCCTGATCGATGGCACAATGTTGCCAAGGCCGTTCCTGGGAAAACGGCTGAGGAAGTGGAGAGGCATTTTGAACTCCTTGTGCAGGATGTTAACAGCATTGAGAGCGGTCGCGTTCCTTTCCCCAATTATAGATCTACCAAAGGAGGAGCATAATATTAAGGTATATCATCCATCATATTCCTATAATATATGAGCCTGAATAATCACTATACTTCATGTCCCTAACCATGCAATAATAATAAATATATATACTCATATATCAAAAAAAAAATATTGTAGTTTTGCAGCTTTAGGCTAATTAACAAACTTGATATTGAATCCATAAGATGATTCCCTAGTGTATCATATATATATACAATGCAGCAATGCATGCATGATATACTATATCTATATATATATGTTGTTTTTTCCATGGAAATTTTAATGCTTATGCTACATTTTATGAACCTTGCAGGATAAGTAAACCCTCTGCTGCAAGAAAGAAAAAGCAGGGCATGCATAATTAGTAGCAATAACGAAGATCCAATATAATGAGACCATTTTCTTCGAAGCATGCAATTTCATCGATCAATGTAACTAGTATGTTATAGGGAATCATATAAAATTGATTCCTCTATGTAATTTTACTTCTGTAAGTTGGCAAATCTCTTTTGTTCTTGTTGGCTAAAATGCACATGCATTTTATGTAAAATGAAATCAAAAAGCGTAATGTGCTTTGTGATCCTTTTAAAGCGTTCATTAGTAAATTTTCTGAATCGAGTGAGTTGAGGAAGTTATTCCACGTCAACTTATAAGGAACAGACGTGAAATAACTTCCTAGCTCAATCACCTTCCTCATCCCCGCTCAGGAATTGAGTTTTGTTGTTATAAATAAACTGATAAATGAACTTGTTTTTATCCATATTCTATACACATGCATTCTAACATAAAAATAAAAAAAATACTATTAAACTGATTGACCTTATATTGGTGGTGATCCTGTCTGCTTCTGATCATGCTCATAACTTCTGTGGTTGCTTTTTTTTTCCTTTCCCTTTGTCTTAGGTCAACGGTCAACACATTTTTTTTTTTTTAATTTTTGTAGTTGAGATACAAGTGACAGTTTTTATTTTTTTAGAAAACGTAATTCAAACCAATTATATATGAAATATTGGTTAGTAAGTTGTGTTATGCTGCATATATATGAAAACCTAGAAAAACAGATGCAGCATATAAACCTAGAAAAACAAACTTCAACACGTTGATTCTTATAATTGAATATGTATCCGTGATGGTCTTGCCAAACCCTCAAAATCATCCAAAAAGACAGAATTTGATGTGGAATTGAAGTGATTTCTATTAAACTGATCAATAATAATACATAATTGCATTCACCATACACATATATAAAGACTGGAAAAGTTTAATACGGGTCATTAAAAACTACTCTATGAGCTAAACACAAACTCACCAACAAAGCCAAAAAAAACTTTAACAAAGAACATAGAATTGTCAATAATTCATAAAAAGATAGCATTTTGACTGGTCACACACCCTAAAACAGAGTCCCATAGTCCAAATTTGTTCACACTTCAAAAATTGTGTACAAAATTTTTACATCAACAAGTGTGTGGAATTTAAGTAATTAAAACAATATTTACATATACGAGTATATGGGAAAAACTGCAACCGTGTAAATATATATAACATGTTGACACTTCAAAGTTTTTTTCACAAAAGATGGAGCGTGAATAAGGTCTCTATACTTTTAACTATGAAAATTTTCTATATTTGTTCCCATTGTGAACATTTTGTCTAGTAAAGAAAATTAATGTTGATTATTATTTTTTTCAATTAATGTAAATGTTAAGATTTTATTTACATTTTCATGAAAATTTTTCACATTTGTTAAAAAATGTAAAAGAATAGCTTCGTTGCAATGCCAACAGAATGATTTTAAAAATGGGGAGCAGAAAATGGTCTTCAAGACTGTGGGAGGGTGGAGCACATGTGGCTAACTCTTTGATCTAATGATTATGGGTGCGTTTGGTACTTTGGTTGTATAAAAAGTTTTCCAATTTTTCATTTCTAATTTTTTAGAAATAAAAGGGGTTTTATTTCAAAAAACAAATGAAAATTTTAAAAACGCCTTCTCATTAAAAAATGTTATTTTCATATTTCATTTTAATAAACTAGAAAACATGTTAGAGATGTGGGGAGGAGAAAGGGAGATATGGAAAATGGAAAACAGTATAAAAATGTTTTCATGTTTTTCACTAAAAATTAGAAAACATTTTGTCTGTTTTCATGAAATTTTTTTTTGGAAAACTATAATTAGAACGCGTTTTCTGTTTTCCATGTTTTTTTGGAAAACAAAAATGGAAAACAAGAGGTGTTTTTCGCAACCAAACGCACCCTATAATTTTAGCTTTTTCAATTTTTATAATTGTAACTAAACACCCTCTTATATTTTACACCATATATAAAGTTATAAGAAAGAGATCAAATGAGAAGGTTGCTTAAGGAGAGAAGGTTGATTTTTAATTTTTTTTCTTCTTATTTTTAATTTTTTTTATTTCTTTTTAGTGAAACCCATTCCAAAAAAAATAAAAAAATAAAAATAAAAAAATAAAAATAATTTCTTACGAATTTTATACCTTACACATGTCTACACATCTACACATGTGTAAGTTGTGTTTTTTTTTAACTTTTTTATTTCTTAAAAAAAAATTTGATATTTTTTTTGGAATGGGTTTGTGTTAAGAAAAGAATAATAAAAAAAAAAAAAACAAGCTAAAAAAAAAAAAATGAACCTTTTCTCCCTTCTCACTAAATCTTTACCCGTCAGTTATAAACCAAAACAAGCATACAAAATACATACAAGTAGTAAACAGTCGAACACTTCACTGTCATGAACAACCTTAACTTGCGTAATGTGTCTTGAAATAGTACTGCATTATTACCAATTGACAATATATTAACGCGTAGTCGCGTACCATCATCTTATGGCCATATGGGCCTACAGATGAAGGTTGTAACTCATAAGTTCAAACATTGCTAAAAACAAAAAGAGAAACTATATCTTGTGATTCATATGTAAGATTGTGAGAATAATAAGTCACTAGATATGAACTATATGCACTGTGTGCTCTGAATATTAAGACGGTACATGAGACCAAAAGGTTTCACCAATTTACCCTTTTTTTTAATAGTACTGCATTAAAACAAGGAAAATGTCAAACAAATTCGTCGAGAAGAATGTTAATTCTTGAGATGGAAAATATATACACGGATACACTAAACACCATCTTATGTATGATGTATATCTGAGAATATAATTTATTAACAAAAAACTAGAGTTACATACTTACATGTCTAATGTTGCAGCTGACAATAAATTATTTCACCAATTCACCTCCAACTTCATATCAAACTATAAATACATTGATTGAAATATTCGATCACATCTCATCGCATGTCGAAAAACATGGCAATAACATAAAACATCAAGCCAGGGTGAACAAAAAGATGATTTTCAGAGATGAAACGAATAGCATTGAGATATATAGTCAGCCAACTAGATGAGAGATCATGGTGTGTTGCATGTCAAACCAAATGTTTCGCATTTGGTTTATTTCAAAACAAGGAAAATGAAGCTTAACCCGGTGTCTACAAATCTCCAACATAAACGTTTCTAGAATAAGGAAAGTAGTGTTTGTGAACCTGAATAACCTAACCAAATTTTGCATGTATTCATGGCATGAATTTCTACTTAGAATAATATTATGAGGCACCAAGAGCAGAAGGCCTTGATTTGTTCACTTTTTGCGGATTTTGACATCGAGAGTCCAATTAACCTTGCCCTCTGGTAAAGGAAGAGATTTGGGCAGTCGGAGCGGCACCTCAAACTCCCCTAAAGTGGTCAAAGGAGCTGTTAGTTGCAGGTTATCAGGCTCGATATGCACACCAAGCTGTCTTGCAACCTGTAATGTCAGTAAAAAGAATCGGCATTAAGGCACAATACACAGATAAAGAATTAGACAAGGTCATGAAAATTTTCTAAAAAACCCAATATATCAGAACACGTCAAACAGATTAAACTAGTCCTAAAAAAGATTATATTAGATCCGTAACCCCCAATTACGTAAAGCAGCCAAGACATCTACTGCAGAAAATCTAAACTCTAAAATCCGACTTTTCAAAAAGCAATGTAAGTTGTAAACCATACAAATACTATGTGCACCATTATATATGTGATGCTGTGTAGTACCACATGCTTGTTATAGTGTACACAATGTACCTCTGGCATACAATGTAATTACTATAATCACCTCATTTATTTGAAGAAACAAACACAAAAAAGTATATCCTCACTCTCTAAAACATGTTCTTTAGCATTAAAAGTCTACCTGAGATATTTATACTACCTAAATGGCTAAATCTAAAGGGTTGGTGAATTCATGTGTTTGTGTACAGACAATACCACAAGCAATTATCTCAATGCTTGTGTTACTTTAACTTAATAATCATCTGATCGAGATTCGTTGAATAATATGTTATTGATCCATGAGATGCAATGATGGGTCCAACCCCAAAACCTGGAACAACGGGTGAACTTAACTCAACGCGTGTTACTGAATGTCATGACATGCTCATGACGAGTGCACATAATCTCTAAGTAATCATGTCAAACCTAAGTTACTTGCTATATGACCCGCAGAAGATAATTTACTGTTATTTGGTTAATTACACCCTATTACAGCTTATTGATGAGCACATGAAGAAGGATGAAGCACAGGAACTTGACGCCCAACTTTTTAATTAAAAGTAATTTCTTTCATTGTTTTGGAATTTTATTTTACTTTGTAAGTTTGGACTTTGGAGTATAGGACAGACTTATTTTGTGCTTAAATAAGGATGTAGCTTGGCATGTCAGGCACCTTCCCATACATTTCCAAAAGAAGAGTCAAGAATAGTTTTCTCAAATCTTTGGTCAAGTAAACCATATTACCCCAAAATTCCACGTCCTGCAATACATTTCATAAATTGCCTAACCTATAACTTCTCGCTATATATCAGTTATATAACCAAATAACAGGCTATAGCGAGCGTTATAGCTCAATGAAACCTACTTTGGTTGAATAAATTGTGGTTGGTTATGCTTGGCTCTTGTCTTCTAACTTCTGTGAAGAGAAGAAACGAGGGTTTAAAAACCATTATATACTAAATCGTCCAAAGCACTTCCACTAGTCTAAGTATAGGTTATATTTGCCATGTATTGGCTAGATGGATATGTCTCTAGCTTATAATTAACTTTATCATTTCTCCAATAATAAAAGGTTGCCACAACCACAAAGTTAAGTAGATGAGATGGCATATTAACTTGGTCACCAATCAATTAGTATACAAAGGGTTGTTGCAATAACGATATTTCAAATCACACTTCAAAATATGAAAACTTGTAGAGAAAGACAAAAAAAAAAGGTGAATGTAGGCCAGGCCAACCTAGCCCGTTTGGGCCGGGACCGATTTTCGCACACTACCTAGTACTGTAACTGTATCATGTTCAGGGTCCATTAAGAATTTGACAAAGCAGACTAGTATTAACAAACTCGGATTCCTATAAGAAGTTGAAGTTAAGAAGAAAAATAACCAAGATAATTGATATTTACACAATATCTGAGCTAAGGATAGTCTTAATTAACAACATTAGACACAATGCACCTCTTTCATTCTCATTACATCAGCTAGAGGCATGTGTTACGAAAGAGACTATAAGCACAACTAATTGACAAGTGATCAATCAGAAACACCATCAAATCAATCACCTTTTGTCCATTTTCCTAAAAATGTTTTGTTTATAAATGATCAATATGTCAAAAACTATAGCAATATTCAAGACAAAAATGACTAACAGTTTGGACTAATTCCATTTCATTCAATCAATTTCCTTTTTAACTAATACCTCAAGTTAACTGACTTCAGCTAAAAGAAATAAAAACATAACCCAAATCAACTCAGCATAAGAAACCGGGTTGGACTAAACTTCCAAAACCTCCTACTTATGCTACATCTACCAAGTAACAACTATTATACAACTATACTAGCAAAGAAGTTTTATTTATATCACAAAACAAAAATCAAAAACTTAAAGGAAAGACAAAAAAAAGGTGAATGTAGGCCAGGCCAACCTAGCCCGTTTGGGCCGGGACCGATTTTCGCACACTACCTAGTACTGTAACTGTATCATGTTCAGGGTCCATTAAGAATTTGACAAAGCAGACTAGTATTAACAAACTCGGATTCCTATAAGAAGTTGAAGTTAAGAAGAAAAATAACCAAGATAATTGATATTTACACAATATCTGAGCTAAGGATAGTCTTAATTAACAACATTAGACACAATGCACCTCTTTCATTCTCATTACATCAGCTAGAGGCATGTGTTACGAAAGAGACTATAAGCACAACTAATTGACAAGTGATCAATCAGAAACACCATCAAATCAATCATTTATCTCATTTTCATAATTAATGAGGCCATATATCCACTTATATCTCATGATATATCAATGTCATTTACTAGCAGCAACAAAACCACCTCTAGTAATGGTATTTTGCTTCAGATAAAAAAACGAAAACACATAAAGAAATGCTAAAGGCGTTTTCTTTTGGTCAGTCTGTCACTACTCACTAGTCAAAACTCAAAAGTGAAAAATACGCTATGGTTGTTGCCTATAACGCCACAGGTTTTCATGACAAATCAAAATAAAAAAAAGAGACTATAAGCACAACTAATTGACAAGTGATCAATCAGAAACACCATCAAATCAATCATTTATCTCATTTTCATAATTAATGAGGCCATATATCCACTTATATCTCATGATATATCAATGTCATTTACTAGCAGCAACAAAACCACCTCTAGTAATGGTATTTTGCTTCAGATAAAAAAACGAAAACACATAAAGAAATGCTAAAGGCGTTTTCTTTTGGTCAGTCTGTCACTACTCACTAGTCAAAACTCAAAAGTGAAAAATACGCTATGGTTGTTGCCTATAACGCCACAGGTTTTCATGACAAATCAAAATAAAAAAAGAAGACATATACAAAGCATACACCTTACAGATATAAATTTTTTTGCAATAATGTCAGGAACTGCAGGCAGATAGATCACTCAACAAATGAAGCCATCAATCGCATATGCACAAACTAAACGGAAAAAAACATAGTAGAGATTAAAGCATACCTCAGATACAATTTCTTCTTTTTCCACGGGTGAACGTATTTCAGTATCTATCTTTATATATTTTCTCAAAACCTACAAGAGACCTCAAACAGATCAGATAACTCATAACTGTCATGAAAAACACCTTTTGTCCATTTTCCTAAAAATGTTTTGTTTATAAATGATCAATATGTCAAAAACTATAGCAATATTCAAGACAAAAATGACTAACAGTTTGGACTAATTCCATTTCATTCAATCAATTTCCTTTTTAACTAATACCTCAAGTTAACTGACTTCAGCTAAAAGAAATAAAAACATAACCCAAATCAACTCAGCATAAGAAACCGGGTTGGACTAAACTTCCAAAACCTCCTACTTATGCTACATCTACCAAGTAACAACTATTATACAACTATACTAGCAAAGAAGTTTTATTTATATCACAAAACAAAAATCAAAAACTTAAAGGAAAGCAAAAAAAGATTGGATTGAGTTAATCGGTCAATATAATTTGCCCAGAAGCCTTAGGAACCCATGAACTTATCATTAATAAAAATACAAACTTGAAAGTTGAATAACAAACCAGCTTAGCATTTTCAAGTCGTATTGCAGCTGTCCGGTATTCTTTCATGGTATCTTCCTCAGTCTTATGAACTACCTTGACCTCTTCAACTTCCTTGGGTTGATATATCTGACCAGATATACACATTCAAAAAGTTCAGTACGATACACCCAACAACAAAACAATCTCACATAAGTAATCACACAAACTAAGAGAGACGTAAAGCTATCAACCTTCCTCTGCTCGCTGATGAGATAAGCAAATTTATCAATATTCGGAACCGCAAGCAACTTTGGCATCAGATGGTTACGAAAATGGCCAGGAGCAACTTTAACCGTTTCACCTGCTTTCCCGAGCTTATCTATATTCTACATTCAAAACACCCGCTTCAATTCATACGTATATAGAACATATACTTACGGTTTATAAAGAAACATACGAAAGCAGGGTATTAGTTAGTAACTTACAGTTGTAAGTATGACTTCCAACTTTCTATATCGAACGCCTTGAGCCACGTAAAACAACGGATGATGAAACACAAGCGATTCGGCTGTATCTTTCAATAACTTACTTCGCCGAATAATGCTTTTACCATATTGTAAGTAAACCATCTTCTTTTGTTTCTATATATATATATATATATATATCTATATGTAATCAATCACTTTAATCCCTTAATGTAAATACACCTACAACATCAAAATATGAAAAATAAAATAAAATTATAAAGTCATTTCACACATTTTTATAAATTTGTTTTTTATTTACTTTACTAATAAAGCTTGACTATTATAGGGGTTTAGGGTTTTACTTTTAATAATGAAATTGTATATATATATATATATATATATGAGATTAAAGGAATGATTACCGGAAAGTGATGACGTGGTCGCCGGCGATGAGATTACGGCGTGGCGGCAGCCGTCGTGGATCTGTAGTGAGAGGCGAAGTGTTGGTGAAATCTCGTATTCCCCTAACGTTGTTTGTTTATTGAAATTCTTTGGTTTTGTGAAAATGAGCACATAAGTTTTGGGTATTCTATATTGTGGACAAGTATATGGTGATATGGTTTAACTAATCATTATTTCGTGTCAATAACATAGTGATTTGATCATATCATAGTTGAATTAATTAGAGAATTTAACTTAACTAAACCAAACATTTTGAATTGATTCTGAGACCTATAAAAAGAAAAGAGATGGATGTGGGGCGAAGTATTCTTATACGAGAAATACTAGATGCACAAATAATTTATAAACACATGTGTCATGTGATGTGGACCAATCATTAAAGAAAGAAAAAGAAGAAAGAGAAAACATAACTTGATTTGATTGGTTGAAGATTTGTTTGTAAACTTGTGTTTGTAACTTGTTTGTCAACCTAGCATTTCTCTTCTTATACAATGTCAATCGGCTTCCGCATAACCTGGTCTTGTTAAATTACAAAAGAATTGATATGCCAAAAGAACCGAGCTAGTTTAGTGATTCAACCTAAAATTACAGATTTGTTAATAAAAAAATGTTTTATAGCAAGAAAGAGCTACATATGCATTCAGTACAAGAGGTGATAAAGTTATCACAAATTTGGATTCATACCAAAGCTTTCCAACAGCTACAAGCCTACAACTTAAATCCTCGCAGTATCTACTTTCTTTTTCTTTTTCTCGAGTTTTTAAAAGTATTTATTTGGACTAATGGTTAACATATAACTAACTTGAAATGCATTAAAAAACCGATAACCGTTGCCAATGTAGCCAAAATCCAATGATTAATGTTTATGCTTTGGAAATTCTGATTATGTAACATGATGTGTATCTATGGCCGCCGAGAGGATGTTCATATATGGAGTGTTGCTAAATACATCCTAAACTTAACTTGGCCCATTTAATTATTTGTGTAAAATATATCAAACCATAGCCTTGCCCATATGAAAAACATGTTACCTATCTATATATGCTCCTGTCTAAAAGACTAGAATAAAGGTTAACGATGCAGATACTAGATTACTTATGCAGAAGTGTAAGGGATCATTATACTTCAAAAAAAACACATAAATCACTAACAGATTTTATTTTTTCGTATAAGTTGGCCAAATAGAATGGGGTTGGAAGGTAAAATGTGATTGCTGAACCCGGCATGTTTGTTAACTGATCCCCCAACCTAAGCCCCTCATTTCGTGTTGATTTCATGTGCAGTGAAGCTGAAACGGACGAACATTGTTTAACTATCAAAGACTCTGAGCGCAGATATTACCGTGAAAAAAATCTATATATAAGAGAAAAATCAAAAATGTCCTGTCACTGCACCAACATTCAGTATACTTGATTTGTGTATAAAGTATAAACGTTTATAAATGTTATTGTCAGTCAACTTTACAATTTGATCTCAAAAGTCAACCCTTGCAACATTGGAGCAGAGAATAGATTCAGTAACCATAGTTATAACCACTTTTGACTTGAATCTGTTGTGTAGTCAGGTTCTAGTATGAAGCACCATGCCGTTGTATCTCGTGTACAAGCTTGCAAAACATCTTGATAGACTGATTCGAAATGCAGTCATAGACACGACAAATGCAAAGTCAGTTTTATACTAGAATTCCCTTATCGTGAACTCTGCACATATGGTATTATGTGAAACAACAGCAATTTAACAAGCATCAAGTTATTGGGCCATAGTGAGCAGAAAAATAGGTAGAACTAAAAAAATATTGCAAAATGTCTTGATAGACTAATTCGAAATGCAGCCATACACACGACAACTGAACATTCGGTTTTATACTAGAATTCCCTTAACGTAAATTCTGCACATAAGGTATCACATAATCAAAAGCAATATAACAAGCATCAAGTTATTGGGCCATTGAGAACAGAAAAATAGAGAGAACTATAAAAATATGCATCATGTACTGATAGACTAATTAAAAATGCAGTCAGTTTTATACTAGAATTTTCCCTTATCATAAACTCTGCACATAAGGCATTACGTAAACGAACAGAAATATAACAAACATCGAGTAATTAGGCCATTACAGTTAACATTCTAATCGGTAATAACTGTACGAAGGGGCAATGAGCTCTCAACTTCCTTCTTTTCAGCAGCTTCTCTTTCCGCCACAATCTTGGACATTCCAAACATCTGCAGAAAACGCAACAATTGTATTTTATACACAGTCAAAACCAAAAAAACACCCGAATGGGGTGTGTTTGAGTGATGGAAACAAACCTTTGAAATGGACTTTTTGAAGCAGTTTTTATGTTCTTCCATGGAAGCATTAACGAACTCGTTGATGTGATCCTTAACATCCTCCAAGAAAGTTGCATCATCTGACTTCTTCTTTCTACACGAATCGGTCGCTGCAGGTTTAGCAGTAGATAGCTTGATATTTTCTGTTGCCATCTTTGTAAAACTGCATATAAGCAGCACTTTTTAATTTTTTAATTTTTCATAAGAAATTATAATTATTTCACATAGAAACATAAGGCAAACGGGCAACAAATTGCGTCACTAATCCTTTTTGTATCGCAAACCCAAGATGTTTAAAAATAAGAAATTTCTTAAATGTACAAGAAAGTCAATTTCATCATAGGTTATTTTATTCGAGATGATAATTTCGACCCATTTACTTATGAACGAGTCTACTTGTTTCGGGTCATATGGGTCAAATAGATAGAAATTAAACCATATTCTAATGTCTACCTCTAAAACCCTTCTACTACAAATATTCAATATATAAAACTGAAAAAGCTAACAAGTATTTAATTTAATGAAATTAAGTAATTAACAGCTACAGTATTAAATAAACACATGATATAAAAAAAAGCATACATAAACAAAGAAAAATAAATCGATGAACAAAAACCTAGATGATCAATATAATAGCTATTAATTAGGTTAATATTAATAAAAATCCTAATATATTAATATATTAATAATAGAAAATTATTATTGTGAGAACTGAAAGATTAGAAACTTACAAATTAATACAAAGCTCCCAGATAATAATACGAGTAAGTTTTTTGATATTGTTTTTTGTTTCTTTTTTATAATATTTTGGTTGTCTTTTTCTTCAAGCTATTGAGAATTATTTTAATCTGTTTTTTCAAAGTTATAATGTAGTTGTATTCTGGATAACTCCGGAATGTTGTTACGGCCCATTAGATTTTGAGTTATATGTTATGGGCTAGGGGTATCGACCAATAAGTTTGGGCCTTGTTATTACTGCAATAAAAAATTAAAAAGATTTATTTAGGAAATTTTTTTTGTTCCAAATCTTATGTATTTCGTTTACCTTCATTACTTTTCGAAGTAAATTGCTCCCGGTTGCTCAATCATTGATAAACAATTTGTTGGACAATACTCAACGCAATTACCACAAAATATACATATTCCGAAATCAATACTGTAATTAAGCAATCGTTTCTTTCTAATATCAGTTTCCAATTTCCAATCAACAACAGGTAGATCTATAGGACATACGCGAACACATACTTCACAAGCAATGCATTTATCAAATTCAAAGTGGATTCGGCCACGGAAACGCTCGGACGTGATCAATTTTTCGTAGGGGTATTGAATAGTTACAGGTAAACGATTCGCGTGTGATAAGGTAATCATGAAACCTTGACCAATATACCTTGCGGCTCGTACTGTTTGTTGGCCATAATTCATGAACTCAGTTACCATAGGGAACATATCGTGAATATCTATAAAAAATAGGATACTTGTTTCTTTCTCTTGTTTGAGACAAGTCGTGAATATAGAAGTATTTTTTTTACAGTGAAAGAAGTTGGGAAGAAGTTGTTAATAATAGATTACCTAGAGAAATAGGTAACAGAAATTTCCATCCAAGATTTAATAATTGGTCCATTCTCAGCCTTGGTAAAGTCCATCTTGTTGCGATAGGAATGAACAAGAACAAATAAGTTTTAGCTAATGTAATAAAGATACCTATTATTGCCCCAAAAACTCTACCTCCTTTAGTAATTTCAAAAAGCTCAGGAAAAAATATGTACGGAATAGAAAGATTCCAACCCCCCAAGTAAAGAACTGTTACAAATAATGAAGAAACTAATAGATTTAAATATGAAGCAACGTAAAATAAACCAAATTTGATACCGGAATATTCGGTTTGATAACCTGCTACTAATTCTTCTTCTGCTTCTGGTAAATCAAAGGGTAATCGTTCACACTCGGCTAGGGAAGAAATTAGAAAAACTAGAAATCCTATAGGTTGACGCCACAAATTCCATCCCCAAAAACCATATTTTGACTGCGCTTCAACTATATCAACTGTACTTGAACTGTTAGATAATCATAGTGGATGATAACATCACTGTTCGCACCCCTATTGCAGAACCGTACATGAGATTTTCATCTCATACGGCTCCTCAAAGGTCACAAATAAATCTAAGGACCCGTCCATTTTTATTTTTCTTGATATGTTTGTAGGATAGAAAGATAGATAGAGATAAAAAAATCCATCGTAAGGTCCCTATTAGACGCTGGAATTCCGTCTGCTATATTTCTAATAATAATGCTTCTGAATTCATCTTATCTTTTAATAATTTAAATTCTTCTTTGTTGAATAATAACTTAATCCTTGAATAAAATATTTCTTGTAACAATATCAATAGACATTTCAACCTAACCTTTTCAATTACGAAAAATTAGACCCTGCATTAATTCACGAATCATGACAAAAATTCTATCTCTTCTGTATATAGATATAGAAAAAAATAGATTTTTCTAGTGCATTCAGTCTTTCTTTTTTTTTTCGTTCCTATTCTCCTTTCTCAAAAAAAGGGACCTTAAACAAAGTTAAAGGATTACTTCGTTCTTGATAGTTATTTACTTAATCGGTGAATAGAAGTATACTCTGGATCGGAATCATGGGAAGTACTCCTTAATCATTTCTACAAATTTAAAGCCCCACTTAGAATTCTTTTTATACAAAAAAATACACTTACAAAATCTCTATTACGAATCCTTTGTGTACTTTAGTGTTCCTAGCTATCCACTCTTTTTTATGAATCTACTTTCGGGTAATACATATATAGTAAATAGTAATAATAATAGTATATAGTATAGTAAAATATAGTAAAAG
>CM067172.1:44349127-44376627 GCA_034093135.1 Erigeron breviscapus
TATATATCCAACCTCCCTCCTCCCCTCCTTATCCTCCAATATTCTCTCAAAATCACCTTTTACACACACACACATACACATTTCACATACTACCACCATGAACACCCCCGGCACAACCACCATCACCGGCGGCGCTGACATGAGTGTATTTGAGAGACAACAAGAAAGAATGAAGTGGCAACATGACCTCCAACAACAAAGTTTCTTTGTTGGAAATGATCATCAATTAGTATCCAACATGTTCTCGGGTTTGCATGGAAATATTAAACCCGACCCGGGTATGGAAAACGGGTGGCCCGATTTTAGTGAAGGGTGTGGTGATCAATTTCCACCATTAATGGCTGATCAGAAAATCTTGTTAAGAAACTCAAGCTCGCTCTCATTATCACCCAAGAAAAGAAATAAAACCCATGATGAGGTTTTGAACCTTAAGATTGAATATTTTGTTCTTTCTGCTGGAAAGATTTATAAATAGTAATTAACAAAATAGTAATTGGATGTTACTGTAGTGTCTCGAATGCTAACTGCTAACTACTAAATCGTTGTTCAAATAAATAAATAAAAAAAACAAAATAATTTTACTTTTATTAAGGTGTGTGATCATTTTTTCAGGTGGTTTCAAAAGAAAATGAAGTCAAATGTAAGAAAATAAAAGGAAGCATTGAAGATAATTCTAAAGAAACTTCATCAAAAGAAAAATCAAAAGTTACAGAGGCTAAAAAACAAGACTTTATTCATGTTCGAGCTCGTCGAGGCCAAGCTACTGATAGCCATAGTTTGGCTGAAAGAGTAAGTAATACGTCGTCATTAGTTTAATCACATTTTTCTAATGTGATTACAGGGGTGTTTGGAGTTGCGTTTTGAAACAGACAATGCTACACTACATGGAATAATCAAATATACCTGATTATGGAAGTTTTGATTATTCCAAACCAAAGTTCATCAACTATTTATAATCACAATAATCACTTTGAAAATTCAAAAACCTAACATCATACAATTAGTTGAGCCTAATTAACTAAGTTCATTTATAATGTGAATAGGTAAGAAGGGAGAAAATTAGTGAGAGAATGAAATATTTGCAAGATTTGGTACCTGGCTGCAACAAGATCACTGGAAAAGCAGGAATGCTTGATGAAATCATCAATTATGTTCAATGTCTTCAAAAACAAGTAGAAGTAAGTAATACTCAAAATTTCATATTATTTAATTAACTTTTAATTAATCCAAACTTTCTAATATTAGAAACTAAGCCTTATTTTGTGTGATGAATTATATTGCAACAGTTTTTGTCCATGAAGCTTGCTAGTCTTCATCCACGATTAGATCTCGACAACGATAACTTATTCACAAAAGAGGTAATTAATTAACAAGATATATACTTTAATTAATACAATGTCAATATAATTATAAGATACTTGGAGAGTGTCACTAACTTAGGTTATTGTATTTTCAGATGTTTGAAGTTTCAGCAGTAGGGTGTTCATCAGAGATGGCTAATTCTATGTATTTTCAATTAAACTCGTTACTAGAAATGGGAAATAACCCGATTGAGATGATGCTAAGAAGAAACATGGGTGGTCCGGCCATTTCAATCCCGGAAACGTTAGTTGTTTCATCATGTGTTAATGTAATTCTCCTTCTATCGCTCTTTGGACTAAATATATATTTTCTTAATTTATTGAACGTGCAAGTTTCTTATGTAGATTTGATCTTATTCTTTTTTGTAGCAAATGCAACCAAGTGTTACATGGGATGGTGATTTACAGAATTTCTACAAAATGGAATTTCAACAAGGAGCATCAAAAATACCATATCAACCCCATAAAATTACAGGTGATTTATAAGTAAACTATGCATTAGCAGGAGTCATGTTTCTTTGCAAGAAGTTATAATTAGATACAAAAGCTAGCTTTCTAGGTAAACATCTTGGGGTGAACAGAGTAATAGTTCGGAAACAGTTACAAATATGAGGTTATTTATTGTAAAACAAGTATTAAAGTAAATTAAATAGGACAAAATCTTGATTCTTGGATCATGATAAAATTGATGCACGAAGTTTCACGAAGCACAAGTATACATATATTGATGAATGATGATTTTTATGATGAACGGTGATTTTCAATGAATAAAAACCTATTGTTTTAATTCAATACTTGTTTCATTTTAATTAGAACTTACAAATATATATACTCTGTTAGTTAAGCCAAGTACATCTGAGTGACTGAATCAATATGACTTTGTGATTTCCGGATCCATTTACCCATTCATGCATTAAGTAAAGTGGCCCTAAAGAAATAGTAAATGGGTCAAAGCTCACATTTTTGGACCAAGAAAGTTGGCTGTTAGGTATCTTATTTTCAATCATGTGTTAATGTAATTCTCCTTCTATCGCTCTTTGGACTAAATATATATTTTCTTAATTTATTGAACGTGCAAGTTTCTTATGTAGATTTGATCTTATTCTTTTTTGTAGCAAATGCAACCAAGTGTTACATGGGATGGTGATTTACAGAATTTCTACAAAATGGAATTTCAACAAGGAGCATCAAAAATACCATATCAACCCCATAAAATTACAGGTGATTTATAAGTAAACTATGCATTAGCAGGAGTCATGTTTCTTTGCAAGAAGTTATAATTAGATACAAAAGCTAGCTTTCTAGGTAAACATCTTGGGGTGAACAGAGTAATAGTTCGGAAACAGTTACAAATATGAGGTTATTTATTGTAAAACAAGTATTAAAGTAAATTAAATAGGACAAAATCTTGATTCTTGGATCATGATAAAATTGATGCACGAAGTTTCACGAAGCACAAGTATACATATATTGATGAATGATGATTTTTATGATGAACGGTGATTTTCAATGAATAAAAACCTATTGTTTTAATTCAATACTTGTTTCATTTTAATTAGAACTTACAAATATATATACTCTGTTAGTTAAGCCAAGTACATCTGAGTGACGAACAAGATGGAAATGTGAACTTAAGGATCCATTTAAGGAAGTCATTTTGCAAAATGATTAGTTTTAAATTCTTTAGCAATTCATAATATTAATCATTTTTCCATGTACATACATAAATATATATATCACATATGTAAGCATTCTAGCTAGAAACAATATTCACAAATTGTTATTGAAGTTAACATCTAGCTCTACTATTTAAAATGCTACTTTTTTAAAAATGTTTTACGCTATATTATAATATGAAAACTATGACTGCAATACCGGATATTGGTACCTTAATTATATTCTAATCTATATGATACTTATACGAGTCATTGAAGAAAAATCACAAATGAACTACGTATTGTTCATTTATACACATACCCAACTTGCGAATTTTTTTTTAAAACGGTCGTATTTCAATAATTATAATATGAAAACTATGACTGCAATACCGGATATTGGTACCTTAATTATATTCTAATCTATATGATACTTATACGAGTCATTGAAGAAAAATCACAAATGAACTACGTATTGTTCATTTATACACATACCCAACTTGCGAATTTTTTTTTAAAACGGTGTTTTACGCTATATTATAATATGAAAACTATGACTGCAATACCGGATATTGGTACCTTAATTATATTCTAATCTATATGATACTTATACGAGTCATTGAAGAAAAATCACAAATGAACTACGTATTGTTCATTTATACACATACCCAACTTGCGAATTTTTTTTTAAAACGGTCGTATTTGCAATATTATAATATGAAAACTATGACTGCAATACCGGATATTGGTACCTTAATTATATTCTAATCTATATGATACTTATACGAGTCATTGAAGAAAAATCACAAATGAACTACGTATTGTTCATTTATACACATACCCAACTTGCGAATTTTTTTTTAAAACGGTCGTATTTCAAGGGTGTTTTGTCAAACAAGTTTTCGAAATTTTTTTTTGTACAAGTGGTAAACCGGTAATGCTAATACCGTTTTCGAATTTTTTTTTTTGTACAAGTGGGTAAACCGGTAATGCTAATACCGGTTTCGAATTTTTGCCTCGAACCCGGTATTAGCATTACCGGGTTCAGAAAAAGCATTTTGAACCCGGTATTTCAAATACCGATTTCGAAATTGGTGCACACGACCACTGTAGCCTGTCAACTCTCGTACCTGCACGCTGTCACATCACCTGCAAAGCCTGAAACCGGTATTTGAAATACCGATTTCGAAATTGGTGCACACGACCACTGTAGCCTGTCAACTCTCGTACCTGCACGCTGTCACATCACCTGCAAAGCCTGAAACCGGTATTTGAAATACCGGGTTCAAACTACCTTGATCTGAACCCGGTAATTCAAATACCGATTTCGAAATTGGTGCACACGACCACTGTAGCCTGTCAACTCTCGTACCTGCACGCTGTCACATCACCTGCAAAGCCTGAAACCGGTATTTGAAATACCGGGTTCAAACTACCTTGATCTGAACCCGGTAATTCAAATACCGATTTCGAAATTGGTGCACACGACCACTGTAGCCTGTCAACTCTCGTACCTGCACGCTGTCACATCACCTGCAAAGCCTGAAACCGGTATTTGAAATACCGGGTTCAAACTACCTTGATCTGAACCCGGTAATTCAAATACCGATTTCGAAATTGGTGCACACGACCACTGTAGCCTGTCAACTCTCGTACCTGCACGCTGTCACATCACCTGCAAAGCCTGAAACCGGTATTTGAAATACCGATTTCGAAATTGGTGCACACGACCACTGTAGCCTGTCAACTCTCGTACCTGCACGCTGTCACATCACCTGCAAAGCCTGAAACCGGTATTTGAAATACCGGGTTCAAACTACCTTGATCTGAACCCGGTAATTCAAATACCGATTTCGAAATTGGTGCACACGACCACTGTAGCCTGTCAACTCTCGTACCTGCACGCTGTCACATCACCTGCAAAGCCTGAAACCGGTATTTGAAATACCGGGTTCAAACTACCTTGATCTGAACCCGGTAATTCAAATACCGATTTCGAAATTGGTGCACACGACCACTGTAGCCTGTCAACTCTCGTACCTGCACGCTGTCACATCACCTGCAAAGCCTGAAACCGGTATTTGAAATACCGGGTTCAAACTACTTGATCTGAACCCGGTAATGCTAATACCGGGTTCGAGGCAAAATTTTTTTTTTTTAAGTTTAGTACGCTTCAAAGTCCACATAATTTTCTATTTGGGTTACCCAAAACCCGACCCAAACAACCCAAACCCGAATAACCCAAACCCAAATAACCCGAATCTTATTCGGTTTGGGTTACGGGTGAACTTATTATTCTTCAAAACCCGAATAACCCAAACCCAAATAACCCGAATCTTATTCGGTTTGGGTTACGGGTGAACTTATTATTCTTCAAAACCCGAATAACCCGAACCAAATAACCCAAACCCGAATAACCCAAACCCAAATAACCCGAATCTTATTCGGTTTGGGTTACGGGTGAACTTATTATTCTTCAAAACCCGAATAACCCGAACCAAATAACCCAAAACCCGAATAACCCGACCGATCAACACCCCTACATTGAAGGAAGTTTCCATCGCCATTCAGTCACATTTTGAACCCGGTATTTCAAATACCGATTTCGAAATTGGTGCACACGACCACTGTAGCCTGTCAACTCTCGTACCTGCACGCTGTCACATCACCTGCAAAGCCTGAAACCGGTATTTGAAATACCGGGTTCAAACTACTTGATCTGAACCCGGTAATGCTAATACCGGGTTCGAGGCAAAAATTCGAAACCGGTATTAGCATTACCGGTTTACCCACTTGTACAAATTTTTTTTTTCAAAAACTTGTTTGACAAAACACCCTTGAAATACGCCCGTTTCAAAAAAAAAATCCCCAACTTGTAATAACATAAAAAGTAATGTAAATTTTGATCGTGACATATTGATATTTGCAAGGACCCAATGACAACCCTGAAAGTAACAACTCGTATGGGATCAAAATAGACATATTAAACTTAGGGCCTATTTTCCCTCCTCATTAAGTATTGTATATGTATGGATACAGGGGTTGTCTAGCCATAAAGAATTAAGGCTATTTGGAGTAAGCAGTGAATGATTCGACGTTGTTAGTTCCGTATGTCTAAAATAAGTACTTATAAGAAACAAATAACTTTAAACGATCTTAAAACTTGTATCGCGTTCATGCTAGCGTGAATAGCTTATGCATCCCACCATTAGCATTCCACAATATAGATCAACATTTTTGGTGACTAAATGCAACGAAAATTGCTTTGGACGAATGAAATGGTAATGATAGTCTTTGTGGCTATGTCTAAATTGTTATAACTAGTATAAATAGCTAGCCCGGTTATTATACCAAATGCGTTGATAGCTTATTGGTAAGGGAATCTTTTTATGAGGGCTTGAATTTAGGAAGACTTAGGTTGAAGTGTAAGGGGACAATGTTTATCCTAATATGTTGTCGTGCCTTCGTCCAACCTATTAGGGGTTTTTCCTTCTACTATGTATTGGGTGAGGGCTCTCTTACGTGGACCCGGTTATGATAACATAGTCTAGACCGTCCGTTGTGATATTCAATCTGTACCTGTCAAAAAAAATATATAAATATCCCTTTTTAGTTTTCATATCATTAATTGTAACATTCTAAAAACTTGTTCTATCTCTCACTTTCTCACCCTATAATTGCAATTAACACATCTTACTTTTTCATAAACTTGAGCTTTATACGATCCTAAGTACATCTATATTAAAAGAGGCTTCTATCAATCATTTTCAAGCCATATGTTGAAAAAGACGCAAAGATATGGCCTCATCCACAAGAAGATTTCATTGATTCCCTTTGTTTTCTGGATAGTGATTGACCATAATGCCTTTTGACCTCAACCCCACTTCAATAGTAAAAGGTTTAGATTATTGTACTTTGATTAAAAGTTATGAAATTATGATATAACATTGGGGGAGGGTATGGCATATCTATACAAGACCAGTAAGAAACTCAAAGCTCAAGTGAGCTAGAAGCTCTTAAACTCAAAGCTCTATTGAGCTAGAAGCTCTTAAACTCAAAGCTCTATTGAGCTAGAAGCTCAAGTGGAGCTAGCTCAGATGGAACTTCTACACTAAGGCTTGTATTAAGCTCTTAGAAACCAAGAGAGAATTATTTTAGAGTAAGAAACTAGAGAGAGAAGTATAGAAAGAAGTTTTTATTTCTTTTCTTGTATGATTTACAAATGAGGGGGGAGACTTCCTTTGATAGGCAAAGGAAAGGCTCCATGACATCATGCATGACATCATATTACAATAATGCAAATGGAAATATCTAGATATAAATATCTAGATGGATTATTCTAGTACATGCTTTAATCACTTTAAGAGTGATTAAAACCTTATTTAAATTTAAACACACTTAAGACACACTTAGCACACTATTAATACAATATTAAACAAACAACACACAATATTAATCTTCTTTCTGGGGATTTAGCATCTTGATGTTGAACCACCATTGTTGACCATTAAACTGCATCGCTCGTTGTGGCAGGGACTGTGAAATAGTGGACTTTGGTGAAGATAGGGAGCGTATTAAGATAATCAAGGTAAGCTTGATCCCATTCACGCACTTGTGGATGATTTTGGAGATCTTTAGTCCCGTTCAAAATATCTGGGTCCTTTTCTGCAACATCCGACTTGTTAGCTTCTGCCATCTTCATGCGAGTTTGTATACAGGATTCATGGTGATTCTGTTTGTAAAACGAGTCTGCCGGATTCAGATCCGTCCATGCTTGGATGAATTCATCTGGGCTGCATCGCTGTGTGGATTTGTGGAACTTGGGTTTGTAGAGAGTGACCAAGCAATGCTTCCTGGGGGCTCTTCGTAACGCATAAATCCATTCACTTATTGGGAGAAACCATTGGAGAAGACGGTAGGTATTGAGTTCACTCTTGGAGAATTCACCCAGTTCACATTGAACTAGGTAGGTTACCAACTTCTGGGAGTTAAAGCCGAAAGCCATACGGAAATCTTCGGTGAGGTACCATAAGAAACTTAGGGCTTCTTCTGGTAGAGCATCTAGGCGTTTGATACGTAGGGTGCTCAAATAAGGGTGGTCTGGATGGAAATAAAGGTCATCCAAGGGTTTGCCATGCGTTTTTATGGTGATGGTGAGAAACTTTTTCCAGGTTAAAAGGGATGGGTCAGTTATGTTGTTTTTGTTGACCACTTCTATGATCTCACCTGGAACGCCTTCTTCTTTCAGTTGTTGATGAAGTGGCTTTGTTGGTTTAGAAGTACTCATTGTGGTTTGTGGGTAATGCTTTATGCCTCCGTACCTCCTTTTATAGCCATCATCTCCGAGATCATTCATGCTCCTGTGCTGAACAGTGAAGGTCCATTGGTTCTTCGAGAAGAATGGCATCTTCTGTCTAATCAAAGAACTGTTGAGCTTATGGGCATCTTTTTGGAGCATTATCTTGCCTTCATCATTGGGAATCTTTGCAGGCGTAATCATATCCTTAGGTCTATCTTTAATAGCCTGTAGGACCTCACTTGTGAGTTGTCTCTTGACAGATTCCTTCCACTTTTTTGGGGGGTCTCTTATTTGTCTGGTAGCGCATTTCTTGTCAGGATACAGTGATGGCTCTTGGGAGAGAGGTAGGGGTGGGTGACTCTTCTGTTCAGAAAGAGCCAATTGTGCCATGTAGATAGGCCTGGGTCCCATCTCTGAGTCAGTTGACTCGCCCGTATCTGACTCGTCCGTGTCTGACTCGTTCTTATTGTAGTAGATTGGGCATACTGTCCTTTCTCCAGGGTTATCATCCAAGGAATACAGGGACTCAAGATCTGAAACATCTATTGGTTCAATTTTGTTGATTGCTTCGATCAGTGCTTGAGTCTTCCTTTTTTCTTTGCAATCTTTAGCAAAGTGCCCTTTTTTGTTGCAGACATAGCATCTATCAGTATCTCTTTCTCTATACTCCTTTTTACTAAGGAACTTCCAATTCCTTTGGTATTTTTTATTCATCTTGCTAGATGAATAGTATTTACTGAACTTTTTTATAACAGGAGGCTTTTTTGGAGGACGAGAGCAGCTGCATGATGATTCATCTTTGCATTTGATCTTTAAATGCTTTTCATCACAAGCTGATCCAAGACTCTTTCCGGTTTTCTCAAATTCAACCAAAAATTTCTTTTGGTTACACAGCTTAGACAAAGCATTCTTTATGAGTTGGAAGAGTTCTCCCAAGGTGGCATTAGCAACCGTCTTGTTTTTGTTCTCCAATGCTCTGTATGCTTCATTGGCAAGAGATTCCGGGAAGGAGTTTAAAAAGACTTGTTTCAGATTCACATCATCTATGCCATTTAAGCAATAGAATCTTTCTGACATCCTGTTGTAGTGCTTTTCCAAGTCTTTTAGTTGGAACGAACAACACTTCATTTTTAGAAATTCTTCTCTGGCGCGAACAGTGTGTTGTGTTGGGTCTCCGATGAACTCTAATATTATAAAGTTGGATCTCTGGTTTTGTGGGTGATGAAGGTTTAGGCGGTGAATCTTTATATGAGACAAAAAAGTCAAATTTTCCGGATGGTTCACCAAGAAGGCCTATAGTAGGGTCTCCAGCTTCATACCTCTTTTTTAGAGATGCTTGTGATCCTTTCTTCTTTCTTTTGGGAATGTCTTCATCATATTTTACTTGATCTGCCTCATCCAAGCATACCTTGCAGTTACACACATCATAAGGGAAGTGTGTATCATCATTGGGCATGTCAACCGGTTGGATCATATTTATCGAAGGAAACACATCCCTTCGATCTTGAGTTGAAAACTTAACTTCAACAAGACCGTCATGATGTCGGACAAAATCCGGAGTTGTTGTAGTTTGGACCGGTGTTGCTTGATGGATCTGTTCATAATTAATGATCCATTTTTCTGGAAGTAGCTTTAAAAGCTCTTCCCTGGATAACTTCTTAGGAACATATGTGCATGTTGGTGTGGCATTGGAATCCACATCTATGAGCAGTGCATCACCAGAGTTGTCTTGACCAGGTACCATGATGTCCAAACAGTGGTTTTGGACTCTGCATGCCATCTGATAATGAAACGTGGCCTGAAAGGTGTTAACTTGTGGGGTTCCTCCTATTTGAATCTGTGCTTTCAAGGCTATCATCAATGAAGGGTCATTGAGTGGCATATTGAAGTTGGGGTAGAAAGTCACGAAGACTGTTCCAGCATTTAAGGTTGTTTGGATCGTACCAATACATGCGTGTTGGTATTCCTTGAACGTAGTGTCTACCAAGGCTATGCGGGAGAACACTGGTAGTCCTTTTCTACCATGAAAGGTGAGTGCAAGCTTTACTGCACCAAAGTGGATGTGGGTGTAACCATGGTTAAGACTGATCCTTGGCAGATCTGGCGGTAATTCTATGGTTACAAGGTGTTCGGAGGTTGTTGCAGGGAGTTGGTGTGAACAGAAGTTAGATGTTTGAACAATCTCCCTGGCACCTGAGTTTGCCGGTGGGCTTATCATGTTTCTAACTCTTTTTGTGAAGGTTTTATGTGGTTTAGAGAAAACGGAGTAAGGATTGACAATTGGGACTTTAGTGATGGGAATCCTAGAATCATCAGATAAGTATGAGACATCATACGACTGATCAATTCTGGAAGAAGGGGAGCGGCGGAAACTTGAAAAAGAAGATGAGCGGGATAGGCGGTTATCTGTGTTCATAACTGGGTTTAGATACTTGCAGCAACACTTATTGAGATTTCCAAGCTCGTACCAAATCGTGACTTACCACGGCCTCTTGCCTTACTGCGCACACAACAAGCTTTCTACCGACTCAATAAGAATCCGTCGTATCGGACCAGTCTGATAAACCCTTGTAAGATTGGTTTTCTGATGCGAGAGATCAGCAACTAAGGCTGCAGACGCAGAGCATACTAATACGATCCAAACAACCTTAAATGCTGGAACAGTCTTCGTGACTTTCTACCCCAACTTCAATATGCCACTTAATGACCCTTCATTGATGACAGCCTTGAAAGCACAGATTCAAATAGGAGGAACCCCACAAGTTAACACCTTTCAGGCCACGTTTCATTATCAGATGGCATACAGAGTCCAAAACCACTGTTTGGACATCATGGTACCTGGTCAAGACAACTCTGGTGATGCACTGCTCATAGATGTGGATTCCAATGCCACACCAACATGCACATATGTTCCTAAGAAGTTATCCAGGGAAGAGCTTTTAAAGCTACTTCCAGAAAAATGGATCACTAATTATGAACAAATCCATCAAGAAGCACCGGTCCAAACTACAACAACTCCGGATTTTGTCCGACATCATGACGGTCTTGTTGAAGTTAAGTTTTCAACTCAAGATCGAAGGGATGTGTTTCCTTCGATAAATATGATCCAACCGGTTGACATGCCCAATGATGATACACACTTCCCTTATGATGTGTGTAACTGCAAGGTATGCTTGGATGAGGCAGATCAAGTAAAATATGATGAAGACATTCCCAAAAGAAAGAAGAAAGGATCACAAGCATCTCTAAAAAAGAGGTATGAAGCTGGAGACCCTACTATAGGCCTTCTTGGTGAACCATCCGGAAAATTTGACTTTTTTGTCTCATATAAAGATTCACCGCCTAAACCTTCATCACCCACAAAACCAGAGATCCAACCAGATCTAAATTGGAAGGAATGTTTTGTCATAACCCCATCCCCAACATCCTCGGAATATCAAACGGAATTCCCACCGTTATCTTCCTTTGAAAATTCTCAACAAAAAACCAAACACAGCTGGAAAGTCCAAACTCCAAATGTTATTGGTCCCAGTGGTGTCACTAATTCCATCTCTCCTGCTGAAGCCACATTAAACTGGCAAAGTGAAAACGCTGTTGCTCAAAACAAGGCCCTTCAGACAATCATTACCTAACAACAGACGGCATCACAAGAACAGCAAGCAATACTAACGAGAGTACAAGGCTTAGAGGGAGTCATTTATGATCTCAAGTCTAAAATTCTTGAGGTTCATGGTGAGCTCCTTGAAATGGTTAAGGACATCCCGTTCTCCCATAGGCCTAAGCATCTCATCAAAAAAAAGAAGAGATGAAGTTCCTCAAAGCACAGCTGACTGATCTGGAAAGACAACACAAAAAGCAACGTCTAGACGCTCTTGCTGATGATCCATGGAGGGTGACTACTACCCCATTTGTTCGACCAGCCTTTGATCCACAACCGTTGTCAACATCATTGTTTGCAACACCATCTCCATCACTTTGACTCTGGTCAAAAGATCAAACCCAGATCTAACAGAGAGCCAGAAAGGCTTCCCCGACACAAAATGTCCTTTCTGATAGTGTAAACCAGCAACCATCATCAAGCAACACAAAAGAGCAAGTAGTTGATGACAGCATGATGATAGCCTCTTCCAAAGCCCCAATATCTCTACCTAAGAAAGAAGAAAACCCCATCTCATCTTTTATGTATAACTTATGCCAGGAAAACCATAAACCACTTAAAACAGTGGCTCATGTCATTGTTCCAGAAACTGATGATGATACAGATTCCTGCTCTGATAATGGCTCTTATGAAGACTTACCGCCAACAACTGCTTTTGAACATTTGTTCATGGCAGAACCAGAAGAAGCCACGGAGAAGAACGCGTTTTACTCTGAGGTTGATGACGTTATGTCTGGAACAGCTCAAAATGAAAACACTGAAAACATACACAGGCACCCAAGCAACGACTCAAAAATACAGTTCACTTTTGATGACATCCCGCCATCAAAATGGAGAGAAAGAAGTATTGAAATGTTGACTTGGTGTACAGCTGAGCTCCAGTATTACAACATTGATATAGTCATCAAAAGATTCCTAACCAGATGCCAAGGCAGGCTCAGAGACTGGTATATGAGTCTTGGTGATTACAGAGCTCATCAGCTACTTTCTGCACAATCAGCAGAGGTTTTCATGAACTTTATAATATTAGAGTTCATCGGAGACCCAACACAACACACTGTTCGCGCCAGAGAAGAATTTCTAAAAATGAAATGGTGTTCGTTCCAACTAAAAGACTTGGAAAAGCACTACAACAGGATGTCAGAAAGATTCTACTGCTTAAATGGCATAGATGATGTGAATCTGAAACAAGTCTTTTTAAACTCCTTCCCGGAATCTCTTGCCAATGAAGCATACAGAGCATTGGAGAACAAAAACAAGACGGTTGCTAATGCCACCTTGGGAGAACTCTTCCAACTCATAAAGAATGCTTTGTCTAAGCTGTGTAACCAAAAGAAATTTTTGGTTGAATTTGAGAAAACCGGAAAGAGTCTTGGATCAGCTTGTGATGAAAAGCATTTAAAGATCAAATGCAAAGATGAATCATCATGCAGCTGCTCTCGTCCTCCAAAAAAGCCTCCTGTTATAAAAAAGTTCAGTAAATACTATTCATCTGGCAAGAAGAATAAAAAAGACCAAAGGAATTGGAAGTTCCTTAGTAAAAAGGAGTATAGAGGAAGAGATACTGATAGATGCTATGTCTACAACAAAAAAGAGCACTTTGCTAAGGATTGCAAAGAAAAAAGGAAGACTCAAGCACTGATCGAAGCAATCAACAAAATTGAACCAATAGATGTTTCAGATCTTGAGTCCCTGTATTCCTTGGATGATAACCCTGGAGAAAGGACAGTCTGCTCAATCTACTACAATAAGAACGAGTCAGACACGGACGAGTCAGATACGGACGAGTCAACTGACTCAGAGATGGGACCCAGGCCTATCTACATGGCACAATTGGCTCTTTCTGAACAGAAGAGTCACCCACCCCTACCTCTCTCCCAAGAGCCATCACTGTATCCTGACAAGAAATGCGCTACCAGACAAATAAGAGACCCCCCAAAAAAGTGGAAGGAATCTGTCAAGAGACAACTCACAAGTGAGGTCCTACAGGCTATTAAAGATAGACCTAAGGATATGATTACGCCTGCAAAGATTCCCAATGATGAAGGCAAGATAATGCTCCAAAAAGATGCCCATAAGCTCAACAGTTCTTTGATTAGACAGAAGATGCCATTCTTCTCGAAGAACCAATGGACCTTCACTGTTCAGCACAGGAGCATGAATGATCTCGGAGATGATGGCTATAAAAGGAGGTACGGAGGCATAAAGCATTACCCACAAACCACAATGAGTACTTCTAAACCAACAAAGCCACTTCATCAACAACTGAAAGAAGAAGGCGTTCCAGGTGAGATCATAGAAGTGGTCAACAAAAACAACATAACTGACCCATCCCTTTTAACCTGGAAAAAGTTTCTCACCATCACCATAAAAACGCATGGCAAACCCTTGGATGGCCTTTATTTCCATCCAGACCACCCTTATTTGAGCACCCTACGTATCAAACGACTAGATGCTCTACCAGAAGAAGCCCTAAGTTTCTTATGGTACCTCACCGAAGATTTCCGTATGGCTTTCGGCTTTAACTCCCAGAAGTTGGTGACCTACCTAGTTCAATGCGAACTGGGTGAATTCTCCAAGAGTGAACTCAATACCTACCGTCTTCTCCAATGGTTTCTCCCAATAAGTGAATGGATTTATGCGTTACGAAGAGCCCCCAGGAAGCATTGCTTGGTCACTCTTTACAAACCCAAGTTCCACAAATCCACACAGCGATGCAGCCCAGATGAATTCATCCAAGCATGGACGGATCTGAATCCGGCAGACTCGTTTTACAAACAGAATCACCATGAATCCTGGATACAAACTCGCATGAAGATGGCAGAAGCTAAAAGTCGGATGTTGCAGAAAAGGACCCAGATATTCTGAACGGGACTAAAGATCTCCAAAATCATCCACAAGTGCGTGAATGGGATCAAGCTTACCTTGATTATCTTAATACGCTCCCTATCTTCACCAAAGTCCACTATTTCACAGTCCCAGCCACAACGAGCGATGCAGTTTAATGGTCAACAATGGTGGTTCAACATCAAGATGCTATATTCCCAGAAAGAAGTTTAATATTGTGTGTTGTTTGTTTAATATTGTATTAATAGTGTGCTAAGTGTGTCTTAAGTGTGTTTAAAATTAAATAAGGTCTTAATCACTCTTAAAGTGATTAAAGCATGTACTAGAATAATCCATCTAGATATTTATATCTAGATATTTCCATTTGCATTATTGTAATATGATGTCATGCATGATGTCATTGAGCCTTTCCTTTGCCTATAAAAGGAAGTCTCCCCCCTCATTTGTAAAGCATCAAGAAAAGAAATAAAAACTTCTTTCTATACTTCTCTCTCTAGTTTCTATACAAGTCTTAGTGTAGAAGTTCCATCTGAGCTAGCTCCACTTGAGCTTCTAGCTCAATAGAGCTTTGAGTTTAAGAGCTTCTAGCTCACTTGAGCTTTGAGTTTCTTACTGGTCTTGTATAGATCAGCCATACCCTCCCCCCCCTACCCCCTATCTGGTACATCAAGATCCTCTTCTTAAACTATGTTACCAGTCTGCATTTAGATACTTTAAGTTTCAGTCAACTTCAATATTTCTTGGAATCTAATATATAAAATATATATAGAGATTAGTTGTTGAATATGAAATTGCATTATTTGTTCATTTTCCTTGTTTATCTATCTTTGGATTTTCTTTCAAGTTCTCATTGAAAACATGCAATGTAAAAGTTCCCTGACTCTGCTCACAAATTAGTCTGCTTACTTTCTTTTTTCCATCAAGTGTTTTAAGGGTTCAGGTCTTATTTGACACCACTAGGCTTGTTTGACACCACTAGCAAGGTAAATCGTGGTATGACAAATGCCACGAAAGTAATAATATTCACGCAAAGGAATGAAAACAAACGAATAATTTCATATTCTTATTCTTAGTAATATACAAAAATTCCAAACAAAAAGAAAGTTACCCATTGGCCATTTGTATCAGGTTCAATTCAAGTCTTCATTTGTTTTGGATGGGTCAGGTTTCTTCATGGGTGGCCTGAACTGTATCAGCAGTGCAATGGCCCCAACCAAAAAGTTACCCAATTGTATTGTACCCGACATCATGAAGGAACGCCATGGTGACCCCCCTCGTGTCTTCCCATAGAGGGACCGGTTGTTACAAAAAAGAAATGCAAATACGTGATCATTTCTAATGGCTGATATTAACATCTTGATTATCTAGTAAATATCAGTATGTACTTTGACATATTATCATATCCCACCAAAGGTGCGTGACAAAATGGTAAAAGACTCAGGCTAACTTAAATCGGGTAAATCTTTTGTACAGGTCAAAAACTGCTGGGTTGGGTTGGACCGATGCAATTCTTGTTCCTTAAACTTCCATTGTAAATAAGTAAATAAAGGAAGCATAAATGATTGCAAAATATGCAAAAATAGAAATATGGAGATAACAGCATGTCGACCTCTTATGTAAGACACCAGCATTGCATATTTTGTTAACTCCATAATTCTGTCCCAGCATATTTTCTAAATGCAATGCTGACTCGATATCGGCCAAAAGATGGATGGATTTGGAAAGCAAGCAAGTGTTGAGTTTGCTTATTATATGTGGAGCACGTTATGACCCGTTGACTGTTACCCAACCTGCTCGACCCACCCAATTGCCAACAACTCTTTATATTCTTCTCATACTCAGATACCATATGTTGATCTTTATTATTACAATCGACGAATCTTTTTTGTAATTTTTAGTAGTAGAGAATGTTCAAAGGGAAGAAGCAAAAACTCAAAAAGAGCAAATATAGACAATAACTTGATGCCCATCTCTCAAAAGTTGTAAAACTGAAGATAATAATTGTTCAAAAATATGATGAGATGATGCCTGATATAGATATCTATGAAGACTTGTATCGGCAGGTGGACCTATTGGGATTTTGCAGGCAGATCTTGATGTAGTTCTTTTTACTGCCAAATTGGCATGTTTCAAGTTATGAAGGTTTATTATTGAAGTCATTAACCTCGACACCAATGTTGTTACGTTGACCAAGATTTTCACCAGCTTCGTATGTAACTCCTGTTACTTTTGAGTACAGGAAGATGCAAACTTGTATACTACTTAACAATCATTAAGGTAAAAGTAAAACTGCATGTTGCCGAGTCTATCTAGAAGGGATGATTTCGGCCCATTAGATAAAATCATAAAATGGGATAATTTGGGTAGGATCAAATGTAGAACATTCGCTAAAATCTGTAAAGGCCAAATAGGTTGAATGTGCTAAACGAGTCAATAATTGGTTACTCTTTCATCCAACGTTTACACTTAAAATCATAGTAATATTACAGTTATAATAAAATAGTTTTTCAAAATCATATTTTATACATCAATCGGACATTAAGAACAGTAAAGGTTATTGCAAAGGTGCACGTAAAGCCAGGACATTAACAAGTGCAAATTAACCTACCCATTCCACTTTCTAATTAACTTAAGCATTTGACATTGATCTTCACAGGGTTACGTCAAGTAATGCTTTGAGGTGCTGGAGCCTGGAGGAGCTACCCAGTGACTTTGTAGGTGAAAACTATATTTCCTAGAGATGGCAATTTAATTGCGAGTACAAATGCCCTAGTCAACTTGAGCAACTTTTAATCTCAAACTGGTCAAGAAGAAATGTTTAAATAAAAAGAGACCGGGCCAGGCAGGTAGAACGAGTCAAACGTGTCAAAAGTTACCCACAATACCTTTTTAATGCTTAAGCTCTACTAACTCACTTTGTTCAAAAACTTATATCATTATTGTCACAATAATGGTGAGATCAGAAGTATACGGAGTATATCATTGGCCATGTATTCTTCAAATAACAATACACAGGCACATCCCTTTTCAATATGATCTATATATGAGATTAACAAAAGTATGTAACTAAAATAGGGACAATGCCATTAACCAACGTATCTGAAGTTAATATTAGTGGTAAAAGAACTCGTCCTACTACTTAGTGAGATGGGGTTGAAATTTCTTACCAGAGAAGAAATTTGGGACAAGTAATACATCATCACTCCATGAGTTTTACATCCAAAATGTATCAACAATTTAAAGCTAACAATTCCACTTTCCATAAGCAGTCCTCAGTCTGCTCGGGATCCACCACCACTGCCGCCTGCTCTAGATGAATTCTTACCACCGTATTTCTGTTAACAGAACAATAATAAGTTAATTCCCAGAATAACTTGGTTACAGTAGAAAAACTTAATAACTGCTATTAAGTTTAAAAAAGTCCAATACTGACCTGTTTTCCAATGCTAAATGGGATGTATTTGTATTTGATCATATGCATGATTTGGCGTTTCATTGTCATGGTGAACAACACAAACCAGTAAAAAAGTAGTATCGGCCAGAACACAGGGACATCGAATATTGAAAAGAAGGTAAGCAGAATCGATATAAGGAAAGCCTTTGTGATGGCATACCTTTTGTCAATCATCAAAACAGATAGAGATTAGGATCTTGACGAGTAATACAACCATAAGTAGTATAAAATACTTGATGAAATACTATATGTCTATATTTATACACTAGATTATTTATCAAAGAGTTGCAAGCTAGATGAGGGACTGCTGAAAATACAACTTGGCATTAAAAGCATAAACCGGTTGTCAGAAACGATAAAAGATTTCATTTAGATCAGTGATTGCATTCCAATGAACTGCAAGCAAGTATATTACTTCTCATCCTTTATATCATATTCCCGAAATTTCAAAGAGAACTAGTACATGACTTCGATCTAAATCATAATCTTCTGGCTACCACAGGTAGTGTATGTAACAAATGCTCATCTTAATCTGATATTAACAAATAAAACAATTATAGGAAAGTGAAAAATTATTACCAGAACTTAAACTCAGGAAGACGGCGAATGAAGGGTTTGAACTCATCTGACCCTTTCGTAGGCAGCATAGGACCATCAGTCTGGTCAGCTTCAGGGTCAACCAATGGAGACAAGAACCCGATTAACAAATTAAGTACGTAGATCCCAAGACCATAGGCAATAATATAGAACCCTTGAAGGTAAAAAACACGCAGTATGAAGAGAAACACTAACGTTCCCGTCCCAATCCACCTATAAGTTGCATGTGGGGTAGCTTTATCAAGGTAAAACTGGTAAAGCCTCGAATACTGCCTCCATTGATCCAAAGTAGCTTCGGAAGCAGCGTTACCACCTACAATACCCTCCATGGAAATTTAACCTAACAGCCATACAATTCGCAAACACAAACCAAATAAGCACCAAAAATACATGCGAATACTCCTATGTAAATGAAATAAGGCCTTGAAAATACAAACAAAAAGTTAGAAGCCCGAAAAAACAGCTTCGTTTCTTCATATAGTTATATTTCAATCAAACAAAATGCAATTGACGCACTGATCATAAACTTTGATATATTGCAAGTTACAACTATGTAGTCCAAGTATAGTATTCGATGGTGAACTATTTTACGATATATTACAGCTATTGAAGCATATTAGACCAAATTTTGACACCCTGGTGTTTTTTTCTTAAAAGAAAAATACGAACACGTCTTCACGTTTTGTCGACCATGGGACTAAAACCCACAACCTCTTGGTTAATGGGTCACCTTAAATACCGCCCTACGGTAATTTGAGGCCGTTTTAAGTTGCATTTCTTGCATACCCTCAAAGACGACCCTAATACCACATAGTCAAGTACTATCAAAATGCACATCCAAACACCCGGGTAAGCCATAAACACTTGTTTGCATGACCAATGTAGCTCAAAAATTAGTCTTACAAAACAAGTCATTATTTTTGTGACTAATTTTTCAACTATTTTTTAGGGGCTTTATTTCAGGTTACTAACAAACACATCATGTTCTAGTTTTGTTATATTAGACAAACAAAAATTAAGGAACAAAGATTCTACATATAAAAACAACATAAATGCAATTTATGAAGTAGATCTGAAGGGATATAGCAAAAAACTGTCAGGGTATTATACAATAAAAATTAATCAATTAAGAAAAAGTAAAAGAAACATTTTAATTTCTGTTTGTGAAATTAATTAAAGAGAAATAACTTACTAAGATTTTTGTGGGTTTTTCAGATGGTGAGGAGGAGCATTGATATTGTCTCCTTTGTGTTTCTGCTTGCTTTCTTTTTTACTGTTACCCCGAATCCTCATATACTAATTTACACCTACACCCCCTCCTAGTTTTGCTTGTTTGTCTCTATTTAATTATTTATTTATTTATTTTAAAAAGTTAAGTCCAATGTAATTTTATACCGGTTTTGAGTTCACGACGGTGTTCGAGGAAGGTTGTAGACAACCTTACCTTTAGATAAGTTAGAGATGTTGCTTTCAAATTGTAACTAAGACCTTACTTAATAAACTTAATAATTAAAAACTTAATGCATTCAATTAAATTTCATGTTTTTTTTACTTATAAACAAAAATAACCGTCAATTACTTAATTTTTTACTTAATACATACACACATTATTTATACATTCAGCACTTAATGACTAAAAAAAAAACGAATATTGGTTCACGGTTAAGTATATCATTGTCAAGGATGGTTCTGGGGTGGTATTCTGGAATGCTTGTACAACAACACAACCACAACGATACGCAATCCTGGCAAAAGCAAGGTTTGGGGGATGTATGATGTAGACAACCTTATCTCTATATAAAGGTAGAGATTTAAGACTGCTTTTAGGAGGACCTCCGGCTTAGAGCTTTATTTTTGAAAAAGATTCTCGAAGCCTTGTCGTTAGAGGGAAAAACGAGAGAGATATCTCGATCTCAGATCTAGAGAAAGAGAAACTCTATATAATGGTTCACGATTAAGTATTCTGGAATGCTTGTGAACCATCTAAATATTTGATCTACATATTTTTGTGTGCATAATTATGATTTTCCATTTTGTAATTTGAATGTTTTACCATTCATTCATAATTTTATTTGAAAAGATGGGTTTGAGTAATAATCTTTGATTTTATATAATCTAGCTAGCTGCAGTACTAGATGTTAATTGGAATGTACAAAATGAGAGATAATAAAAGAATGATGATTTGTGACCATTATGAAGTGGTTCAACCGCATGATAATTTTGGTAGATGGGACAACATCACAATTAATGTAAAATATTTGTACATGACTAGTTCAACTAGAAATATATTGTAGCCGCTATTTGAAATGCTTTGCAGAGGTTCTACATCTTATTCACTGTCATCCGATTTGACACACATTTACCATAGGAGTAATAAACTAATAACACGTTTAGTTAGAGTGGTCAATATTTGATTTAATCGAAACTTAGTTTTGAAACAGACCTAAAAAAACGATGTTCGGGTTAAAGATTTTTAACCAACCAAATTGACTATTTTTTAGGTCAGGTTTGGGTTAGGTCTTTAAGTTGTCAGAGCGACTCGTTAACCATAAAATTATGATTTATTCCGACTCATTTGACCCATTTGACCAAAAACCAACCCATTTGACTGGTCAATTGGTCAACCCACTTGACCTAAAAGCAACCCATTTGACCTAAAACCAACTCATTTGACCAACCAACCAGTTAACTTGCCAACGCATTTGACTCAAAATAACCAATTTGACCCAAGTTAAGCCCGAATTAGAATTTCTAAGCTGAAACTTTTAATGAGTCGAGCTAAAATCAAAAATTTTGAACTTAACATAAGTCGACTCGGGTTGATCTAATGACAACCCTGATTTAGCTGATCTTAATTATCAACGATGTGAGTGTTCTTCCATTACCCCCAATTTTTTAGGTAATGAACTATCACCCGCTATTGGCCAATAAATAATTGCATGATAATATATCAGCTATCATTTTTCATTATATTTGTTATTTCATATCTCTTTCAATTCTTCAAATCACTTTTCATTATATTTGTCATTGCATATCCCTCAACCCTTCAAACAAGCATTTTATAAAATAATTAAAATCTCATTAATCACTATGCATTAATTAGTCAAACCAATAGTGGGCGATGTTATGATTTTTAAGAAAAAAGAAAATTCAACTAGCTTGTTAATTAGGATAATTCATCATGAAATTACAAAAGGAATTGAAGACCTTGTACGTATTATATATGATTAAAAATCCTTATGCATGGAAGCATAAGGTAAACGTACGTAGTAGCACCTTATTACACATATAACTACCAAGAAAATGCTTGATTGGCAACATCTTACTTCTTGAAAGAACTTCATAATGCGACTAATATAGCAAACACTTTCTATTCTTATTCATATCCTAACTAGTTGAAACTTTCCATTTAAGGAAACATGTCTCTTCATGGTTTCTCAACATTGGGTACTACTTTCTTGGCATCACTACGGCCAAGATTTTCGGCTTTGAGCTTATCTTTGGCAAGCAGTTCGGCTTTACGCTTGTCTTGGGCAAGCTTTTCGGATAATGGACAATTGAAGTAGCAAAAGCACATATGTTTCCCTCCATTACGCACATGACACGCTCCATGAGCCGCACCCTCCCAAGACTTGCACTGGTTATCGCAATGTCCTGTGTTGCCACAATTTCCTGACCATGTCAAGCTCGCTTTCTCACATACTGCTCCTTGTACACTTGCGATTTCTGCAAATAATTAAACAGTTACAAATTAATTAATTCGTCATAAGACTATATATATATATATTATATATATATATATATTATATATATATATATATATATATATATATATATATAAGGTAATTCATGTATCAGAATCTAAGTAATGATAAAAATGCAAATATATTATATGTTGTTGTCATTAACGTGCATAGTTAGTTGTACTTTTATCATAAAAATCACAAGAAGAGCTTTTACTTGTAATATGCAAGGTACAATTTATTTATGCATGTTAATTAATGAAAGCCTGTGATAAGAAAAAATCCAATGTTTAAAAACAAGTGGTGGATTATGTTCTCATCGATCGATCACCTGAGACAATGAGCATGAAAAGGATAAGAAAGAAGGCGGAAAAAGCAGTTGATCTTTTCATCATTTTGAAGTATATTTGAGGAAACTCAAGAACACTATATATGAGATTTTGGTGAAGAAAAGGTTGAGACAGTGGAGAGTATTTATAGGAGACCAAGGAGTTTCAAGATAATGTGTTTACTAGAATATCATAATCGGTTTTACACGAATTAGCAGCAAACGAGATATGTCACCCGAGCGTTGCCTCGGGAGCCATTACATGTTTTGTATGCGATAATATGTAAACTTAAACAAATTAAAGCGTGACAAACCGGAAAAAAAATAAAAATGTACTAACATTATATTATTATATGTGGAACAAAAAAAAATTGTCATAGTAAAAAGTGAATGACAGAACAACGTTTGATTTATTTAAAAGCATAAGCCAAAAACAAAAATCTAAAACAAAACATATATTATCAAAAGAAATCATCTAACACATATAATATAGCATAAATTAAATTGAATGTTCATGTATTAGTAATTATTGATATATGTAAAAGTTAAAAGTTTGTGATGTATGTGTCGTAAACGAAAAAAGAGAATTCACCTCAAGTATAAAAAAACGGATAAAAACAAACGATTTGTTATATTGGACAATGGTTGCTGAAGGTTTTAGATTTAGAGACGATCACAGCTAGTGAGCATGAAAAAAGACTAAAACTGCAAAAATGTACAAATGATAAGGATCATTCTTGCAAAGTTGTATAAATCATTGGGACCATTGTTGTAAAAACATAAAATGGGGGAAAAAAGAAATAAAGAAAGTGGGGCACGAAATCCGATTCACGCTATTTAGGACTAGATTGGTGTCCGCGCAATGCAGCGGCGGTGATGGTGTGATTATTAACGTAAAAGTAATTTCATTGCGGTCGGAGATGTGATGAATTGTTGCGGTGGGATATGAAAGGGGGGAGGAGGGGGACGAATTTTAAGTTAGGGTTTTTGCTATGTTTTTCTGCGTGGGGGAGAGATAGAAGTTGATTTTTTTAAGGGCATTTTAGTCACAGTCTATAAAATGGAAATAAGAATGTATTAAGATGGAAGGTAAATATGTCATTTCAGATTCTTAAAATTAAGGAGGGGAGAGGGTAGTTTGTTTTATAAGGGAGTATAGATATATATATTATATATGTTGTTCAAAAATTAGTAGAAATAGAAAGTCAAAGTATGCAAAATGTTTAAATTTAATTTGTTTTACACTAAATTAAATAGATATAGTAATCTATATCTATACTATGGTTCTAGTTAAAATAAAACAAGTTTTAAAGTAAACAAATAAAACAACATGTTTTTCTTCACTGAAAATAATCGTGCATCATAAAAAACGATGTGCATCAATGTATATAAGTGTGTTTCATGAATCATCGTGCATCGATTTTATCATGATCCAATGGTCATGATCTTGTCTTATTTGTTTTACTTTAATACTTGTTTTACAATAACCAATCTCTATATACTATATTATAAAGCAAATAACATTTTCAACTTTCAACAATTAATTAAAACCATATTACATCAATAACATATAACATATACTACTCGTCGCCGCCGCCACCACCATTAATCGCCGCCGCCACGCCACCCGTCACCGCCACCACCGCCGTTGTCATTACATCGCCACCACCGTCGCCACCTCCACCACCCGTCACCACCGCACGCCACCACCACCCATCACCACCGCCACCGCTCCACGCATTATCGCCGCATCGTGCGGGTACCGTTCTAGTTATAATGAAAGACAAATATCTGATTAATGAAAAGAAAATGGTACGTTGATCGTAAAAAAGACTACTTTATTTGATGAATGGATCGACTTGATTTAATTTAAGTTTAATAACCGTGTGTATACGGAAATGAAAGAGAAGAAGAAGAATAATAATAATATATAAAAATTAATAAATATATTAAATAAAATTAGTTGATAAATATAAACAATTAAAAGCTTTAAACTTATCATAATATAAATATCATAATACATCTAAAACTTAAATCTTAAAAGTCTTAAATTTTGAATTTTTTTTTTATGAATTGTTATCTTACTATACTACATTCTCTTAACAAATTGTGATTATTTTCGTTAAATATTTCATCTTTAAAATTTAATCTACAAGTAAAAAAAGAAAAATGACTTAAAGATAAGTGTAGTTAGATAATTCTAAATCAATGGTCGGTAAATCTAGTCGTTGGTCATGAAGTGTTACACAATAGTTACATACGAAATAACGAAATTGCCTTTAATAAACACCTCATATGGAAAGGGTTATTAGAGATTACCAAATTTGTCCTTAATGAATTAATTTACACTCTAAACCCTTATTTTGCTAATTTACATTCTAAGTCCTTATCTTATAAAATATTTTCACTATTATCTTTACATCAACTTACATCACTCGACACCAATTGTCGATATCATTACCACCCGTCACCAACGCCACTAAACCGTCGTAACCGTTACCGCCGCCGCATTGCGCGAGTACCATGCTCTTAATATTTCAAATTACCAGCGATAACCACGCATTACGGGGTTACTGGTATTTTGCTAAATCAATAAATCAAAATGGACAATTAATTGTTTCTCACATAAAGTTTTATATGTTGTTCAAAAAATGAAATCCTATTCAATTATACTCCCTCCGTCCCATTAAAAGTGTCACATTTTGAATTTTCAAAGTCTAACTTTTCTAACTTTGACCTTAAATGATTTTGTTTACGTTAGATAATAGTTGATGAAAGTTATATGAAGTGATTGTGTTTTAGACGTGTTTTCATTGGTATAATTTTCATCAAATTTTATATAACACAAAATTATATATTTGAGGTCAAAGTTTATAAAAAAAGACTTTGAAAATTCAAACTAGGACACTTTTAATGGGACAGAGGAAGTATTAAATTTTTAAATATAGAAAGCAGAAGTAGAAATAGTATCAATTGGGTAAATCACTCGATTTACTTACAATTAGTGGTGAACAAAAACCGGTTTCTACCAACCCGACCTGACCCGGGTTTGACCCAACCCGACCCGGTTTGAAACCGGTTTGGGGTCAAACTTTGACCGGTTATTGACTCGGTTTTTTTGACCAAAAACCGAACCCGGCCCGATCTCAACCCGGTCTCTAACCGAAAATAAAAACCGAAAACCCAAACCGGTTAGTAACCGTCGGGTTGGGTCAAACCCGGTTGTTGACCAGTTTCGGGTTCGGGTTCGTTTTCGGGTTCGGGTTCCAACCCGGTTTTTTTGTACACCTCTACTTACAATTGCTAGGCCAATATCTTTTCTTAGCTTCTTTTTATACCCTCCATAGAAAAAGGATAATTTGTTGTAAGCTTATGTTAAGATAAATAGAAGATAAATAGATTGATTTCTCGAAAGAGGAATCCAAAAGATTTAAAAAGGGAAAGTCAAATTTAGCAGCTGATGAAGGATATATAGCAGTGCACCGCTAGGATATCACTGGTCAAATACTATTTGTTCAGAATTAGAATTAAAGTCCAACTTTACTACTTTTATTTTCTAAAGTCACAATAATCGAGATGTAAAATTGCGGTTTTTAAACAAAATCTGACACCATCCGTGTTTTTTTTTTTTGGAACGTCCAATTTCAACTTTGGGAGTCTAGACTATGTTGTTTTAACTGGGCCCACATTAGAGCACCCCATACACCAGACCTCAACCTAATGGAAGGAAAACCCCCTATTAATCCGTCCGAAGACACGATAATTAATAGAGATAAACTCTGACCCTCAGACCTGGACCTGGGTATGCCCAGACCAAGCCCTCATAGAGGGACCTCCAATATATATTAAAGTTGCTGCCGTGGGGATTCGAACTAGGGACAAAGATGTCACCAAGCACAGCACCAACCACTGGACCAACTTACTGCTACTAGAGGGCTCTCACTCAATGCGAAGGCGGTGACAACAAGTGGTGGCAGCCGCGCCTAGAGAGTTGATGATGACGATGAGTATTATCATTTATTGATGTATAATGTGACAGTATAGTTATTTTAATAGCTAGATATGAATGAAAAGATATTTTAAAGACATCATCAATTCATTGAAATTTGGTGGTGGTGGGTGAGGGGTGTCTTTTGCTTTTAAAAATATAGAAAAGCGGTGGTAGTGGCGATAAGTGACGGTGAGAACAACGAAAAGTATATGTAATTAATACAAAAGTAATTAATGGAAGGATAGTAGTGTAGTCATTTTAAGAGTTAAAAGATATATAATGTAAATTATTAATCGCATTATATATATATAAAGTGAAAATACTTAAAATAGATTATAAAGATAGGAGATATTTTAAATAAAAGGAGTGGTAAAAAACTTGATTATATAGGGATGCGTGGGTTAAAAACTCACTCTTAAACTCATTGGGGTCGTCGGGTCGAGAAATAGTATGTGATGGTGCATCTGTCGAAGATTTGCTCCTGTATGTTAGAAGATCGTGCTTGTTGTTGGTCTTTCGTACACTTAGTTTAGTGTTAGATCAGGACTTGGTATTTGTACGAAATTG
>CM067172.1:44381627-44501294 GCA_034093135.1 Erigeron breviscapus
CTTCTGGAGGAGTAGGTGTTTCACTATCTGGTGGAGACGGTTTTCCAATTCCAGGAAGCCCCGGAAACTTTGGAGGAGGAGGCGGCTTTTGAGGGAGGAGGAGACTTTTTTAGGAGGAGGGTTTTTAGGAGGAGGCGCTTTTTAGGAGGAGGCGCTTTTTAGGAGGAGGCGTTTTTAGGAGGAGGCGGCTTTTTAGGAGGAGGCGTTTTTAGGAGGAGGCGCTTTTTAGGAGGAGGCGTTTTTAGGAGGAGGGCTTTTTGGAGGAGGCGACTTTTTAGGAGGAGGCGGCTTTTTAGGAGGAGGCGCTTTTTAGGAGGAGGCGCTTTTTAGGAGGAGGCGTTTTTAGGAGGAGGCGCTTTTTAGGAGGAGGCGCTTTTTAGGAGGAGGCGGCTTTTTAGGAGGAGGCGCTTTTTAGGAGGAGGCGCTTTTTAGGAGGAGGCGGCTTTTTAGGAGGAGGCGCTTTTTAGGAGGAGGCGTTTTTAGGAGGAGAGGTTTTTTAGGAGGAGGGTTTTTTAGGAGGGAGGCGGTGTTTTAGGAGGAGAGGTTTTTTAGGAGGAGGCGACTTTTTAGGAGGATGGTTTTTTAGGAGGAGGCGACTTTTTAGGAGGAGGCGGTGTTTTAGGAGGAGAAGGCTTTTTTGGAGGAGGCGACTTTTTAGGAGGTGGAGGCGGCTTTTTAGGAGGAGTCGGCTTTTTGGGAGGAGACGAACTTTGAGTATAATTAGACTGCTTATGAGGAGGAAACGACTTCTTGCTTTCTGAATTACAGTTGGATGAGTAGCAAAAGCATATGTTCTTCTCTTCATGTAGGTGACACGCTCCATGGCTTTCACCTTCCCATTGTATGCAGTGCTTGTTGCACTTAATTGAGTCTGTGCAGTCTTCTTCAAACCAAGATTTGCTTTGTGTTTTACATAAAGTTGGCACGAAGGTTGTGACTTTTGTGCATGAATATATCATTAAAATTGAGTTAGTGAAAAAAAATATAAACAAATGATAAGAAGAATTTAATTTAATCAATAATTTTTTACTCATTGTTATTATCTCTTAATTATAAATAGATCGAATTTTAGTTATACATTTCCTTGCCATAGTCCCACATAGCAATTCGTTTTTGACTTCAGGAACAAACCTACTAGCTTAATAATCATTCTTCTGTATATTTGAATATATTCATAGCTTGAAATTAAGTGGACTATATATGATGACAAGCTAGAAGACTAAACAGTTTTTACTAGAAAAGAAAACAACTAAATAATTCATTCAATTTAGTTAAAATAGGAGCATCCACCTTTTGCATAAAACCAATCTTTGTATTTAAATTTGTGACTCAATATAATTATTGATGTAGTCATATTTTGAGGCGAAAATAATGCTTTGCAAGGTCTTTTTTGTGATATAGTTTATCATTCATATTAATACACAATATAGTATACACTATACATTATCGAATAAGGCATTTCTGTAGAAAAACATGCATGTTTAGAATTATTAATCAAGTTCTTCTAATAAAATGCCAAATTAAAAAATCTTATATTAAAATATTTTAAATAAGTTTGAAAATGCACCTGAATTAGCAATAGTAACGGAAAGGATCATAAGAAATGCAACGCAAACAACCGAATCTTTTGCCATTTTTAATTTACCACAAGCTAATTACCAAGTTAGAGATGGTACTTATAGAAACCACCTTCTTAGATCATCCTTTTCTTCACGATCATTCACTATTTGTTCCAATAACCAGCCCCGGCCATGAGCAAGTGCAAGTGGCACAATTAAGCAGGGCCTCAAAATTTAAGGGGCACTAAATTTTTACAACATACCTTAATATGTATATTATATGTACATGCTGATATGCATGTATTACTCCAATCGTTTAAGCCTAGTGGGTAGTAAAAACCCAACTTTAGTTAAAGACTCAAAATCTAATACTTTTTAGTCTTTAGAATTGTATATATACTAACGATCCCATCCTATCTTTTGATGTCTTCAACTTTTCCTAGCAAATCACATAGATCCAAACGCAAACTCTAAGTATTAAAATCAAACTTATATTGATTTACTTATTTTGATTATTATTTTTTTATTAGTTTATATTCTAAGGAGAGAGATCAAATGAGAATGTGTTTTAAGTAGAGAAGGAAGAGAAGATCCTATGAACCAATCAGAACGTGACATGTGGCTTTAAAAAAAAACGCGGTGGCATTTGTAAATAATTTGACTTCAAACCCAAGCTGACCCAACCCACCCCAAGCTGTCCCAACCCTAAGCTGACCTCCCAAGCTGACCCAACCTGACCCAAGCTGACCCAGACCCCAAGCTGACCCAGACCCCAAGCTGACCCAACCCCAAGCTGACCCAACAAGACCCAGACCCCAAGCTGACCCAACCCCAAGCTGACCCAACCTGACCCAGACCCCAAGCTGACCCAACCTGACCAGACCCCAAGCTGACCCAACCTGACCAGACCCCAAGCTGACCCAGACCCCCAAGCTGACCCAACCTGACCCAAGCTGACCCAACCCAGAACCAAGCTGACCCAAAACCCATAATCTACATTTGTGTAGATTAATCTACATTTGTGTAGATTATGTGTAAATTGTGTCAAGCTGATCCAACCTGACCCAACTGCCAACCTGACCCAGACCCCAAGCTGACCCAACCTGACCCAAGCTGACCCAACCCAGAACCCAAGCTGACCCAGACCCCAAACTGACCCAACCCTAAGCTGACCCAAGCTGACCTAACCTGATCAGACCCCAAGCTGACCTAACCTGACCCAGACCCCAAGCTGACCCAAGCTGACCCAACCTGATCCAGACGCCAAGCTGACCCAACCCTGACCCAACCCAGCCAAGCTGACCCAACCTGGAGAGCCCAAGCTGACCAAGCTTCAAAAAAGTTTAATTTATTTACAAAATTGCCACCACGCTTTTTTATTTTATTTTGACACATGTCGCGTTCTGATTGCCAATAGGATCTTTTCTCTCTTCTCTCCTTAACACAACTTCTTCCAGGATCTTTACCCTATATTCTAATAATTTTATGTTATTATGTTTTTTTTATTTTGATTTGTCAATCTTAATGCATTTATCAATTAGTTATAGAATTTTATTAAGTTTTTTTTCCTGAAAAACATTATTGCTATAGTTGTTTTGATACGTTTATAAATATCTAAGTATCTAACTATCTCTTTCATTTTTAATTATTTTTTTTTGGTGTTTAGGTGGCACCACTTATAATATCGAGCAGGGTACCTAAAATCCATGGGACGGGCCTGCCAATAACTCGCACGAAAAATAATACACTCCACAAAAACTTCAACTTGATATATATTTTTTTCTCGATCTATTGCAGAAGCTCCGATCGAAGACCTCACCAGTTAGTTATGTGTTTTTAACCTAGCTACAATATGAAATTAATTCGTAAAGATCCTACTGTTAATACACCCGTAACATTTTTCTCCACGGCTACGCATAAGCCACAAACTAAGGAATATCACACTCTCTATTTATAAAGGAGGAATTCATCTATAATTCATTCTATACAAATGTATACTACAAATTTTGTAAAAACTTGTTTTTGGTAAACCATCATGTTTAATTTATCCTAATCTAGTTGATATTTTAATAAACATTAACTTTTATATTATTATAATATAATTAGTTTTTTTTTCTGTTGAACAGTATTATAATATAATTAGTTGATACAATTAACAAAAACATGCGCAAAGACCAACGAAAACTTATTAGAAGTAAAAACATCTTATACAATGTCAAAAGTTCACACATTTTATTATATATTCTCTAAACTATTTGGCTGTTGTCTTTTGAAGTAAAGTCTAAAGTTTAACCCCTAATATGAGATGGTTAAGGATTATTTGGAGTTATTTAAAAGTACGATTAATTTGCCGTTAAAAAAATAAACTATTTGGTCATTTTGAGAAAAATACATCAACATAAATTGGTTTCGTGCAAGGAAAATGATAAGAAACATTTTAGAGTTAGTTGTATGAATGGTAAATACGATTAGTCATTGTACTACCTTATGTCTCTGTAATTATTCTCTCTATCCATTTTGGCACATGTTATATAATTCTATGGCATATAATGGAAGACATACTAAACTAAACAACCTTTCCAAGACATACAAAACTAAATAAATTCAAGAATGTACGAAACAAACTCCAAGAAGTCCCACATTGATGGCTTTTTAGCAAATTTTATATGCAATTCAGTTAATTGCTCAAGTCTTCCTGCATTTTCCAGATAAAAATAAAATTTATATAGTATAAGTTGGAAAAAGATTAGAATCTTACTAAACTATAGACCAATCAATATAAACATTAACTGTGTCTATGCAATAAGAGTTTCATACTTGTTAATAATCTTGTAGCCACTAGCCACCATTCTTAATTTCTTGAATTCCAGTTCCAATTTCCAAAAAGCTAAGTCATATTATTAACTTGGTGTGCTCTTAAGTCTTACCGTGATCAATAGCCTACGCTTAAAAATAGACCTAATACATTGTATGTTTCATGAGATTTTTTTTCTCTATAATCACATTTTTAAACCCAATATTTTAAGCTCATCAATTTCATCTATAAATATTGTAAAAACCCCTTAACGGCTTAACCCAATCATTTTCTAACAATTTCATATTAATCTATACTTCTTCAAGCTAAAATCCTAGATCACTGGATAAAAATTTAAAAAATAGTTTCAAATTGACATAGTCCAAACTAGTGGAAACACTTCGCACATTTATTCCAACGAGAGATAGTGCCTGCGCGTTGCGGCGGTGAGATGGTGGGGTGATAGGTCAAGTCATAAAGTATGATAGCCAAATGTCTTAGTCGTACGGGCTCCGCCCTCGGATTTAAAAATTCGTCGAAAGTATATCGAATGACATCTCTAATGAAAGAGCATGAAATTTTAAGAACACCCATACAATTTTATAATTTATCGATATACGGTTTTTGAGATAAAAGATTTTGAATGAATTAGAGGAATAAAATGATTTATGGAGGAGAGATAAAAAAATGAGTGGTTGAGATTTGAGGAGAGAGAGAAAAATGAATGGTTGAGATTTAAGGTATTAGGCCGGAGCCAACCCCGGCGTAAAACTCGTCTTGGCTCCCTCTTCCTCTCTTCCCGCGTTAGCACCTTGCCCCTTCTTGCCTCTTCCTTCTTTCACTCTTCCTCCTGGCGCCGAGCGAGGAAGAGATAGTGGTGGTCCCCCAAATCAATTAAAGCAGTTTTAACTAAAAAAAACATTTTTTGTTTAAATATTATTTTTTTTGGTGAGGAAGAGGTAGGGTTGGTAGTGAGTAGGAAGAGGTGATTTAAGGAGAGAGAAAAGCTGATGTGGCAGTGAGGAAGAGCCAGGAAGAGCTGCAGGGTTGGCAGAGGCCTTATAGGTATATTAGGTAGAGATGTTTAAATTAGTGAATAAAGAAGATGGGTAATTTAGGTAGTTCAAATCATCTTTTGAGATTTTAAATAAGGGCAAAATGCTTTATAAGATAGTATTAGATTAGATTTATTCCAATAGTTTGACAATCCGTAGTTTTGCGTGGTCAAATGGCAGAAAAGGTGAAGCATTAATCAAATATAGTTTGAGAATTGGGCTTTTACTTGTCCATTAACTTAACCTTTTGGGCTTGATTGTGAGGGGTTCCATATTTTTGTAAAATGTGTCCAGAAAGATTTAACCTGGGCTATGTTAACAATTATTTTTTCGCCCGTGAATCCGTGATCACCAGTTCACCACTACCACAACCACCGAAAAGTGTGATTCGAAGTGGGCTCCGCTCTTAGGGTAGCTTGGGGGAGGTGGGGTGGGTGGGGGGGGGTGTGTTGGAGGGAATATTATTATGAAATGGGCATTTTTCAAGGGTGTTTTGTCAAACAAGTTTTCGCAATTTTTTTTTGTGAAAGTGGGTAAACCGGTACTCCCAGTACCGGTTTCCTTTTTTTGGCCCGAACCCGGTATTCTCAAAACCGGGTTCAAATAAAGGTGTTTGAAACCGGTACTCTCATCACCGGTTTCGCATGCAACAGTGAAAATCCAGCCTTTTTGCAGACGAAGTGACAACACGATGTGACTCATTGACTAGCTACAGTGGCCGCTTGCACAATACTCGAAACCGGTATTGCCAAAACCGGTTTCGAATCGTGTATATATATAATTCGGTTTTCCTTTAAGCATTTGTAACAAATAACTTATAAAACATTATCAGTATATATTTTTTAAAACAAAACTTATGGCTTCTTCATCATCATCTGAACCATCATCACCTCCTACAGTAACATTTCATGCATTGAAAGCGCAATGTAAAGAGGATATAGACGACGGGTATGAACTTTACCACAAAATTAATGATTGTAAGCTTCTTATGGAACAAAGGAAGCTCGAACATAAGAAGAAAATAACCCAGATATTGCATACACAGATTGTTCCAGTAATCAACATTTCGGGTTTCTATGGGTAAACCCCATATCACCTGCACATCTTGCAAGGTGACAGTTGCTTCACCAATAGGAAAGTGAAACGTGTTGGTTTCTGGACGCCATCTCTCCACCAACGCGATAATCAAAGGATGATCAAGTTTGTGAATCACTGACTTTCCAATAGGAAAGTGAAACGTGTTGGTGTCTGGACGCCATCTCTCCACCAACGCGATAATCAAAGGATGATCAAGTTTGTGAATCATTGACTTGAAGATTTGGAAAAACCCAGCATCCTTGAGATGCTGAATGACTTTGCCGGGCATACCATTCTTCATTGCTCGAGATAGCCCTCCATCACCTTTTCTACATCTTGGCTCGCTTACTTCACGTTCATGGAAAATATTGTATGAGCGATGCGTATCTGCAGCTTGTAACCACAACAAATCTGGGTTTCTTGGTACACAGGTGACATTAAGAGAGGCCATTTTGATTTTGAAAACACTGGTTTAGTTGATGATAAATGAGTGAGAAATTGCTTATTGCTTATGAAAATATACTTGTTTTAGCGTGACTATCTGATCAAAAATATGCATGTATATATACTACGTAAACTGATGATAAAGGTTTTGATGCATGGGTGTTTTTGTCGAGATGTGCGAACCGGTAATGGGAAAACCGGTTTCGCAGTGTGTAGTCACATCAAGTCACAAAAAAGCCTGCATGCTCACTGTTTCTTACTGTTGGTCTGAAAAAGTTGATACGTATTTTGAAACCGGTGATGGCAATACCGGTTTCAAAGTGCCTTTTTTGAACCCGGTTTTGAGAATACCAGGTTCGGGCCAAAAAAACGAAACCGGTACTGGGAGTACCGGTTTACCCACTTTCACAATTTTTTTTTTGCGAAACTTGTTTGACAAAACACCCTTGAAAAACGTCTGTTTCAAAAAAAAATATTCTAATTTGATAAGGGGTGATAAGTCATACGGGTGATCCCGATGAGGTAATCCACTTGATGGGCTCCGCCCTTAGCCGTCATGTCTCCACCATGGATTGACGGGCTCCGCCCTTAGCCTCCATGGACTGACTGTCGGATGGTGGCGGCGGATGGTGGTGGTTGTAGCAGACGATGGTTTGGAAAAAGGGAAGAAGAAGAAGCGAAAATGTATGCTTGATTTTTGTTTTCAAATATATACCATCTCAAAACAATTTGTCAATGATAAGATAGATATTAGTGTTGATTTCTCATAGCATTTTTTCGATCGCATTTACTATTTGGTACGTTCTATACAACAATTCTTTTACAAATAAACAAGAAAGATACGTGGGTTGAGAAACTATGCAAGTTCTTCGTAAATCCTTATTAGTTAACGTTTTATCTTAAAAGTGCAAGAAAACGGCAAAATTGTTTCATGTTGTTATGCTTTAAGTTTTTTTTTATAAGCAATATATGTCATCATGATAAATCTAACATTAGAAGATTAATTGTAATTCACTTGAAAGTTCTGTTCAATCACTTAGATTCGTTAACAAACGAAACATTGATGAAACTCTTGTGCATTATCCATGAGAATCCTTAATCATTGATGCGACACACATTACACCATATAAGCTCGAGAATCTGTTATGTGTGTAACATTTCAATATAATCACAATCAGATAAGGGCTGCAATTCAAGGATGATGGACCGATTTGATCAAATTCTCAAGATGTGGCGCCTTCTCTATGAGTTGAGCCTTGTAGTTGTTGAGAGCTTCAGCTATTAACCTATCTACATCCATTGCCTGGCATCCTGGAGGGGGAGTTGGAATCCTGCCATCTGGTGGAGCCGGTTGACCTCCATCTGGTGGAGCCGGCTGACCCCCGTCAGGTGGAGATGGTTCACCACCTCCTGGAGGAGTAGGTTGTCCTCCTCCTCATCTGGTGGAGGGGGCTGGGTACCTTCTGGAGGAGTAGGTTGTCCGCTACCAGATGGAGGAGGTTTCCCAACTCCAAGAGGAGGTGACGGATTTTGAGGAGGATGCAGCTTTTGAGGAGGAGACGGCTTTTTAGGAGGAGGTGGCTTTTGAGGAGGAGATTGCTTCTTGCCTTTAGAATTACAATCTGAGTAGCAAAAGCATAAGTGCTTTGCTTCATGTAGGTGACATGCTCCATGATCTTCACTCTCCCATTGTCTGCATTGCTTGTCACACTTATTCGTGTCTTTGCAGTCTCCAAACCAAGTTTTGCTTTGTGTTTCACATAACTTTTTAGGAGCAGCCAGAGTTTTAGGAGGAGACGGTTGCTTCTTACTACACTCGGAGTAGCAAAAACATATGTTCTTGGCTTCATATAGGTGACACACTCCATGTTGTTCACCCTCCCATTTTCTGCACCGCCTGTCGCACATATATGAGCTATTGCAGTCTCCAGTCCATGTTTTGCTTTGTGTTTCACATAAATTGTTGGTTTTGATTTCTGTAAACATCATTAAAATGGACTTAATATGAAAAAAATATAGGTAGATAAGTCTGTAAAACTGAAACAGGGCTACTCGCAAAGCAGGTGTTCGCCCTGGGATCTAGTCAGTCAGCTCAGGAAACAGGTCAGATACCTAATTAAAAAAAATTAAACGGGCGTAAATAAGTTGAGTATGCACCTGAGCTAGCAATGGTAACAGTGAGGAGCATAAGAAATGCAGCACAAATGACCAATTCTTTGGCCATTTTTCAGTTACGAAAAGCTGAACTAAGGAATATATATATATATGCTACGAGTTGGTAGAAGAAAAAAACCGAGACATAGATGGTATATATAGGAAAAACAAGGAACGATAAGAATTCATGTGTGTCATACCAACAAAAATCTCAGAAAAAATTAACCACTAAAAATTTACCCATTTTGTCTTGTATATATATGCTTCAAACTTCTGGTCAATTTGAAAAAATGTATTAGCAGAAATTGCTAACATGTTAAAGAAAATGAGGAGAAGTATTTTAAAACAAAATCAATCATATACAAATGGGACCAAGGTGTACGGGCCCCTCAAATTTTTGTTTATATATAGGTTTTATATTTAACATGAATGTTTGTATAGATAGTTATGTTTTACATATTGATTGAACTTGACCTTTCAAATAAATTGTTATATGATTGTCTCTTAAGGTAAGACGTTTTGATGTTCTCATTATATGTCTTGGTTTCAAACCCTTAGGAAAATATTTTTGAGTGGACAAAGGAAAGTATTATATATAAAAAGGTTTATAATACATGTCAAAACGGAACTTGGCGGATGTTACATGTCTTAGCTATTTACATGAGACGTGTACTTACAAGAGTATCCAAAATCAAGTTTAAGCCATTTGAGCATTATCTGTGTAGTAGAACTTTTTGTTTTTAGAAAAAAACCAGAGTTCAATATTGATGAATTTAGGAATATTTTGAGTAGTTTAAAAGGATAAAATCGGTACAATTTTATTAAACTAGATGGATGTCCGCACGATGGGGCGGAGAGGGTGGTGGCAGTGTGGAGGTGGCAACTGGTGGTGACAGTGACGAGAGGCGTAGGTTATTGATGTAAGGGAAATAATGTAGTTATTTTATAAGTTAAAGAATAAATGTTGTAAATTAATTATTAAGGGTATTTTTGGTAGACCATGTATTTTAGTTGTTAGAGATGTTATATATTAAGGGCATTTTGGACATTTCAAAATCTGAATTTTTAAGACAAACCATAAATAAAAACCTAAAATGCTTTATAAAGAAAAAGAAAAAAAAAAGACAGAGTTCAATATTGATGAATTTAGAAATAATTTGAGTAGTTTAAAAGAATAAAATCGGTACAACTTTATTAAACTAGATGGATGTTTGCGCGATGCGGCGACGAGGGTGGTGGCGGTGTGGAGGTGGCGACTGGTGGTGACAGTGACGAGAGGTGTATGTTATTGATGTAAAATGAAATAATGTAGTTATTTTAGAAGTTAAAGAATAAATGTTGTAAATTAATTTATTAAGGGTATTTTTGGTAGACCATGTATTTTAGTTGTTAGAGATGTTAATATATTAAGGGCATTTTGGATATTTCAAAATCTGAATTTTTAAGACAAAACATAAATAAAAACTTAAAATGCTTTATAAAGAAGTAAAGATAAAGATAAATAAAAAACACTAAGAAATCTAGTGTGATATGACAGATTTGGTAAAACTTAGATCAAATAAAATTTGCGTGGTAACTACTGTGGAGAAAAATTAGGTAAGTGAGCGCAAATGATTAGTTAAAATTTCAGATATAAGTTTGATACAATGACATGCTATATATTTTTAAGCATACAAAATTGTGTGGTAAATATAGTAGTTGGTTCGTGTTGTTTTGGTTAACATATCAATTATTACTTTACTTTTACAGTTTTACATGCTATCATAAGTCTATACTCTTATATATAAGATATATTCTGTTACATATTTGTTATAAATTTTTTTCTTTTTATTTACAAATTATTTACATATCTAATTTAATAAAACTTGATCATTCCAATCTTCAAATATTCTATTAATATACAATAAACAAAGTGTTGTTTTTTTTTTTTTAACAAACAAGTTAGTAGTTAGTAGATTGATACTTGTATTTTAATATTGGACATTCTCAAAAATCATTGTCCTCTTGGTAATCTGATTAGATATGGATATTTTGAGATTGAACGCATTACGCATAATATAGTTGTTACTGATATTGATATGCTCCATTAAAGATGATCAAACCAGGCTAAACCGAAACTCATCCGTGGCCCAGCCCGATGAAGCCTGGGTCCGACCTAACCTGAGTACCTGACCAGGCTTACTTCAGTCTAGAATCAATTCAAAGCTTGGCCCGAAATTAGTTTATGTTTAGCCTGAAGTCAGTCCTTGTTAAGCCCAGCCCAGTTTGTGGCCCAGTATCAGTTCATGTTTGCATAGTTGGTTCCTTTTTCTTTTGTGGTGCATATCAGCATATGTATGTATCTATGTAAGTATGCAAATAGACAAGATATGTAAGTTCTGTATTTCTTTTGCTATATTTACTCGTGAAAGTTCTAAATTTGTCTGGTGATATTTTCTTTTGCAATGGTGCTAGGGAGCATGAAACTTCTTACTTTGTGCCGCTCTCACAAAGGAGCCAACATCCATAGACAAATTAAACAAGATACTTGATCTGTGAAACATCCATTGATAAACGAGATGCTAAAGAAATTTGGTGGAAAAGTTTCATAAGGATAGAAATTCAAATTACATTTGAATAACTTCTTATGCATTCTGTGAACCATAAGTGCAACAGAGGAATACCTCATTGTCAGCCGCTTTTAAGGCTATTACCATATTCAAGATTTCTTAAACCTTACACTTTCTTCTCTGATAATTTGGCCTTCACTCTGTTATCTACTTAATTTCATATTAAGCTATTTAATCGCACGATTTGCTTCTACAGAGGTCGTCATGAATTATTATCTAAAATCACATCGACATTTCTAATTATTAATTTTTCAAGATCACTTTTTCAAATGAATCTATTTTTGTTATTAATTTGTAAAGATCGAGCAAATAAAGTCAGATAATAACAATCTCTAAAAGGCGTGTAGTCACTTTCAGATTGAATCAATCTGGCGGTTCACTCAAACTATTCAATCGGATACAATCAAAGATTAAGAACGTTTTGTGTGTATGTGTTTGAGAGAACAGAACCAGAATAAATATGTTCAGATCGACCAGAATGACCCCAGCCAAGAGCTCTAGCCCTTGGACCCCGCTCCCAGGGGAGCTACCCCCGAACCCCCGTACCTTATTCGCCCCTAAGGTCTTAATACATTCAGATAGACGTGCATTCCGCACCTCCAAGCCTATATGAAGTCTTATTATGACAATAATGACCAAAAAAGTTAATCCAATTACACTAAAATATCCAACAATATTTGTGTTATAAATTTTTTTCTTTTTATTTACAAATTATTTACATATCTAATTTAATAAAACTTGATCATTCCAATCTTCAAATATTCTATTAATATACAATAAACAAAGTGTTGTTTTTTTTTTTTTAACAAACAAGTTAGTAGTTAGTAGATTGATACTTGTATTTTAATATTGGACATTCTCAAAAATCATTGTCCTCTTGGTAATCTGATTAGATATGGATATTTTGAGATTGAACGCATTACGCATAATATAGTTGTTACTGATATTGATATGCTCCATTAAAGATGATCAAACCAGGCTAAACCGAAACTCATCCGTGGCCCAGCCCGATGAAGCCTGGGTCCGACCTAACCTGAGTACCTGACCAGGCTTACTTCAGTCTAGAATCAATTCAAAGCTTGGCCCGAAATTAGTTTATGTTTAGCCTGAAGTCAGTCCTTGTTAAGCCCAGCCCAGTTTGTGGCCCAGTATCAGTTCATGTTTGCATAGTTGGTTCCTTTTTCTTTTGTGGTGCATATCAGCATATGTATGTATCTATGTAAGTATGCAAATAGACAAGATATGTAAGTTCTGTATTTCTTTTGCTATATTTACTCGTGAAAGTTCTAAATTTGTCTGGTGATATTTTCTTTTGCAATGGTGCTAGGGAGCATGAAACTTCTTACTTTGTGCCGCTCTCACAAAGGAGCCAACATCCATAGACAAATTAAACAAGATACTTGATCTGTGAAACATCCATTGATAAACGAGATGCTAAAGAAATTTGGTGGAAAAGTTTCATAAGGATAGAAATTCAAATTACATTTGAATAACTTCTTATGCATTCTGTGAACCATAAGTGCAACAGAGGAATACCTCATTGTCAGCCGCTTTTAAGGCTATTACCATATTCAAGATTTCTTAAACCTTACACTTTCTTCTCTGATAATTTGGCCTTCACTCTGTTATCTACTTAATTTCATATTAAGCTATTTAATCGCACGATTTGCTTCTACAGAGGTCGTCATGAATTATTATCTAAAATCACATCGACATTTCTAATTATTAATTTTTCAAGATCACTTTTTCAAATGAATCTATTTTTGTTATTAATTTGTAAACTTGATAAACATAAACTTTTTCAAATGAATATGTTTGTTGGGGAAATCAGAAGATCGAGCAAATAAAGTCAGATAATAACAATCTCTAAAAGGCGTGTAGTCACTTTCAGATTGAATCAATTCTGGCGGTTCACCCAAACTATTCAATCGGATACAATCAAAGATTAAGAACGTTTTGTGTGTATGTGTTTGAGACAAGAACCAGAATAAATATGTTCAGATCGACCAGAATGACCCCAGCCAAGAGCTCTAGCCCTTGGACCCCGCTCCCAGGGGAGCTACCCCCGAACCCCCGTACCTTATTCGCCCCTAAGGTCTTAATACATTCAGATAGACGTGCATTCCGCACCTCCAAGCCTATATGAAGTCTTATTATGACAATAATGACCAAAAAAGTTAATCCAATTACACTAAAATATCCAACAATATTTGTGTTATGGTACCTTATAAGTAATAAGTAATCTATCATGGGAAATGATTAATCCTCCTAAAAGAATGGCCTAAAAATCCTCCTAACTATTGGATGAAGACATGTGGCAAAATCAGGGGGCAAGATTAAGAAAGAGAATTAGTGGATAACACATGTCACTTTCTTATACTTTTAGGAAGATTTTTAGGCTAATCTTTAGGAGGATTTATCATTTTTCATCTATTATATATACGTCATTCTGGATCAGTAGTCGATTATACACGGTTGAAATTGTCAACAAATCTTATACAAATAGAATATATATACACGGTTGAAATTGATTCATCATGGATGAATTCTTCACGAACAAGGTAGATAAATACCAAACCAATGTGAATTAGGCCGATGAAATTATTATTATTATTAATATATATATATACTAAAAATTAGTAGTAATGTCTTGAGGCAGCTAATGAAATGCTCATGTGATAGCTTTTTTATAACAATTAAACTTGTTATCAAATCCATGTACCCCTTAACAAAACTCATTATATATAATATACCTATATAAAATGGAGGGATTAGTATCCTGAAATGTAACAAACTTTGGACGAATGTCTATAGTGTGAAATAATTAAAGTTGTGTTCATTGTATGTAATTATCTTTAAATTATGTGTATTGTATGTAAGAAAATGTATTCGACCAATAAAAAACTAACAAGTGGCAACTATATATGGTTGCCACGTATGCATTCTTACATACAATACACATAATTTAAAGATGATTACATACAATGAGCACAACTTTAATTATTTCACACTATAGACATTCATCCAAAGTTTGTTACATTTCAGGATACTTACCCAAAAGGGATGAGTTCTGAAATGTCACTTAGGTCAACAATCTCTTAACACATGAATTACTAAAAGACTTGGTATGTTTAAGCTTGTTAATATATAGGAGCTAGATGATTGATTCTTGACAATTGCAAATGAATCAGTGTATATGCCGAAATCTTATCGTTATGTTTAGATCAGTTGATGATCGAATGCTCATGCAAGTGTACTTAATAATAAGGAAACTATCACACCCTGTTGTAGCGGAAATACAGGGTTAACAAATAATTGCGTACTAATCAGAAGGTAATAGAGATTACATCCATTAATGCCAATACAAGTTTAATACAAGTACAATCGTTCAAATGTGGACCCCAAAATACAGATACAAGTCATACTCATTAGGAACTGGGCCCACTGAATACGAGTTCAATATCTGGACAGTCTAATACAATTAAAGCTAAAAACATGAGAATCCTCAAATGTCTGATGCTAATTGTACGTCCAAGTCAAAAGAATGGCCCTATTATGCCAAGTATGATCCAAGACTTACTGTTGGTTACCTGAAAAACATGAAATTTGAGAGGATCAACTATCGAAATAGTTGGTGAGTTTACAGTGTGTTTGACCAAAAGTTTAGTCGTCATTGGGAGCACACAATGACATGTAGTTATTTAAGACAAGACAGCCGGGATCAAAATCCGACAATATATAATGACAATCCAGACCGAAGTCCGACAATAAGACCAATATGCCTCGCACATGATTTCCCGTCTACAGTGGGGTGGACCAATATACCTCGCACAGGTCTCCCGTCTACATTGGGGTGCGGACCAGAACTATGACAGTCAGGAACAAAATCTGACAAGACAACCATTAGGATCTCATAATGGTGATAACTACATAGGGGCAACATTTTAGTTTGTCAAACACAAAGAACAGTTTAGTCAGCCGACAACATGGCAAGTCAAGACATATAGAACAAAATTTCATAAGACATGTATACACATTTTTCAGGCAGCCGTCAACATGGCAAGACATAAGACAAATGATTTAAGTAGCCAAATCTCATGGCATAGACAAAGACATATCATTTATAAAGTAGTCGTGTGTACAGTAGTACATGCTTTTCAGGCCCAAAGTAAAAGGAAAAAGGGCGCCATAAACTCACCTCAGCGATCAACGAGCTAAAAGGGCGAGTAACTTGAGAATAAGAGCAGTCTAGTCTCCACGTCTATCCAAAACCTAGGATATGAGTACCAATGGTGAGGATCAAATCTTACGACGACAAGTATCCTACGTACAACTACTTAGCTATCAACCCTAGAATGCCACGACCAAGAGTGTGATTTAAACGTCCATTTTATTTGACTTTAGTTTCTAAGGTCATTGACATTGTCATTAAAAATGTAGACTCAAGTACTAATCCATGTAAACAAAGTTCAAGTGTTAAAGTCATCAAAAACTGGAAATGTCAAACTGTTCAGCACTTCGCGGCGCGACCTGGGTACCTCGTGGCGCGACCTGGGTACCTCGCGGCGCAACTTGGGCTCGCGGCGCGACCTGGGACCTCGTGGCGCGACTGGACCTCGCGGCGCGACCTGGACCCCTCGCGGCGCGAGTTTCAGTTCAAAAAGCAGATTCTGTTCGTGAAATACACACCTCGCGGCGCGAGATGGGCTACTCGCGGCGCGAGGTTGGCCTGTTCGAGTGAAAACTTAGTTTTCAACCATTTTCTGTAAACCAAATCGTTTCTAAATCAAACCCTTTCATAGCAATGACTATAAACATGTTCAAAAGACCAGGAAACTATCCATTTTCGCCAACCATTTCACAAAACCAACACTTTCAATTTCAAATACCTAATTCTAATAAAAATCAATCCAACAACATATGCAATAACTCTTTTCATTTCCAAGGCTATCTAATTCAATCAACAAAACTGAAATAAACCCTTAGATTAATTTAGACAAAATCAAAAGTTTGAAGAAAAGTTATCTTACCAAAATTTGTGTTCTTGAAGGAAAAATGAAGAAAATGGTGATGATGATGATGATAAACCCTTGAATATTTGCTAGATAATTATTCCCTTTTAATTTCCCATTTGATTTCCTTTAGCCACCAATTTGATTTGAGAGAAAAGCTTTTGTGTGTGAGTTTTTGGTGTGTGTTTGTCGACCAGACAAAGGAAGAAAGGGGGAAAAGGGTTTTGATGTCTTATTTCCCTCCACACAATTAGTAGATCGGCCCATGTGCCATTTTTGATATATTAATACCCTTAATTTGGTAAAATGCTTACGATTAAATACCGTATGACTAAAAGGTTATAATTTAAAGTAAGGTATTTTCCCTCATGTTAATTAAATTAAGACGAGTCAATAAAATTTCGTCAAAGTAAACTTTAAAATATTAAGTCTAGACAGTCTATTATGGTGTACAAGACATAACCTTTAAATATTTATTTAAAGTTATTTTTAAGACTGGCATTCATCTAGATAGCTAATAGTCTACGTCATCAGGATACGTCTAGCTGGACTAAGTCAAAAGTCCAACTGTCTAATAATTTCCAAGTCTATGACCGTCTGAATTAGACGGGATTATGATAATGACTGAGCTTAATGGAGATTAAGACTAACCCGATGTTAATAAATTACGAGTTGTCACAGAAACCAACTTACTATATTTGTTGAAACAATATGGATTGAAATCATTAATTAATTAGGTGTCGATTATACATGCAATACAAATTACAATTTGGAGAGCATGCTTTATTCGTTAAGTAAATTAAAAGCATTTATACTTATTCATAATCATATATATAAAGTTCTCTATTGAACATCCAAGGATGGATTGGATCGGATCGAGTAGATGTTCAAGTTGTGACTCTTTCGATATTGTAGTTGTCTAGCTACCTTTTTATCTGCCACCTCCTTCACCACCTCCTCCTTCACCGCCGCCACCTCCTTCACCACCACCACCACCTCCTTCACCGCCGCCTCCTTCACCACCACCACCTCCTCCTTCACCACCGCCTCCTTCACCGCCGCCTCCTCCTTCACCACCACCTCCTCCTTCACCGCCTTCTGGTGGAGCGTCCCCTTCACCGCCACCTTCTGGAGGCTTAGTAGGAGCACCTGGAGGAGGTTTTGGTACTTTAGGATTCTTTTTGCTATCACAATCAAAGTAGCAAAAGCACATGTATTTGGCTTCACGTTGGTGGCAAGCTCCATGCTTAGCCCCCTCCCAATCTATGCATCGTTCGTCGCACTTTTCTGTGTGTTTGCAGTCTCCAAACCATGTCTTGCTTGGTTTTTCACATATTTTTGACTTCACCGCCGCGATTTCTGTTAACAATATAATTAAAATCAATGGATTTTAAATCATTGAAATTTGATTTTGTACATATAAGAAAGGAAATTCATAATATTCCATGACGTATAATAATTATTACTTGTAACACATTTTCCCAAAAAAAATTCAAAATTTCAAGTTATATATATAGCTCAAAGTTCCATTATATTTTGAAAGAAACACAATGAGAAATTGAACATTCACCAATTAAGAAATTAATTAACATAAGCAGAATGATAAATGGAAAATGAACCAAAAGAGCCTTTGAATAAAAGTTGATTATTCGATCACCTGAGATATTAAGAACAAAAATGAACAAAAGGAATGTAAACAAAGCAACCGAATGTCTGTCCATCATAATGGAACACTCGCCACAAGTTGTTTGAAGAAAAGGTCTGAGACGAAAGGGGTATTTATAGTAGATAGAATTGAAGTGGTTAATTTGAAGCAAATACGTTTAATTAGATGATATGAAATCTCAATATCTCACCATCTGTTATAGTTGTATGTTAGCAAAACTATCCAAATTAAGTTGATATATATGTACTTAATCAAAACGAATAGTGAGACAATATCTAATTATTCATGTTGATGAAGATTAATTTATGAAGCAAATTGAAAGCAATTGCCCTTGTAACATGCAGAAGAATCAGAATTATGATTCAAATGAGTATGTAAAGTTTGACAACCCACAAATACAATAAGTTTTGCTGCTACTAGCTTGAAGATGCAATACCTCTCAAAAATCACCAAATTTGGTTTCTTTAGACTATGCACTCCTAAGAATTAGTACGAGTATATGATTTTCATCAATCGGATCTTTTCATTAGTCCAAAACAATTTAAGATTTATACGATCAAAGTTGTTGAATCCTCTAAAAATGATCTGATAAATAATAAAATTCAATTGTTAAGATAGTTCTATTTTAACAACCATGTTCATTCTTAAAGGTGTAACCTCCTGCTACAATAACCATAACAAATCATTCCCCATCACACACACACATATACATATATATAGGGGTGGGATAAATTGAGTCCAACTTAATTTGAGTCCAAAAAGGGTCCATGTAACTTACACATGTGTAAATTAACTTACACATATGTAAGTTGTAAAACTTACACATAACTTACACATGTGTAAGTTAACTTACACAACTTACACATGTGTTGTAACATCCGTGAATTTTGACCCATTGACTTTATGTGTAATTTGACTAACAACCTTGTTTAATGAAATAAGTGGGTCGTTTGGTGAATTAAATGACAATGTGTGTTAGTCGAGTCGTTATTTAGTTTGTTGGCATTTAGTTGTGCAACCGATTGTTTTATGGCTTGTGGGAGAAACGGGTCGGCCCGTGGGTAGTCCAAGACCCACCAGCCACCCATGACCCATTCCCCCCCCCTTATCCTTTTCCCCCTCTCTCATTTTCATTCTATCTATCTATCTCTTTCTCTCTTTCTCTCAAGAACAAAGCAAGACCATTTCCTCCCTCCTCTCTACCATCTACTTAGTGTTTAGAAAGGTTATAACACTAGATTCATCGCCATCTATACCACATTATCGTCATATCGAAGAATCAAAAGGTGGAAGTCTTGCATTTTTATCCATTTGACCTAATTTCGGGTTCTAGCTCAAGGAGAAGTTTTGGTAAGTCAAATTCATCCCATTTACACCTACTTATGTTTGTTATTGAATTTCTAGTCATCTTGAACAATTGCAAGTCTTGAATCGAGTCAAAAGACGATTTAGGTCAAACTAGGGTTTCGATTAGGGTTGGAACGATTTGTTATGATTTTGATGTTTTGGGTCGAATTTGTGGATTGGGTTATGTTTATTTATGGTTAATGGTGTTTATTTATGCTTCAAATCAAGCTACAAGGCTTTACAAATCGTTTTGGATGTCATATGGTTGTTTTTGGGGGTTTTGGTTCGGGCTGCAGCTGCTGCTGCTTCTGGCCAGAACTGGGCCACTGCGGCGCAGTGGCTTAGGCCTAGCCCACTGCGGCGCAGTGGCTAGGGCCTGGTCATGTTTTGGTTAGCCCACTGCGGCGCAGTGAGCCCTACCCTTGCTCACTGCGGCGCAGTGCCATACTTCTGGTCCTGGTCTGACTTAGCCACTGCGGCGCAGTGAGCTTGGTTTTGGCTCCTTGCGACGCAGTGGATAGTTATTGGGAAAGTACGCACGTCGATTTTCAAACGCTAATAACTTTTGATCCGTAAGTCCAAATAAGTCGTATGACCTGTCGTTGGAATCGTAAGAGAGTCTAGTTTCTAGTAGTAACACTCTTTTTGTATGAATCTTTTGTCATTTCTAAAAAGGTCGAGTCGAATGCGTTTTGTTCCTACTCGTTTAAGTCGTAAAGGCATTTAGGGTTTGTGACTCGACCTAATTGTGATAAACCAACTTGTTTATGATTGTAGAGTTGACATTATGGTATTATGATGTATAATTATAGGTTGTGGATGTGTGGACCCTATTACTCGTTTGTAATCTTATTCTAGCTTCTTTGCCGGGCAAGGTGAGTTTCGTATCTCCCTACTCGCTTGAGATTTGGGCTGAAAAGTGTAAACCTGGCGTGTTTACTTGCATTTATTGATTTATTGATTGGTTGACTTGATTGTTGGATTGATGGGATAGTAATTTCGTTTAATTGACTTGGGCTATGTTTTAGTTAAGTATTACTTTTATATTAGGATAGACGTACATACATGGAAGTCGGTTATGCCTTCATTGGGTTCTAGATGTGGTGGGAAGGCTGCGGGTGACCCTATATATAAGCATCTGGGACTTGAAGAAAGTAGAATCCTCTGAAGTATATGTACGTATAGTCGGTTTAAATTGTGATTAGTGGCTTATGTTGTTGATTATTGATTGTTGGCGTATGATGGTCGTATATTGGTTGTTGGGTTATGTTTGACGAATATTGATTGTTGGCGCAGGTTTATCGTATATTGATTGTTGGTTCATGATTTATGCATTTACATTCGATTGTAAGCATTGCATACATTGTTGATGACCCTCGGCAGGGATTGCCGACATCCTGGTGCATAGATGTATGCACCCATTTTGGATGTAGACCTGACTCCGAGTATATAGACATATATATCTCGATGATTTTGAGATACAACCTTGTTCATTGCGATGACAGAAGGGTATCGTTGCATTGGTGACTTGAGCTCACGCATAGGATAGGCATATTGGCTTATTCATGCATTCCGGCATTTGCATTGATACTCATATCATTTATGCATTTCTCATTTCACGCGTTGCGCTTGTGTAATCTTGTTGTTGGACATTATTGTGTTTTCGTAGAGGCTCACTGTATGTCAGGTTTAGCCTCCTTTCGTGCTTTATGATTTTGTCTATGGTTCCTTGTGGGCCATTGCTACGAACTCACCAACCTTGTGTTGACTATGCTTAGTACACTTTTCAGGTAATCAGGTTCTCCCAGGGCGTGGAGTTTAGTTGCTTTGCTTGCTGTAAACCCGGACTATGGACCTCATGGATCAAGGATTCATTGGCCTGCCTTTTGCATTATACTTAGGATCGTTTGCCATCTTTGGTTCTTATTTTGTTAACTTTGATGGCTATTTGCTCCTGTTGTATTCTGTTACTTACTTCGTCATGTTTTGGATTCACCGAATCTTTAATTGCATTTAGTTTGTTCTATTGTAATTCCACCTGGTGCTATGTGATTTCCGTGATATTCCGAGCCTCGGCTTGGGGTGTTACAGAATGGTGGCCCATGCGTGGTCGTAGAGAATTAGGCGGTTTGACCTAGACTACGGCTTAAGTTAAAACTCTTCATATAGCATGCATGGTTAGGAAATTCGTGTGCAATGTGAATTATGTGAATCCCCGTGTGAGTTCGTAGTTAAGACCTCTTGTGTGATAGCTTGAATTCAATGTGATGAATGTGGATTACGGTTAGTATGGTTTGTTGTTGTTAATTGTTGGAACTAATTGGATGATTTAGGGCAAGATGAAAGGATGCCATTAACTTAGTATAATATTGTGGCAACCCTAAAAGAACCCGATCAACTCTTTTATGGTTACCCGATGTTATAGCAAGTTCATGACATCGTGGATTGCGCACGCGTGGCTTAAAGTATAATAAGGAACCGATATGCTTAATGGAAGTTGATTAGGTGGAGGGTTAGCCGTTGGTACACCCTGTATACATACCAGGTCAATAACTAGTAAGCATATCGAATTCGGATTATACTTTGAATCATTTGTGTTAGTTGTTTAACTGCATGATATTTTGAGCATGATTACTTAAATTAATGGTGAGGTATTGTAATAAATCCAACGTAATGATATGAGTATGTGGTATCGGTATGAGAGCATTGACTACTTGTGTGGCTAACATGTGAGCATTTGAGACTAACTCTCGGGTCAACGTGTCACTTGTTTTATAGAAATGGCGAGACCAAGGAGAGTCGGAACGAACTATAGGGCCGAAGAGGAAGAACCGCAACCGGAAGCTCAACCAGAAGTGCAAGGAGGTAGGGGCCGTGGTAGAGGTCGTGGTAGGGGCCGTGGTAGGGGTCGTGGTGAAATCCCTGAGCCAAATATGGCTGAGGTGATCGCTCAAACGATCGCCAATATCATGCCAACCATTATTGCTCAGGTCACGGCAAATCTTGGGCAAAACAATGGGCCTCAAAACAATGAAGCCCCAGAAAATATGGATAACGAAAATGCCCAACCTCATGCCGTTGAGGATGAAGAAGAGGGACCTGTGGGAGTTAATATTGGGATGCCCATGAATAATCAATACGGTGGATACCGTCAAGGATGCATATTTAAAGATTTTAAAAGTTGTGGAGCACCGGAGTTTGACGGGAAAGGTGGGCCCACGGAATGTATAAGGTGGTTTGAGGCGATAGAGGCGGTGATAGAAAGGAGTCATTGCACCTACGATGACCGGATTTCTTATGCATCCGGCATGTTTAGGCATGACGCCTTGAGTTGGTGGAACCAAGAAATAACGTTGGGGCGGACTCAAAATTTGGAGTGGATTGACTTCAAAAACAAAGTAAAAGCAAAGTTTTGTCCTCCGTACGAACTACAAAACTTAACCATTGAATTTGCAAATCTCAACATGGAGGGAGCCGATTACAAGGGCTATGTGAGACGATTTCAAGAGTTGTCTACCCTCATTCCTCACTTGGTGGGTACCGAGTCACAGGCCATCCAGAAGTTTGTATTGGGCTTGAATCCTCAAGTCCGATCTTATGTAAACTCCAACATGCCTACTTCTTTGGCTAATGCGGTCAACCAATCCGGGAGTGTGACTGAAGATTTATTGAGATGTGGTGTTTTGAGTAAGTCCTCATCAAACAAGAGGAAAGAAGTGGGGGAGTCAAGTGGGGTAAAGAAAGCGGGAAGGTTTGACCCCAAGAATGCTTATAGGGGTAGGGTAATGGCGGCGGTAGAGCCGGCTAGGAGGCCTTATACCGGGCCTCATCCCTTCTGTGGGAGGTGCAACAGGCACCATCCCGCCACTACTCCATGTGGGGCATGCTATAATTGCAACCAAGTTGGGCACGCATCCAAGAATTGTAGAGCTCCAAGAGCCGGCCCAATGAATGCGGCTCCTATTCGGGCCGTTCCTCCTCAAGGTAACCAAAGAAGAGGCGAATGTTTTGAATGTGGTAGCCGTGACCACTACCGAAATAATTGTCCTCGATGGGTGGGACAACAAGTTCAAGTAGCCGTTCATCCCAATCAACTACAAATGGTCGGGCCTAATCAAAACCGGGGACAACAAGGCCACCAAGTGCAACCACGCGGCCGAGCCTTTGCGGCCAATGCAAATGAAGCCCGCAATGATCCTAACGTTGTAGTAGGTACTTTTCTCCTTAATGGTCTCTATGCCACCGTTCTATTTGATTCCGGGGCCGATTTTAGCCTCGTGTCTTCTAACTTTGTTCCTTTGATTGATGTGCATCCGTGTGCTCTAAACTATGTGCTTGATATTGAAATGGTAAACGGGTCACTAACTAGAATTAGTCAAATACTTCGAGAATGTGTCTTGACTTTGGAAGATGTCGACTTCTTCATTGACCTTATGCCCCTTGACGTTGGTAGTTTTGATATTATAGTGGGTATGGATTGGTTGACGGCGGTAAATGCAACCATTGATTGTGGCGAGAGAGTTGTTAAAATACCTTTGGCTAACGGTAAAATTCTTAGGGTTCAAGGCGAAATCTCCGATTCCTCTAATTCTAAAGTCTTTAGTGCTACCATCTCAAAGGTAGAATTGAAGACCGTTCCTATCGTTTGTGATTTTCCCGATGTTTTTCCGGATGACTTACCGGGATTACCTCCAACCCGTGAACTTGATTTTCGTATCAATCTTATTCCCGAAGCCGCGCCTATAGCAAAAGCTCCATATAGACTAGCCTTAACCGAAATGTAGGAGCTACAAACTCAACTCAAGGAACTCCAAGAGAAGGGTTTCATTCGCCCTAGTCAATCTCCTTGGGGTGCTCCTGTTCTCTTCGTCAAAAATAAAGACGGATCCTTCAGAATGTGTATTGATTACCGGGAATTGAACAAGCTCACCGTGAAGAACCGATATCCTCTCCCAAGAATTGATGACTTGTTTGATCAACTTCAAGGAGCTAAGCACTTCTCAAAAATCGATCTTCTCTCGGGTTATCATCAACTCCGGGTACATGAAGATGACATCCCCAAAACGGCTTTTCGTACAAGGTATGGTCATTTTGAATTCACCGTAATGCCTTTTGGGTTGACTAATGCACCGGCGGTGTTCATGGACTTGATGAACCGGGTGTGTCAACCATACTTAGACAAGTCTGTCATTGTGTTCATTGATGACATACTTGTGTACTCGAAGACAAAGGAGGAGCATGTTGAGCACTTGCGTGAAGTGCTTGAGTTACTAAGGAAGGAGAAATTGTATGCGAAATTTTCCAAGTGTGAGTTTTGGTTGGAAGAGGTCCACTTCCTTGGTCACGTAGTGAGCAAGGATGGTATTCATGTGGACCCAAGCAAGATTGAAGCGGTCAAGAATTGGAGAAGACCCGAGACGCCATCCGAGATCCGCCAATTCCTTGGATTGGCGGGTTATTATAGAAGATTTATTGAAAATTTCTCCCGTATTGCACAACCACTCACTCTCTTGACTCAAAAGGAGAGAAATTTTGAATGGGGCGAAAGACAAGAAAGCGCCTTCCAAACTCTTAAAGATATGCTATGTGATGCTCCTATTTTGACGCTACCGGATGGAATTGAAGATTTCGTTGTTTATTGTGATGCTTCGGGGCAAGGGTTGGGTTGTGTTCTTATGCAAAGGGGTAAGGTCATTGCTTATGCCTCTCGTCAATTGAAGGTGCATGAGAAGAACTACCCGACACATGATTTGGAATTGGGAGCGGTTGTGTTTGCTTTGAAGTGTTGGAGGCATTATCTCTATGGCACCAAATGTGTGATTTATACCGATCACAAAGCCTCCAACACATCTTCAACCAAAGTGAATTGAATATGAGGCAAAGGCGTTGGTTAGAACTATTTAGTGATTATGATTGTAACATCCGTTATCACCCGGGCAAGGCAAATGTAGTAGCCGATGCCTTGAGCCGAAAGGAGAGAGTGAAACCAAGACGGGCTAGAGCTTTGAGCCTCACGGTAGGGCCGAATATTCGTGATCGGATCATTGAAGCCCAAATTCAAGCCACCCTACTGGAAAACTTTGGAAACGAGAACCTAGATGGTATGGAACAACAATTCGACCGGAAGAATGATAATGGGCTATACATGGTTGAAAGACTTTGGGTTCCTATTTTCGGCGACTTAAGAACACTTATCATGAATGAAGCTCACCTATCGCCTTATTCGGTCCATCCCGGGTCGGATAAGATGTACTTTGACTTGAAAGATTTGTATTGGTGGCCGGGCATGAAGCGTGATGTGGCTAGGTATGTGAGTGAGTGTCTTACTTGCTTACAAGTCAAAGCCGATCACAAGAAGCCACCCGGATTGTTGGTGCAACCGGTGATGCCCGAATGGAAGTGGGAGCATATCTCAATGGACTTCATTACTAAACTACCGAAGACGAGAAGCGGCCGTGACACGATTTGGGTGATAGTAGATCGGCTAACGAAGTCGGCTCACTTTTTAGCCATTCGTGAAACCGATAAATTTGACACTTTGGTTCGATTGTACATCAAGGAAGTAATATCTAAGCATGGAGTGCCGATTTCTATCATTTCGGATAGGGATGCCCGTTTTAAATCAAAATTTTGGGAAGCCTTTCAAAAAGCCATGGGTACTCGACTCGACATGAGCACGGCGTTTCACCCTCAAACGGATGGACAAACCGAGAGAACCATTCAAACACTTGAAGACATGTTAAGGGCGTGTGCAATCGATTTTGGTGGAAGTTGGGAAGACCATTTGCCGCTAGTAGAGTTTTCATACAACAATAGCTACCATGCTACCATTCAAATGGCGCCCTTTAGAGCATTATATGGTAGGATATGTCGTTCTCCCCTAGCTTGGGCGGAAATTGGAGAGAGTCAACTTATCGGGCCAGAAATTGTGATTGAAACGACTAAGGTAATATCCCAAATTAAGGAGAAGTTGCAGTTGGCCCGTGAACGTCAAAAGAAGTATGCCGATGTGAGGCGAAGACCGTTGGAGTTTGAAGTTGGTGATTATGTACTTTTGAAGGTATCGCCTTGGAAGGGTGTTGTACGTTTTGTGAAGCGGGGAAAGCTTGCACCAAGGTATATTGGTCCTTTCAAGATTCTTGAACGGGTTAGGAAGGTTGCTTATCGGCTAGAATTGCCTCAAGAGCTTAACGGTGTGCATGATGTGTTTCATATTTGTAACTTGCGCAAGTGTTTGGCGGATCCTACACATCATGTGCCTATGGATGAAATTAGGGTTGATTCGAATTTGAACTTTGTTGAAGAGCCGATGGAGATCTTGGATCGTCAAGAGAAGAAACTCAAGAACAAACGCTACACGATTGTTAAGGTTAGATGGAATGCTAGACGTGGAGCCGAGTTCACTTGGGAGCGAGAGGATCACATGAAGTCTAAGTATCCGCATTTATTTGATAATTAGGGTTTTGTTGAATTTCTGGACGAAATTCTTTCAACGGGGGAATAATGTAACATCCGTGAATTTTGACCCATTGACTTTATGTGTAATTTGACTAACAACCTTGTTTAATGAAATAAGTGGGTCGTTTGGTGAATTAAATGACAATGTGTGTTAGTCGAGTCGTTATTTAGTTTGTTGGCATTTAGTTGTGCAACCGATTGTTTTATGGCTTGTGGGAGAAACGGGTCGGCCCGTGGGTAGTCCAAGACCCACCAGCCACCCATGACCCATTCCCCCCTCTCTCATTTTCATTCTATCTATCTATCTCTTTCTCTCTTTCTCTCAAGAACAAAGCAAGACCATTTCCTCCCTCCTCTCTACCATCTACTTAGTGTTTAGAAAGGTTATAACACTAGATTCATCGCCATCTATACCACATTATCGTCATATCGAAGAATCAAAAGGTGGAAGTCTTGCATTTTTATCCATTTGACCTAATTTCGGGTTCTAGCTCAAGGAGAAGTTTTGGTAAGTCAAATTCATCCCATTTACACCTACTTATGTTTGTTATTGCATTTCTAGTCATCTTGAACAATTGCAAGTCTTGAATCGAGTCAAAAGACGATTTAGGTCAAACTAGGGTTTCGATTAGGGTTGGAACGATTTGTTATGATTTTGATGTTTTGGGTCGAATTTGTGGATTGGGTTATGTTTATTTATGGTTAATGGTGTTTATTTATGCTTCAAATCAAGCTACAAGGCTTTACAAATCGTTTTGGATGTCATATGGTTGTTTTTGGGGTTTTGGTTCGGGCTGCAGCTGCTGCTGCTTCTGGCCAGAACTGGGCCACTGCGGCGCAGTGGCTTAGGCCTAGCCCACTGCGGCGCAGTGGCTAGGGCCTGGTCATGTTTTGGTTAGCCCACTGCGGCGTAGTGAGCCCTACCCTTGCTCACTGCGGCGCAGTGCCATACTTCTGGTTCTGGTCTGACTTAGCCACTGCGGCGCAGTGAGCTTGGTTTTGGCTCATTGCGACGCAGTGGATAGTTACTGGGAAAGTACGCACGTCGATTTTCAAACGTTAATAACTTTTGATCCGTAAGTCCAAATAAGTCGTATGACCTGTCGTTGGAATCGTAAGAGAGTCTAGTTTCTAGTAGTAACACTCTTTTTGTATGAATCTTTTGTCATTTCTAAAAAGGTCGAGTCGAATGCGTTTTGTTCCTACTCGTTTAAGTCGTAAAGGCATTTAGGGTTTGTGACTCGACCTAATTGTGATAAACCAACTTGTTTATGATTGTAGAGTTGACATTATGGTATTATGATGTATAATTATAGGTTGTGGACGTGTGGACCCTATTACTCGTTTGTAGTCTTATTCTAGCTTCTTTGCCGGGCAAGGTGAGTTTCGTATCTCCCTACTCGCTTGAGATTCGGGCTGAAAAGTGTAAACCTGGCGTGTTTACTTGCATTTATTGATTTATTGATTGGTTGACTTGATTGTTGGATTGATGGGATAGTTCGTTTCGTTTAATTGACTTGGGCTATGTTTTAGTTAAGTATTACTTTTATATTAGGATAGACGTACATACATGGAAGTCGGTTATGCCTTCATTGGGTTCTAGATGTGGTGGGAAGGCTGCGGGTGACCCTATATATAAGCATCTGGGACTTGAAGAAAGTAGAATCCTCTGAAGTATATGTACGTATAGTCGGTTTAAATTGTGATTAGTGGCTTATGTTGTTGATTATTGATTGTTGGCGTATGATGGTCGTATATTGGTTGTTGGGTTATGTTTGACGAATATTGATTGTTGGCGCAGGTTTATCGTATATTGATTGTTGGTTCATGATTTATGCATTTACATTCGATTGTAAGCATTGCATACATTGTTGATGACCCTCGGCAGGGGATTGCCGACATCCTGGTGCATAGATGTATGCACCCATTTTGGATGTAGACCTGACTCCGAGTATATAGACATATATATCTCGATGATTTTGAGATACAGCCTTGTTCATTGCGATGACAGAAGGGTATCGTTGCATTGGCGACTTGAGCTCACGCATAGGATAGGCATATTGGCTTATTCATGCATTCCGGCATTTGCATTGATACTCATATCATTTATGCATTTCTCATTTCACGCGTTGCGCTTGTGTAATCTTGTTGTTGGACATTATTGTGTTTTCGTAGAGGCTCACTGTATGTCAGGTTTAGCCTCCTTTCGTGCTTTATGATTTTGTCTATGGTTCCTTGTGGGCCATTGCTACGAACTCACCAACCTTGTGTTGACTATGCTTAGTACACTTTTCAGGTAATCAGGTTCTCCCAGGGCGTGGAGTTTAGTTGCTTTGCTTGCTGTAAACCCGGACTATGGACCTCATGGATCAAGGATTCATTGGTCCTGCCTTTTGCATTATACTTAGGATCGTTTGCCATCTTTGGTTCTTATTTTGTTAACTTTGATGGCTATTTGCTCCTGTTGTATTCTGTTACTTACTTCGTCATGTTTTGGATTCACCGAATCTTTAATTGCATTTAGTTTGTTCTATTGTAATTCCACCTGGTGCTATGTGATTTCCGTGATATTCCGAGCCTCGGCTTGGGGTGTTACATGTGTAAGTCGTGGTGGCGGTGGTCGCCGTCGCCGGAAAATCATGGTGGTGGTCGGAGATGATGGTGGTGGTGGTAGGAGGTGGTTGAAATTTGAGGAGATGGAAGAAAATCAATGGACTCAAATTAGACTCAAAATAAGCTGGACTCATTTTATCTTTTCCATATATATATATATATATATATTATATATTCTTGTACTATTGGATCGAGTAGGAGTAGAATAATATGACTTTCAAATTTTTTTTGTAAAAAGTCATCCGGTCGCATTGGACGCCCGTTATGCTAATATAAACCTAACATATTCGATTGCTACAAAACGTATTTAAGTGTAGCATTATTCCAAGTCAAAGAAAACCTATCATATTTCAAGGTCAAGGGAAAACTCCCGCCGTTTGAAAAAAATTCCATTCTCCATTACCTTAGGCTGGACGGAGTGCTTCGGGCAGGGGTTAGGTACCGGTCCGGTACCTAATTGAACACCACCCCGTGATACCGGACTACCGGTACCTAATAGATTTAATTTTATTTTAATAAATTTAAATTATTATTATTTCCTTATTTAAGTTTGTAGACATTAATAATTAATGTTTTTAATGATATAATTATGGAAACTAATATTTTTATATTTTACATCATTTTTTATCTTTAAAATTAATTTTTAATTTTTTTACAATAATTTTCTGTTTTTAATGATATAATTATGAAAACTAATATTTTTATATTTTACATATTTTTTATCTTTAAAATTAATTTTTAATTTTTTTACAATAAAATTTTTTTTTTAATGTAATACGTTTTTATTAAATTATATTTTTGTATAGATTTTTATCATATAACGAATAAAATTTGGTTATAAGGATTTTTGTATAGGATTTTTATCATATAACGTTTTTATTAAATCAATGTTTTGAAAACCAGACCGGATGTCAAACCGGCCTTCTTAATAAAGAACTAAAAAACAAATATGAAGTCTATAGTAAGCTATCACAATTATATATCAGAAAAATAATTGTATGGAAATTGCAATGATATTATGCATAATTTTAAGTTAGATTAATACAACATGTGATATATAGATTGATAATTAAATTGCTTAGTAATTTTAGTGTATAACTAAATTATTCGAGCAAAACGTTAAAGCACAAGTACAATGACAATGCAGACATATCCGGATGAATGAAAGACATCCAAAGAAACGAAAATCTTACTTAGCGAGACCTCTAATATATGATGTATCAATTTTTTAACTGTCTGGTCACTGTTAACTGGAATCTAAACGACCACTAATGTAACTTCATGTTTTTTAGTGGTTTAATTCTTATCTGGTTAAATATTTGTCAACTTATAATATTATAAAAATTTAACATGTCATTAATTATATATGTTTCCCGCGTATTACGCGGGTAATAATCTAGTTTTACTAAATATACCAGATATGTACGTGACCGTACAATGCACGGGTTGGTTGCAAACACTAAGAAGCACCGGATAATTAATAACCGATCTTTTGACGTAGAATGAAAAGCGAGTTCGGTATTGACCATATACAATCTAATGGTATAAGGTTATCTCCACTTCTTGTTGCAAGTTGGTAGAAAACATGTAAGGCTATCTCCAATAAAATGTTAATTTTCTCCATTAGTTTGTTTGACTCGACTTAAACATCATTGCACTCTAAGTTTGTTTGTCACTTTGCCAAACCAATTTGCTCCTAAACAAACTGAAAACAAATTGAATTTTATAATTTTTTATTTTCTAATTTGTAATTATTTGTGTTTGTATGTATATTTAATATAGTGTTTTTTTAATTTTATATGAATGATGATATGGTATGAGCAAACATAATTTTGAGTATGTTAGGTTGGAGGCAAAATGAGCTTAATGTGTTGGTTCCTTGTGTTGAAACAGTTTACCGACATATTGTTAAAATGACCGGTTTGTTTTGGCAGTTTGTATATGTCATAAGTCGCTAAACATAAAACTGTATGAACTGGCAGATATGTATTGTCAATATGTAACTTGCTCCGTAGGTTATCTTGTAAGCAAGAACAAAAATCTCAAAACACCAAAACTAAAGCAATGCCGTACTGATATCGGTACCGAAAAACCGTACCGATAGAGATTTGGTATCGGTTTTGGTATTTGATCTTTGGAAAAATTGGTTTTGGTACTGTTCGGTTCGGTTTGATTTAGATAATTGGATATTTTTAGTTTTTGTATTTGGAGATGTACCGAATCGACATCATTACTGAGTATTCAGCTTGGTATTTGGTTTAGAGATTTAGCTATTTTTTATTTTAGTATTTTTGGTTTTGACTCGATTCGATACGGGATTGTTACTGAGCTCACCCCTATATCTTGTTCAAGCATGATAAACTAAACTATAAGACATTTTGAGTTTTTTAACTTGTGCTATCAGAGCATATGTTAGGTAACATTTAATGATAAACTAAACTATAAGACATTTTGAGTTTTTTAACTGGTGAAGCATAGGTAGCATTTAAAAAATTTCGATTTCTAAAATATGATAATATGATTTAATAATTAAAAAATAATAGATTTAGTTAATGTACAATTAATATATTTTATAGTATTTTAAGACATAATTTTTTTCAACGACAAATTTGGCTTCAACAGACTTACATACTCATATTCCGAATTTCAGTTTCAAGGCTAACCAATTTTGGAAAAAACTTCGGCCTACAGTCCACTATGATTTGAATCCAATTTTGGCTTCATATAATTTTGCACATAGTTTAACTGAACCCATAGGAAAAACATATGTAAAAATCACATAGTTTGTTGTAGTGAAAATTACCAGGAGAATTATATCACAAGGTCATGTTTAACCAATGCAATGAATAATACATACCCAACTATATACACGAGACGGATGAAATTGATGAACCTAGAAAGTAGGCCAAACAAAGGTCGTTCCAATCCCAAACTTTCTGTGCAACAAATAATGTCCATCAAAAAAGCCAACAGGCAACAACAAAGCGTAGCATACGACCTCAACTACGTGTTTAGAAAACCAAATTTATATGATATCATGTAATAGCTAGCTTTTCCGTAACAGCTAAAAATTACTTTAGGTTAATCCCATGTAATCTAAGCTTCCAAATAATTAAGTTACGTATTAAAAAAAAAGTATATTGATGGAACCCCTTGATCCCATTGAATTGGTACCCACATAACCCCAACAAGGATAATGTCAAGGTAATTCAGCCAATTCAATTCAATTCAATTTCCAAGTAAGTGGAAGAGTTGGATTGCTTCCAGAAAGTGGCGGCTGGTGGCCAACTCTTCGTAGAAGAGTTGGTTTAAGTTACGTATTAGGAAGTTTAGTCTTTATATCGATTATACTTTTTTATGACTGTTAAGTACAAATATATATAAACTAGGAAGTTAACCCGTGTTTCGTTGCGGTTTTGTTATGTTTAGTTTTTGTTAAACAATAAATTATTTAACATTTGTCTTGAATATATTTAACTAAACATAAATAACCAACAATAAATATTTGTTATTGTTGTATTAGATTATCTAACAATATCTTTTGAAACGTTAATTTTTGATTTTTTGACAATCTATAAACTTCTGTATCATTAAATATTCTGGTCATGAATCGACATATATATACATATATTTTTTATCTTTTAGTATGAATAATAATAATAATATAACAACCATATTAAAAAAGACAATGTAGAAAAGTATCCATTATTATAGTTAACACCTAGTATTAAAAAAATAATCAAAAAGATAACGTTAACTACAGAAACGACATGAGCAAACGTTTTCAAATTAATCATAGCATAATAATTATATTAAAGTAATAACGTATAAAAGTATTTGGTATTATTAATCGTTTAATTCTAAAAAAACCATAAAAATATTGATAATTATAAAAATGGTACGGATAAATAGTGTCAAAAGACATTATTGATCTATATGATATGTTCGACAAAAATGAATTGTATAGTAATTTGGTAATGGGTGAGTATTGGCCAACCAATGAAGATCACACACGTCATTTTTAATCTTCATTCTAACTTCTTTTTTTTCCATATTTGTAAGATAATGATCATTATACAAATATGTGTAACATACACAAATATATATATATATGATATATACGATATATATATATATATATATATATATATATATATATATATATATATATATATATATATATATATATATATATATATATATATATATATATATATATATATATATATATATATATATATATATATATATATATATATATATATATATATATATATATATATATATATATATATATATATATATATATATATATATATATATATATATATATATATATATATATATATATATATATATATATATATATATATATATATATATATATATATATATATATATATATATATATATATATATATATATATATATATATATATATATATATATATATATATATATATATATATATATATATATATATATATATATATATATATATATATATATATATATATATATATATATATATATATATATATATATATATATATATATATATATATATATATATATATATATATATATATATATATATATATATATATATATATATATATATATATATATATATATATATATATATATATATATATATATATATATATATATATATATATATATATATATATATATATATATATATATATATATATATATATATATATATATATATATATATATATATATATATATATATATATATATATATATATATATATATATATATATATATATATATATATATATATATATATATATATATATATATATATATATATATATATATATATATATATATATATATATATATATATATATATATATATATATATATATATATATATATATATATATATATATATATATATATATATATATATATATATATATATATATATATATATATATATATATATATATATATATATATATATATATATATATATATATATATATATATATATATATATATATATATATATATATATATATATATATATATATATATATATATATATATATATATATATATATATATATATATATATATATATATATATATATATATATATATATATATATATATATATATATATATATATATATATATATATATATATATATATATATATATATATATATATATATATATATATATATATATATATATATATATATATATATATATATATATATATATATATATATATATATATATATATATATATATATATATATATATATATATATATATATATATATATATATATATATATATATATATATATATATATATATATATATATATATATATATATATATATATATATATATATATATATATATATATATATATATATATATATATATATATATATATATATATATATATATATATATATATATATATATATATATATATATATATATATATATATATATATATATATATATATATATATATATATATATATATATATATATATATATATATATATATATATATATATATATATATATATATATATATATATATATATATATATATATATATATATATATATATATATATATATATATATATATATATATATATATATATATATATATATATATATATATATATATATATATATATATATATATATATATATATATATATATATATATATATATATATATATATATATATATATATATATATATATATATATATATATATATATATATATATATATATATATATATATATATATATATATATATATATATATATATATATATATATATATATATATATATATATATATATATATATATATATATATATATATATATATATATATATATATATATATATATATATATATATATATATATATATATATATATATATATATATATATATATATATATATATATATATATATATATATATATATATATATATATATATATATATATATATATATATATATATATATATATATATATATATATATATATATATATATATATATATATATATATATATATATATATATATATCCATTCCACCATTATCTCTATCCTATATCAAAAACTCACTAATATCTTCATCTTAAAATTGAGAATTTCATCGTTGATTATTTGGAGCTTTGTTCGGCTTGGAGATTGAAGAGGAGCTTTTCATCAACCATCCATTATATTTGCTTTATTGGGTTGTAACTTGTAACCTTACCTGTTAAGAATTCCTAGAAAACACCTCTTAGTATAGGAATGCTAGGAAATAAATATTCATTTAAGCATTTCTTCAAACATGTTTTTTCTCATTAAAGAATATTTTTATGGACTAACTATGGGGTAGACTGGCAGAGGAAGTAATACACAATTACACATCAAATTATAGTTGAATAAGCAACACAGAACTAACAATTGATATCTAATCTAATCTAAATCTAAATCTAAACTATCTAAACTTCTAAACTATCTTATAAAGCATTTACTCCCTCTCATTTTCTCAAAAAAGAACTTGATCTACCTAAATTACCCCTCTCTTTTATCCATTAGTTTGAATATCATACCTAATATATCTATAATACCCTTAAATCTCAACCACTCATTTTTCTCTCTCTCTCAAATCTCAACCACTCATTTTTTCCTCTCCTCCATAAATCATTTTATTCCTCTAATTCATTCAAAATCTTTTATCTCAAAAACCGTACATAGATAAATTATAAAAATTATATGGGTGTTCTTAAAATTTCATGCTCTTTCATTAGAGATGTCAATCGATATACTTTCGACGAATTTTTAAATCCGACGGCGGAGCCCGTACGGCTAAGTGCGGAGCCCGTCCAGGTAGATCACCCCATCACCGATCACCCCTATGACCTATCACCCCCTATAATCGATCACCTCCTATGACCTATCACAATATATGACCTATCACCCCCACCATCTCACCGCCGCATCGCGCGGGCATTTGGCTAGTCACCTAAATGCGTCGGTGTTAGACAAAATCCTCTAGAATTTGGCCAATGACTAAGATCTCATATATGTCTCATTAGTGACAGTGTGACACTAATTAGGAAAAATTTAGTTTTTGAGTATTAGCTGAGTGGTTGAAAGGATATTCTCTCATTCAAGAGGTCTTGTGTGCAAGTCTTGTGGTGAACATAGGAAGTCCTTCTATGAGGGCTTGACTTGGGTATACCCAGGTTCAACTCTGAGGGGGCAGAGTGTACCCTTATTAATCGTCATGCTTTCGGGCGAATTAGTAGAGGGTTTTCCTCTCATGGGGTATTTGAAATAGACATTTCTACTTTGATGTGGCTCTCTAGTGGACCTGGTTAAGACAACGTATGCTAGACCTTCCGCTGTCGAATCGCGACACGAAGTTTCAAGCAAAAGGGAAAATTTATATAGGAGGCCGAAGTGATTATTAAATAAAAACTTACCAAATCCAACATATATAGTAAATTATTAATCCTTTTACTTTATAGGAAAAACATGGATGCAGCTAGCAGTATCAAAATACCATGTTGCTAATTTACCAAAATGTTAGGACTGTATGCAATAGACCACTCTAATATAATTGCTTAATGAGTAGAATAAGAAACTTCATTTTAGGTAACCTAGCTATAAGGCTACAAGCATATGCGCCAGATTTTAGTATTAGTATAATAATACTTTGTTAAACATGTTTAACATATCCTATATATTACATATATAATAAGAACTCGGTTTAACACTACTAATTAGTAGGATGCGTTCGATCAATTTCCAGTTTTGGGAGGGGGTGGTGGCAGTGGCACAGTCGGCTTCAACTTGGCGCAATCATAGATGCATACACAAATGAGCTTCTCTTCACCTTGGCGACAATATCCCTTTTCCCCATTCTCAAATATGTTGCAATTTTTCGCGCACTTTTCTTCAACGCACTTTCCCCTATAATATGTTGCGTCTTTGTCACAACGCTTCCCTGTCACGATTATGATTTCTGTTAATGTTATGTAAGTTGAGTCACTTTAATTAGAAACCATAGCAATATTATTGGGAGGTTAGCCGAGAAGAAGAAATCAATATATGTATATATATCAAAATCGATGCTGTAATTAAGTATAGGTTACTTCTATTCTAAAACTTGACAATTAGAAAAACTACTAACAGTTAATAACTACCGTAACTTTTACAGGCAAAAGAAAAAGAACTTCAATAACAGATCGTGCATACAATCTAGAAAATCTCAAAGGAATAAATAAATTTCTTTAAGAACCTGAGACAATAACAACGAAGATGAGGATTAGAAATGGCGATAAAGCAATCAAACTTTTTGTCATTTTTGAATCTTATTAGGAGTTAAGTGAAGAAATGAAGTTTAAGAGGATGTAGCTAGATTATTTATAAAGGGAAGTTCACAGTTAATGTTTTGTGAAGAGCCTAAAATTTTATTGCATTGGTTTAATTTCTAGCTAAATTGTAATTGTAATTGTACTTTTGGTTATTAGCGTCTTGATAGTTTAGCCTCCTTTTGTTAATATAAATTATATTTTGTCGTTTAAAAAGAAATATCAAAATTTTATTTTAGTTAAGGTGATTTTGAGTTTTTGACACATATAGCTTTGTAATATCATAAATAATACTCCATCGGTCCCATATTAAGTGTCTTAGTTTGACTTTTTGAGTCTTTTTCTTTCAACTTTGATCGTAAATATCTTTATATGTGTTATATAACACTTGATATAACATATATGAATTGATTGAGTTTTAAACGTACTTTTCATTGATATAACTTTCATCAATTAATATATAACACAAACAAAGATATTTACGATCAAATTCGGAAGAAAAAGACTTGAACAGTCAAAATAGGACAATTAAAATGAGACGGAGAGAGTAATAATAATGAAAAGGAAAAGTCAAAGAAAAGATTTATATATAAAGAAACGCGATAGATATCATAATAACAAAGAAGCACGTGCATATGAGTTCACTCACTATCCACAAAATAGTTCGGACAGGTTTATTTAGGTCAGCCTAATCGGATAATAAGGTACGTTGCCCCATAAACTAAATGATCAATTTGTCATTTTAGGTGTGGGCATTGTAGCGTCTGAGAGTAAGGTACCTCAAAATATATTGGTGACCACAATTCCTCAAAATCGTAACTTACTTTCTCTCAATGTTTTATATTTTCTAAACAATATACTAGACTCCTTGACATTTATAACTAATTCACATTTAATATTTTTTTTGCTTTAATGGCTATGAGTTTGTTTCAAAGTTATAAAAAAAAATCGAAGTAAATTCTTGTATCCACTATCCAATGAATGAAATCTACTTTATGCCAACAATCAATTGAACAGTGACGGAACTGATATTCATTTTTATCCATAGTATAATATAATATAATACAATGTAATATAATATAATATAATTGTTTTATCTCTAGTCTTGTATTGACTAGATTATTACGTTTATCAGCATTTCTAAAACCTTTGGCTAATTTTAGTGGTTTTGAAGAGTTTTTCAACATTTTGATAGTTTTTATTTCTCATTTATTTGCACAAGTATGACTTTATAAGTTTTATTTTTTGAAAAATATCTTAAAAGTTTAGACTTAGTTACATATACTAACATCCCATATTACTTTGACATAGTATCATCAATAAAGAATGCACCAGTTTTAATAAAAATTTACACATAGATTTAACGGACCCGTAGCCCGAACTGCCCCTAATTATATAGTAATTCGATCCACCAACGGATTGGAAATAGATCAAGAGATGATCCGATGCTTTTTGATAAAAGTATGACACTTGGGTCATATCTGACAGTCCACGATTTGCACACTTATATTTGATTAATTAAGACAAGAAAGTAAATGCAGAAAGTAAAGAACAAGAACAAGAATAAAGTTCAAGTGCAAAGATCGAAGCAAGTCTAATCATATGTATCATTGAATTAAACGATGAATACATGGTCGATATTACAACATGTCTTACAAGAATACAAATGAACTAATAATTGCTAAGTCTAGACAAACTATTAACTTAAACAATTAAGAGAGAAAATAAGTGACACACACTTGTGGTGACAAAATCGTAACTTACTTTCTCTCAATGTTTTATATTTTCTAAACAATATACTAGACTCCTTGACATTTATAACTAATTCACATTTAATATTTTTTTTGCTTTTTTTTTTTTTTTTTTTTTTTTTTTTTTTTTTTTTTTTTTTTTTTTTTTTTTTTTTTTTTTTTTTTTTTTTTTTTTTTTTTTTTTTTTTTTTTTTTTTTTTTTTTTTTTTTTTTTTTTTTTTTTTTTTTTTTTTTTTTTTTTTTTTTTTTTTTTTTTTTTTTTTTTTTTTTTTTTTTTTTTTTTTTTTTTTTTTTTTTTTTTTTTTTTTTTTTTTTTTTTTTTTTTTTTTTTTTTTTTTTTTTTTTTTTTTTTTTTTTTTTTTTTTTTTTTTTTTTTTTTTTTTTTTTTTTTTTTTTTTTTTTTTTTTTTTTTTTTTTTTTTTTTTTTTTTTTTTTTTTTTTTTTTTTTTTTTTTTTTTTTTTTTTTTTTTTTTTTTTTTTTTTTTTTTTTTTTTTTTTTTTTTTTTTTTTTTTTTTTTTTTTTTTTTTTTTTTTTTTTTTTTTTTTTTTTTTTTTTTTTTTTTTTTTTTTTTTTTTTTTTTTTTTTTTTTTTTTTTTTTTTTTTTTTTTTTTTTTTTTTTTTTTTTTTTTTTTTTTTTTTTTTTTTTTTTTTTTTTTTTTTTTTTTTTTTTTTTTTTTTTTTTTTTTTTTTTTTTTTTTTTTTTTTTTTTTTTTTTTTTTTTTTTTTTTTTTTTTTTTTTTTTTTTTTTTTTTTTTTTTTTTTTTTTTTTTTTTTTTTTTTTTTTTTTTTTTTTTTTTTTTTTTTTTTTTTTTTTTTTTTTTTTTTTTTTTTTTTTTTTTTTTTTTTTTTTTTTTTTTTTTTTTTTTTTTTTTTTTTTTTTTTTTTTTTTTTTTTTTTTTTTTTTTTTTTTTTTTTTTTTTTTTTTTTTTTTTTTTTTTTTTTTTTTTTTTTTTTTTTTTTTTTTTTTTTTTTTTTTTTTTTTTTTTTTTTTTTTTTTTTTTTTTTTTTTTTTTTTTTTTTTTTTTTTTTTTTTTTTTTTTTTTTTTTTTTTTTTTTTTTTTTTTTTTTTTTTTTTTTTTTTTTTTTTTTTTTTTTTTTTTTTTTTTTTTTTTTTTTTTTTTTTTTTTTTTTTTTTTTTTTTTTTTTTTTTTTTTTTTTTTTTTTTTTTTTTTTTTTTTTTTTTTTTTTTTTTTTTTTTTTTTTTTTTTTTTTTTTTTTTTTTTTTTTTTTTTTTTTTTTTTTTTTTTTTTTTTTTTTTTTTTTTTTTTTTTTTTTTTTTTTTTTTTTTTTTTTTTTTTTTTTTTTTTTTTTTTTTTTTTTTTTTTTTTTTTTTTTTTTTTTTTTTTTTTTTTTTTTTTTTTTTTTTTTTTTTTTTTTTTTTTTTTTTTTTTTTTTTTTTTTTTTTTTTTTTTTTTTTTTTTTTTTTTTTTTTTTTTTTTTTTTTTTTTTTTTTTTTTTTTTTTTTTTTTTTTTTTTTTTTTTTTTTTTTTTTTTTTTTTTTTTTTTTTTTTTTTTTTTTTTTTTTTTTTTTTTTTTTTTTTTTTTTTTTTTTTTTTTTTTTTTTTTTTTTTTTTTTTTTTTTTTTTTTTTTTTTTTTTTTTTTTTTTTTTTTTTTTTTTTTTTTTTTTTTTTTTTTTTTTTTTTTTTTTTTTTTTTTTTTTTTTTTTTTTTTTTTTTTTTTTTTTTTTTTTTTTTTTTTTTTTTTTTTTTTTTTTTTTTTTTTTTTTTTTTTTTTTTTTTTTTTTTTTTTTTTTTTTTTTTTTTTTTTTTTTTTTTTTTTTTTTTTTTTTTTTTTTTTTTTTTTTTTTTTTTTTTTTTTTTTTTTTTTTTTTTTTTTTTTTTTTTTTTTTTTTTTTTTTTTTTTTTTTTTTTTTTTTTTTTTTTTTTTTTTTTTTTTTTTTTTTTTTTTTTTTTTTTTTTTTTTTTTTTTTTTTTTTTTTTTGATGCGGCTGTGTTGCTTTATATAGGGGAGGAATTAGAGCAACACAGCCTTACAATGATAGTGATAGAATGGTGGTTGTCGACATCTTATTGGCTCGAGGTACTTGAATTCAGGAGCCTTTGTCTTCTTTACCAAAACGGGTATGAAAGAGAAAACCCTTCTTTTGGTCCAACTGCATTTTTGCCATACTAAGTAAATTACAGTTGGATGAACCACCATGTGACTTCTTGTCTTCTTTTGATTTGAAATCTTCCCGCCTTGACACACAATTTGGAAAGTAGATCACCCGCTGACAAGAGTCACTGACTCGCTGAAGACTTGCTGACGTTATACGTCAGCGATCAAGTCTGATCAGCGAATCCTTGACTCAACAATCTCCCCCTATTCGCTGAGAAGACTTGCTGAGTAAAACTAGACTTTAAGAAAATAAAAGAATGATAGAAAGATGTCTTATATTTCATCTTTTGAACTTTACATGCTGACACATCAAGCATTTACAATTTAAGACATCTAAGGATTGGCAGCTTCAATCTCCCAAGCATCTCCTTGTTTAGCAATTCTTAACACCGGGTCATTTCTTCTGTGAGGCTTCAGCAGTTCTTCATCCAACTTGCTGATGAACCATCCGGCATTGGTAGTCTTAGCACATCTTTTTCTTATGCCAATGATGAACCCAGTGGATGCTTTTTCAATTTCAGCCAATCGAAAGAACAGTTGATCGTTCTGAAAATTGGTGAAGAATATGCCTGCTGGATTCTCCAGCACTCTCCCTTCTTCGAAAAAGCTTCTAGGAGGAAGTCTGAGGTTCAGCAAGGCATCACCAGATATAGAAGGAAGATCAGCAGGCAAAGTTCGATATTCTTCTTTTCTTTTTCTTTGGATCCTTTTGCCTGCTGATGTAGAGATGGCTGCTGGAGTACCAAAGATTTGCCTCAGCATGGGCAGATCAGCTTTGAACTTTGTCTCATACTCCAGTGCTTTTTCAAAATATTCCTTCAACATCTTCTGAAGGTGAGCATAGCTGACAGTCTTCTTATCTTTGATCAACATATATACCTCAAACCATTCAGAGGCACTAAGTGTCGCTGGTTGAACCTCTTTAAGAGAAATTGGTTTGGGTGCCCCTTCTCTTAAAATCTTCAAGTTTGTTGTTAAACCCATATCAGCAGGAAAGGCTTGAGCAGCGACTATCCTTTGTGGCCTTTTTCTTGTTTCCATATTCTTCAGCCACTTGGCCTTTTCTTCTTCAAACTTAGCTCTTTTCTCACTAAGTTGTTTCTCAACCTCTACATGCTTTTGCTTGTATACAGCTTCAGCACCACCAGTTTTGAACAGCATTTGCTGCTCACCATCTAGTTCACTTTTCTCAAGAAGAGGCAGCTGTTTGATAAACTCCAAGTTCTTTCTTTCATTTTCTTGGTTTTCTTTAATCCTATCCAGCTCCTTGATAGCTTCTTCTTGAGTCTTTCCCTCAACAGTCAAGGCCAGTATTTCTATCATTTGATGCTTGTGACCTGCTTGGGTTTGGATAGAAAGTTGAGCACCAGGAAGAGAAGATGATGGTTTCTTGTGCTGAATGCGAGCAAGATGCTGTTTCTGAGATTCAGTCATGGGAGCAACGACAGCATTCCCAATGAAGCGTTTGTGAAAGATTGGAAGGACTTCCTTGGATCTGTCTGTGGCCATCTCATCAGCGAATCTGGCCTCCCATGCTGCTTTGAGTGCTTCGGGGTCAAACTGCTCCCCTATATCATCAAAAACTTCAATCTGGGGAGCATCAGCATTGATCATTTGTTGCTCCCCCTCAACACCAGCTGGAGGAACTTCAACATTAACTTCTCTTTCAATCTCCCCCTCAACACCAGCAGGGGGAACTTCACTTTCTTTTTCAACATTTGACGTCACAATTGCCATACCATCTGTGACAGTATCAGTGGTGCCTAAAGCTTCTTCAGCAACTTCTTCATATATTCGATCAACAGCCTTGTTCACTGCTTCACCAACTAATTTTATAACGGCTTCATCAATTTTCTCCCCCTTGGAAGTTGCATCAGTATTAGCAACTTCCACACTTGGCGCATGTTTAGATTGTTGGTTTACCAGCTGAACCAGCAGATTCTTAAGCTCCCCTACTTCCTTCTCCAGCTTAACTTGCCTTTGGTGATCTTCCTCAGTGAAAGATGCTTGAGGTATGGGAAGATCAGCCACTTGTTTTTCCAAGGCATGGATAGCCTTGGTATTGTTGTCAACTTGAGTTATCAGATGAGAGATGAGATCACTCAGCTTCTTTACATCAGCTACAGCAGATTTGCTGGTAGAGGCTGCCTTTTTAGCTGAGTAGCTGGTGGAATTGGCACATTTGATCAATGACAAGGCACCAGACTTTAATATTTGCTGATCACGTTTGATTATGGTTGTGGTGGTGTTGATTTTGTCTTGAGCAGCAGCTATAGAGATAGATTTTTCTTTCAGCGTCTTTATATCTGTGTTGTTTTCATTTTGCTTATTGTACCAGCTGGTTAATGTGGAAACCAGCCTGCTAGACTCCTTTTCCTTCCACTCAACAGCAAGATTGGAAGCTTTGGTGAGGTCATTCAATTGATGCTCTACCCTTTCTAGTCTGCTGGAAGAGTTGGTAGAGTAGGAAATGCCCAGTTCTTTAGCATAAAAGGGCTCGACTTCTGTTGGCAAGTTGGAAGGGCAACCAGGAACAGCTTGGAAAGAGGAGGGCATGCCAAGAGATAGCATGGTGTTCACTGGTTTCATAGGAGGAGTCTTAGGTCTAGCAGTGGGAGCCATTGACACACTTTCAGTGTCAACATTTTCTGTCTCAGTGACTGGGACATTTGCTGCTACATTTTCACAGGATGGTTCAATTACCTCATCACTGATGTGACCAATTTATACCCATCGCCCACATCGTTATTGGCCTTTTTATTATATGTTTTTAGTCAATTTTGCTGGCATTTGGCGCGTTTATGGGTTTTGTTAGTGGTTTCAGGTCTAAACAGGAGACGTTTCCGTTTGGTGCAATTTCGAGTAATTTTGAGGCCATGAAGTTGATTGGAGAGTTCAAGAGTTATTAAGGTGAAAAGAGATAGAAAATATGCAAGTCTTCATAAGTTGATGTGTGGCCTTCGGTTCAGTATATTTATACTGCGACGCAGTGGTGGTGAACAAGTCCACTGCGCCGCAGTCATCTCTAGGAAATGAGCATCGAGTCCAGTATATTTATACTGCGACGCAGTGGTGGTGACCAGGTCCACTGCGCCGCAGTCAGCGAGTGAAAAAAAAGAGGAGAATTCAACCAGTAATATTACACTGCGCCGCAGTGGGATGTGCGTGTGCCCACTGCGCCGCAGTCAGCCTTGACCAACGAGCACCAAAGGCAGTGTATAAGCACTGCGCCGCAGTGGGATGTGCGTGTGCCCACTGCGCCGCAGTGGATGTGCGTTGCCACTGCGCCCAGTGGGAGTGCGTGTGCCACTGCGCCGCAGTGGGAGTGCGTTGCCACTGCGCCGCAGTGGGATGTCGTGTGCACTGCGACGCAGTGGTGGTGACCAGGTCCACTGCGCCGCAGTCAGCGAGTGAAAAAAAAGAGGAGAATTCAACCAGTAATATTACACTGCGCCGCAGTGGGATGTGCGTGTGCCCACTGCGCCGCAGTCAGCCTTGACCCACTGCGCCGCAGTGGAGTGCGTGTGCCCACTGCGCCGCAGTGGGATGCCTTGCCACTGCGCCGCAGTGGGAGTGCGTGTGCCCACTGCGCCGCAGTGGGATGCCTTGCCACTGCGCCGCAGTGGGAGTGCGTGTGCCCACTGCGCCGCAGTGGGATGCCTTGCCACTGCGCCGCAGTGGGAGTGCGTGTGCCCACTGCGCCGCAGTGGGATGCCTTGCCACTGCGCCGCAGTGGGAGTGCGTGTGCCCACTGCGCCGCAGTGGGAGTGCTTGCCACTGCGCCGCAGTGGAGTGCGTGTGCCACTGCGCCGCAGTGGGAGTGCGTGTGCCCACTGCGCCGCAGTGGGAGTGCGTTGCCACTGCGCCGCAGTGGGAGTGCGTGTGCCCACTGCGCCGCAGTGGGAGTGCGTTGCCACTGCGCCGCAGTGGGAGTGCGTGTGCCCACTGCGCCGCAGTGGGAGTGCGTTGCCACTGCGCCGCAGTGGGAGTGCGTGTGCCCACTGCGCCGCAGTGGGAGTGCGTTGCCACTGCGCCGCAGTGGGAGTGCGTGTGCCCACTGCGCCGCAGTGGGTGCCTTGCCACTGCGCCGCAGTGGGAGTCGTGTGCCACTGCGCCGCAGTGGGAGTCCTTTGCACGATTATCTTGTCAACTCTAAATGAATTTGGTCTTAATTGAATGCAATCATGTTTGAAGTCTAGCGAATTCAAGGTGGATGATCTTCACTATTATTGTTTGAAGCTTTTCTTTGATGGCCTAGATAAGAAGTCTAAGCGGGAGTTAGGATATGCTTTTGGGGGTGGTTTCAACAAAATTACACCCAATGAAGGTTTTGATATTTTGGAGTCCATGGCAAAGGACAATGCAAATATGGATGATGATAGATTTTTGAAGAATGAGAGAAGATTAAAGAAAGGTACTAGCCAAGGTAGGGTTGCAAAGGTTGAAGCTAGTCATGATTCTGGGATGATTGGTGAGATTAGAGCGCTATCTGAGCGCATGGAAAAGGGATTTGCTATGCAAGAGAATCGGTTTGGAGCGATTGAACGGGATGTAAAGGTAGTAGCCGATGGATGTGATCATTGTGGTGATATGCATTATTCTGATGAGTGCCCAAATCGGGCACCCGAAGATGTGAGTTACATCCAGAATCAACAACAAGGAGCTACCAGCGCAATACCGGTTTCCAGAACCGTTCTTCAGGTAATCCTGCTTATAACCCTTCTTTTCCTACTAATAATTTTCGTTTTTCAGGAAATAGGTGGCAAAGGGATAACTTTCAGAGTCAACCACAACAACAAACTCAACAAGGACAAGGATCAGGTTCTTCTTCCTCTAATACCGATCCAAATGCCGAGTTGAGGGAGATGATGAAACAGTTGGTTAGTAATCAGGCTGAAACTAACACTAGCATTCAGATGATTCGGGATGATTGGTGAGATTAGAGCGCTATCTGAGCGCATGGAAAAGGGATTTGCTATGCAAGAGAATCGGTTTGGAGCGATTGAACGGGATGTAAAGGTAGTAGCCGATGGATGTGATCATTGTGGTGATATGCATTATTCTGATGAGTGCCCAAATCGGGCACCCGAAGATGTGAGTTACATCCAGAATCAACAACAAGGGAGCTACCAGCGCAATACCGGTTTCCAGAACCGTTCTTCAGGTAATCCTGCTTATAACCCTTCTTTTCCTACTAATAATTTTCGTTTTTCAGGAAATAGGTGGCAAAGGGATAACTTTCAGAGTCAACCACAACAACAAACTCAACAAGGACAAGGATCAGGTTCTTCTTCCTCTAATACCGATCCAAATGCCGAGTTGAGGGAGATGATGAAACAGTTGGTTAGTAATCAGGCTGAAACTAACACTAGCATTCAGATGATTCGGGATGATACTAAGGCATTGAATGAGAGGTTTGAGAAGTTGGCACGGTTATACCAATATGGGAACAACCAAATGAATGCCGTTAAACTTGAGACATTTCCCATGTCCATTACCGGTGATGCTTTAGATTGGTTTAATGATCTTCCGGAAAATTCCATAACAACTTGGGACCAACTCAAGCAAGCTTTCATTGGTGAGTTTTATTCACTTAGAACTCAAAGGAAGTTGGAGAATTTGATTAGGTCCTTTGACCAAGATGAAGATGAAGATGTGGTGGATGCATGGATTCGGTTTAAGGAGATGTTGAGAAATTGTCCGGGCCATAACATGACTAAGGAGCAATATGTTGAGCTTTTCTTTGATGGCCTAGATAAGAAGTCTAAGCGGGAGTTAGGATATGCTTTTGGGGGTGGTTTCAACAAAATTACACCCAATGAAGGTTTTGATATTTTGGAGTCCATGGCAAAGGACAATGCAAATATGGATGATGATAGATTTTTGAAGAATGAGAGAAGATTAAAGAAAGGTACTAGCCAAGGTAGGGTTGCAAAGGTTGAAGCTAGTCATGATTCTGGGATGATTGGTGAGATTAGAGCGCTATCTGAGCGCATGGAAAAGGGATTTGCTATGCAAGAGAATCGGTTTGGAGTGAAGTTGGCTTTAGGAATCCTTCGCCCGACTCGCATGAGTATAAGATTAGCTGACCATTCATTTCAGTATCCCATGGGGATTGCTGAAAACATTAGAGTCAAAGTAGGCCACATTGTTTTCCTAGTTGACTTTGTTATCCTCGAGATGGAGGAGGCCAAAGCTACTTTTCTCAATGCCGAGTGTTCTGCTATCTTGCAGAATCGCATTCCACCTAAGCTTGAAGACCCAGGGAGTTTTCTTATTACTTGCTCTATTAGAACCATTATTTGTAAGGCTTTAGCTGATTTAGGTGCTAGCGTTAATTTGATGCCTTATTCGGTTTGGAGTAAGTTGGCTTTAGGAATCCTTCGCCCGACTCGCATGAGTATAAGATTAGCTGACCATTCATTTCAGTATCCCATGGGGATTGCTGAAAACATTAGAGTCAAAGTAGGCCACATTGTTTTCCTAGTTGACTTTGTTATCCTCGAGATGGAGGAGGCCAAAGCTACTTTTCTCAATGCCGAGTGTTCTGCTATCTTGCAGAATCGCATTCCACCTAAGCTTGAAGACCCAGGGAGTTTTCTTATTACTTGCTCTATTAGAACCATTATTTGTAAGGCTTTAGCTGATTTAGGTGCTAGCGTTAATTTGATGCCTTATTCGGTTTGGAGTAAGTTGGCTTTAGGAATCCTTCGCCCGACTCGCATGAGTATAAGATTAGCTGACCATTCATTTCAGTATCCCATGGGGATTGCTGAAAACATTAGAGTCAAAGTAGGCCACATTGTTTTCCTAGTTGACTTTGTTATCCTCGAGATGGAGGAGGCCAAAGCTACTTTTCTCAATGCCGAGTGTTCTGCTATCTTGCAGAATCGCATTCCACCTAAGCTTGAAGACCCAGGGAGTTTTCTTATTACTTGCTCTATTAGAACCATTATTTGTAAGGCTTTAGCTGATTTAGGTGCTAGCGTTAATTTGATGCCTTATTCGGTTTGGAGTAAGTTGGCTTTAGGAATCCTTCGCCCGACTCGCATGAGTATAAGATTAGCTGACCATTCATTTCAGTATCCCATGGGGATTGCTGAAAACATTAGAGTCAAAGTAGGCCACATTGTTTTCCTAGTTGACTTTGTTATCCTCGAGATGGAGGAGGCCAAAGCTACTTTTCTCAATGCCGAGTGTTCTGCTATCTTGCAGAATCGCATTCCACCTAAGCTTGAAGACCCAGGGAGTTTTCTTATTACTTGCTCTATTAGAACCATTATTTGTAAGGCTTTAGCTGATTTAGGTGCTAGCGTTAATTTGATGCCTTATTCGGTTTGGAGTAAGTTGGCTTTAGGAATCCTTCGCCCGACTCGCATGAGTATAAGATTAGCTGACCATTCATTTCAGTATCCCATGGGGATTGCTGAAAACATTAGAGTCAAAGTAGGCCACATTGTTTTCCTAGTTGACTTTGTTATCCTCGAGATGGAGGAGGCCAAAGCTACTTTTCTCAATGCCGAGTGTTCTGCTATCTTGCAGAATCGCATTCCACCTAAGCTTGAAGACCCAGGGAGTTTTCTTATTACTTGCTCTATTAGAACCATTATTTGTAAGGCTTTAGCTGATTTAGGTGCTAGCGTTAATTTGATGCCTTATTCGGTTTGGAGTAAGTTGGCTTTAGGAATCCTTCGCCCGACTCGCATGAGTATAAGATTAGCTGACCATTCATTTCAGTATCCCATGGGGATTGCTGAAAACATTAGAGTCAAAGTAGGCCACATTGTTTTCCTAGTTGACTTTGTTATCCTCGAGATGGAGGAGGATGCACAGGTACCCCTAATACTCGGTAGACCATTCCTTAATACCGCGGATGCTATCATCCGTGTGAAAGATAAGGAAATTTCTTTGGGTGTGGGTACGGATAGGATTGTTTTTAATGTTGAGAGGTCTATTAAGCATTCGTATTCTAATGATGAGTCATGTTTCAGGATTGATGTGATTGATGAGGCTTTGGACCGGGAGTTTCAGGAGTTGATGGAGACCGATATGGGAGATGAGGAGATTGCTAATCTAGGATCGGGGGAAATTTCTGATGATGATTTGTTTCAGGATTGATGTGATTGATGAGGCTTTGGACCGGGAGTTTCAGGAGTTGATGGAGACCGATATGGGAGATGAGGAGATTGCTAATCTAGGATCGGGGGAAATTTCTGATGATGATTTGTTTGCAGAGGTTATGGCACTTAGCTTGGATGAGACACCTCCAGTGGATGAGAGCTTTGAGAGAGTTGTTGCTGATGGAAGCTCAAGGGTACCTAATTCAGTTGATGTACCACCTACAGATTTGGAGCTTAAGCCATTGCCTGCCCATTTGGAGTATGCTTACTTGGCAGGGAAATCCTCTTTACCCGTGGTTATCTCGTCCTCACTCTCGAGTGACGAGAAAGATTGTATTTTGGCTGTGCTCCGAGCCCATAAGCGAGCTTTTGCTTGGAAGACCACCGACATTCCAGGTATTAGTCCTAACTTTTGCCAGCATAAGATTGATTTTGTTGATGATGTTAAGCCCATTGTCCAGAGACAAAGGAGGCTAAATCCTAACATGAAAGAGGTTGTTAAGAAAGAAGTCATTAAGTTGTTAGATGCAGGGATCATTTTCCCTATTGCAGATAGTTCTTGGGTTAGTCCTGTCCATTGTGTGCCCAAAAAGGGGGGCATGACAGTGGTTGAAAATGAAAATAAGGAACTCTTGGCCACTAGAACTGTAACGGGATGGCGGGTTTGTATTGATTACCGTAAGCTTAATGATGCCACCCGAAAGGATCACTTTCCATTGCCTTTTATTGATCAGATGTTAGAGAGACTTGCAGGTAATGAGTACTTTTGTTTCTTAGATGGGTTTTCCGGGTACTTTCAAATACCCATTGATCCAAAGGATCAAGAAAAGACCACTTTCACGTGCCCCTTTGGCACTTTTGCTTACCGGCGAATGCCGTTTGGTTTGTGTAACGCCCCGGGCACCTTCCAAAGGTGCATGATAGCTATATTCCAGGACATGCTTGAAACCTCCATGGAGGTTTTCATGGATGATTTCTCGGTTTTTGGGGACTCATTTCGTACTTGCTTGCATAACTTGGATAAGATGTTGGAACGGTGTGAGAGGGCACACCTTGTTTTGAATTGGGAAAAGTGTCACTTCATGGTGACCGAGGGTATTGTGCTAGGTCACAAGGTGTCTAAGGCCGGGATAGAGGTTGATAGGGCTAAGATTGATGTTATAGCCAAACTACCCCCGCCTTCCAATGTGAAAGGGGTAAGGAGTTTTCTTGGACATGCCGGTTTTTACCGCCGTTTCATTAAAGATTTTTCTAAGATTACTCGTCCTATGACCCACTTGTTGGAGAAGGACGTCCCTTTTATGTTTAATGATGCTTGTTTAAGTGCTTTTCAGGTTCTTAAGGAGAAGTTGACTAATTCTCCTATCATGGTCGGGCCGGATTGGGAATTGCCCTTTGAATTGATGTGTGATGCAAGTGATTTTGCTGTGGGAGCCGTGCTTGGGCAAAGGGTTGATAAGCATTTCAAGCCCATTTATTTTGCTAGTAAGACTTTGAACCCCGCCCAGCAAAATTACACCATAACAGAGAAGGAGTTGCTTGCCGTGGTTTTTGCTTTTGATAAGTTTAGATCTTATTTGGTGTTAAGTAAGACCATAGTTTTTACTGATCATTCAGCCCTTAAGTACTTGTTCTCGAAACAAGATGCTAAACCTAGGCTTATCCGTTGGATCTTGTTGTTACAAGAGTTCGATATTGAGATTAAGGATAAGAAAGGGGCTGAAAATTTGGCTGCCGACCATTTGAGTCGCTTGGAAGATCCTCACCGGGAGGAACTTCGTGATGGGGAGATCAATGATCACTTCCCTGATGAGTGTTTAATGTTTATTTCTACTTCTGATGATGCACCTTGGTTTGCAGATATTGCTAATTATTTGGTTGCAGGTGAGATACCAACTGACTTCACGCACCAACAGAAGAAGAAGCTCATATCGGATGCCAAGTACTATTTTTGGGATAGCCCATACTTGTTTCGTGCTTGTGCAGATGGTATGGTGAGGAGATGTGTAGCTGGAGCTGAGACTAGGGAGATTCTGGATGCTTGTCACTATGGTCCTACTGGAGGTCATTACGGTCCTTCAGTCACCGGTAAGAAAGTGTTTGATGCAGGTTTTTATTGGCCTACAATTTTCAAGGAGGCTCAAACTTTGGTGGAGACTTGTGACATTTGTCAGAGACAAGGAAATATCACTAAGCGGGATGAGATGCCTCAACAGAGCATTCAGGTATGTGAGGTTTTTGATATTTGGGGTATAGACTTCATGGGACCATTCCCACCGTCTAATAAGTTCCTATATATTCTCGTCGCCGTTGACTACGTGTCTAAATGGGCCGAAGCCAAGGCTTTGCCCACGAATGATGCTAGGGTAGTCATTGATTTCCTTAAACAATTGTTTTGCCGATTTGGTTGCCCTAGAGCCTTAATTAGTGATCGAGGAACCCACTTTGCAAATCATCAATTAGCTAAGGTCATGAAAAGATATGGTGTTGTGCATTACTTTTCTACTTCCTATCATCCACAAACTAGTGGACAAGTAGAAAACACCAATAGGGCTTTGAAGAGAATTCTGGAGAAAACTGTGGGAGATAACCCTAAGGTTTGGTCAAAGAAGTTGGATGACGCCTTGTGGGCGTTTAGGACGGCTTATAAGACGCCGATTGGCACCACGCCGTACCGGTTGCTCTATGGTAAGACTTGTCATTTACCTATTGAGATAGAGCATAAGGCGTATTGGGCTTTGAGAAATTTAAACTTGGATATGATGGAAGCCGGTGAACTTAGAATGTTGCAACTCCATGAGCTTGATGAGCTTAGGTTAGGTGCATATGAGAATTCTAGGCTTTACAAGGAGCGAACCAAGGTTTGGCATGATAGCTATATTCCAGGACATGCTTGAAACCTCCATGGAGGTTTTCATGGATGATTTCTCGGTTTTTGGGGACTCATTTCGTACTTGCTTGCATAACTTGGATAAGATGTTGGAACGGTGTGAGAGGGCACACCTTGTTTTGAATTGGGAAAAGTGTCACTTCATGGTGACCGAGGGTATTGTGCTAGGTCACAAGGTGTCTAAGGCCGGGATAGAGGTTGATAGGGCTAAGATTGATGTTATAGCCAAACTACCCCCGCCTTCCAATGTGAAAGGGGTAAGGAGTTTTCTTGGACATGCCGGTTTTTACCGCCGTTTCATTAAAGTTCCTATATATTCTCGTCGCCGTTGACTACGTGTCTAAATGGGCCGAAGCCAAGGCTTTGCCCACGAATGATGCTAGGGTAGTCATTGATTTCCTTAAACAATTGTTTTGCCGATTTGGTTGCCCTAGAGCCTTAATTAGTGATCGAGGAACCCACTTTGCAAATCATCAATTAGCTAAGGTCATGAAAAGATATGGTGTTGTGCATTACTTTTCTACTTCCTATCATCCACAAACTAGTGGACAAGTAGAAAACACCAATAGGGCTTTGAAGAGAATTCTGGAGAAAACTGTGGGAGATAACCCTAAGGTTTGGTCAAAGAAGTTGGATGACGCCTTGTGGGCGTTTAGGACGGCTTATAAGACGCCGATTGGCACCACGCCGTACCGGTTGCTCTATGGTAAGACTTGTCATTTACCTATTGAGATAGAGCATAAGGCGTATTGGGCTTTGAGAAATTTAAACTTGGATATGATGGAAGCCGGTGAACTTAGAATGTTGCAACTCCATGAGCTTGATGAGCTTAGGTTAGGTGCATATGAGAATTCTAGGCTTTACAAGGAGCGAACCAAGGTTTGGCATGATAAGAGGATCCGTAGAAAGGAGTTTAAGGTTGGAGCTAAGGTTTTGTTGTTTTTGTCTAAGTTTAAGATCAAGCAACCTAAGCTAACTTCTAGATGGATTGGACCTTTTGTTATTAAGCATGTTTATCCGTCAGGTTATGTTGAACTGTTTAAGAGAGATGGTGAAGGATCTTTCATTGTTAATGGTCATAGACTTAAGTTGTACTTGGAAGAAGAACAAGTGGAGGGGATAATCGAGGAGATCCCCGTTTTTGAATATGAGGCTTGAAAGGTAGTCGAGTCTAGCTAACGACTCGTAAATAAATTAAGCGCTTCTCGGGAGGCAACCCGTGTCATTTTCTTGCATTTTATTTTTTTGTTTTTGTTAGTTAGATTTGATGTTGTTTTGTCAAGAAAAATGCAGGTACAATTTGATGTGAAGCGGATTGAGGTAAGTGTTCAAAATTTTCATTATCAACATTTTCTAAGGAAAAAAATGGGGGGTCGTGACCAGAAGATTTGTACTGCGACGCAGTGGAGGTGTTACAAGCTCACTGCGCCGCAGCCTATTATTACTGATGTTTGGGTGAGTTTTTGCCCCACTGCGCCGCAGTGGGGGGTGTATGGGTTGACTGCGCCGCAGCCTATTTGTTCTGCCATCTGGGGGCAAAAGTGCCCCACTGCGCCGCAGTGGGGGAGGCCGATGCCCACTGCGCCGCAGTGGGCCTTTGACCGGTCAACCAAGAGTGTATTATTGCCAGTCAGATGAGGGAGTACTTTTTACCACTCAATTTTTATCAGTATAGTTTTTTTTTCTCTCATTTTTTTAAACCGATCTCAAGCTACTTCACTTTTGCTCTCAAATTCTCCCATTAATTCACCTATCTTGCATTATTCTTCCTCTTTGTCTTAGATTATCAATCTTCTTTCAGTATCATGGGAAAAGAGGTAAGATTTCTTGACTAGTTTTTCTTTTTATTTCTTTAATTTTAATTTTTAATTTTTAGGGTTTTAATTTTCAAATAATTAGTGGGTTATGTTAGTTATGGGCTATTGATGCTAATGTGGTGTTTACTTTTTCGATTATAACACTTGTTCTTCCGATTTGGAGTTTGAATCAAAGCTAGGGTTTTGAAAAAATTGGGGCTTTTTGATGGACAAGTGTGGGGGAGGTTAATGTTAGCCTAGTTGTTGTTACATTGTTGAAATATAGTAGTTTGATGGTTTGAATCTACCCTTTTTGCTGAAAGTTGTGATGAACACCATCCATGTTGCCCAGAATTTTGGACCACTGCGCCGCAGTGGCTGGCTAGTGACCTGCACGTGACTATTGCCCACTGCGCCGCAGTGGCTGGCTAGTGACCTGCACGTGACTATTGCCTCACTGCGCCGCAGTGTGGGATACCATGTCCCACTGCGCCGTAGTGGGAAGTTTCTGTCCAAAAATTGTGTTGGTGATTATTGAGGTTTTAGCTTTGCATTCCTTATGTCTCAAGTTTGTTTGTTTTAATGGATGTGTTTGCAGACCGCAGATCAGAGAAGACAGATGGAAGTTGGTCAAGGAAGCGGGACTGGTGCCAAGAGGGCTAGGCAAGAGCCAGAAGTGCCTGATCTAAGGTTTGGAGAGCACGATATGGACGAGTCTCACGCATGGTTAGAGTTCAATGGGGCTAGGCAACCCCATAAGAACAACTTTTGAAAAAATTGGGGCTTTTTGATGGACAAGTGTGGGGGAGGTTAATGTTAGCCTAGTTGTTGTTACATTGTTGAAATATAGTAGTTTGATGGTTTGAATCTACCCTTTTTGCTGAAAGTTGTGATGAACACCATCCATGTTGCCCAGAATTTTGGACCACTGCGCCGCAGTGGCTGGCTAGTGACCTGCACGTGACTATTGCCTCACTGCGCCGCAGTGGCTGGCAGTGACCTGCACGTGACTATTGCCTCACTGCGCCGCAGTGGTGGAGTGACCTGCACGTGACTTGCCTCACTGCGCCGCAGTGGCTGGCAGTGACCTGCACGTGACATTGCCTCACTGCGCCGCAGTGGGGTATTGTGTGTTAGCCACTGCGCCGCAGTGGCTGGCTAGTGACCTGCACGTGACTATTGCCTCACTGCGCCGCAGTGTGGGATACCATGTCCCACTGCGCCGTAGTGGGAAGTTTCTGTCCAAAAATTGTGTTGGTGATTATTGAGGTTTTAGCTTTGCATTCCTTATGTCTCAAGTTTGTTTGTTTTAATGGATGTGTTTGCAGACCGCAGATCAGAGAAGACAGATGGAAGTTGGTCAAGGAAGCGGGACTGGTGCCAAGAGGGCTAGGCAAGAGCCAGAAGTGCCTGATCTAAGGTTTGGAGAGCACGATATGGACGAGTCTCACGCATGGTTAGAGTTCAATGGGGCTAGGCAACCCCATAAGAACAACTTCTTGAATAATCTCTTTGCTCTCCATCGCCAGGTAGTTTGCCCTCCAAAATATCTTGATCCGATTTTTGCTAGAAATTATGGGATACAGGAGGATATCCGTCGGTGGTTTCGTATTGAGGTCCAAATCGGTGACCAGGTGGTTAGTAGTGATATGTGGCACAACATTTTCAATAATCGGGAACCAGTTTTTTGTGAACTTTGTCTTGAGTTTTATTCTACTTTGAAGTTGACCAGGAGCTTAATAAAGTCAAGGATATTTTTGAAGAGCGGGTAGTAACTTTTTTCTGCGGGGACAGCCTAGGAAGTTATCTATTCCTGAATTTGGTTTTTATTGTGGTATGTATACGAGGGAGCAGTTAGATAGTCAGGAATTTAGGGCTTTGTTGAGGAAGGGTTTGTATGTGAAACAGGATTTGGGAGATGGAGAGTCGATATCTCAGTATTGGACTCGTATTTCGGGGGGACACAATTGGCCTTCTTGTGGCTATGTTAGTGTGTCTAAGATTAGCAGTGTGAAGCTGAGGATGTTGCATAGGATGCTTGTCACGTTTCTGGTACAAAGGTCCACCCATTGGGACAAGGCGTACCAGCTAGATTTATGGGTGATTAAGTTGTTTTCTGAGGGGGCACCGAGGAGGTTTGCTTTGGCCCCGATGGTTGTTCTGGATAGGATGGTGAATCACTCGGATTCAAAGTTGGTGCTTGGGTAGTTTATCACCCGTCTTTACAAGAGGATGGGAGTTTTTTATTCTGATATATGTCATGAGGGATTGTCTTTGCAGGTTAGACAGGAGCATTTAACAGAGAAGGAGTTGATAATAGCCAAGATAGTGAAGAAGCCAAAGAAGAATGAGCAAGCGAGGTTGTTGGATGATACAGGTGTTATCGTTGCACCGCCTCCAGAGGTGGAGGATTCTGATGATGATGAGATGGAGGACGCCCCTCAAGGAGCCTCAGAGGAGGCGGGGCCATCCAAGTATTGATTTGACTGATATAGGGTCCCAGTTGCAACAGATTTTGGATGGGCAGCAGGCTAGTGGTAGGGCATTTGATGATTATCAAAGGAGGATCGATCAGGATATGACTTGGATGGGATCGCAGCAGGCCCGCACCAACTATACCCTAGATTATTATCAGCCTATGTGGGATGCGCAGTACCATGGGCAGCCGTTCGTTCCAGATACTCCTATTCTTGATTTTTCACCACCACCTATTCATGTTCCGACATATCGTCAGGGAGGCGGTTCTTTCTTCCCACATGATCTAGGAGGATCTCCTCGTGGTCCTGTGCAGTTTGGTTCTTTTGGTGGGAGATCTTCTTTTGATGCAGGTACTAGTGCAGATTGGAGACCATGGACTGGTGCCGCTAGTCAAGCAGGTGGAGATGCTGGTGGTTCTGGGGGATTTGTTGGTGGTTCATCTTCTTTTGTTCCTGGTTTTGTTGCAGGTTCTGGCTCAGGCTTTGGCGGTGGACAGTCTGGAGGAGATGTTGGCGCCTCTGGTTCGGGTCAAGAAGGAGACCGCAACTGGATCACCGATCTTTTCGATACATCTGGTCTTCCCTATGGCTATCATGGACAGTGGCAGTGATGATGATTATGGTTCCCATCCGGTTCCGTGGGATGGAATCATTTTACGATTTATGATGATTGGTATTCAGGATGACTGTACTTTATACATTGTGTCTTATTTTCGGTTCCTTATTTTCTGGTATCTACCCTACGGGGTGATGAGACATTGTACTTTCGTTTGTTTACTTTCTTTTAGGTTTTGATTTTTCTGCATAAAACAGTAGTTATTTTGATATGTTTGGTTATGTGGTTTGTTTGTGGTGCAAGTGCAACAGGACTATTCAATTTGATGGCTATTGTGCAACACTAGTGTGGGGGGGGGGGAACCCGTTGGATTCTCTTCTCATCTTTACTCTGTGGCATCAAATTATTGATTGTGTGATGGTGTGCATATGCTGGCAGTAAGTTCAGCGCCGCTATATTTATGTTTGGTTTGTTTGATGCACACGCACCTCTCGCACTTTCCGTTTTGGTACAAGTTGTTTCTCCCGCCAAGCGACTTGTTCTTCCTTTTTCGGAAGCGCATTTGTGACACGGGGTCGACTAACTTGTTTCAAAACGGGATGTGTCCTTACTCCGGTATGTGTTCTGATTTTTCTATGTTGCTTACCCCTATTTACCTTTGTTTGACCGAATATGGACATTGAGGGCATTGTCCATCTTAAGTGTGGGGGGGTGGCAAATAGGTTTAAGCTACCGGGTTTATCTCTTTTGTTGTTTTGCCATTGAGATTTTAGCCGTTCTTGTGAATGTGTCCCTTTCGTAGGCTTTTGGTTTTATCCAAGAGTAAGGGTTCTATCTTGAATTCTGAACTATGATGTGCATGTTTGAGAATTGGTTGTTTCAATTTGGCGGGATGATAGAAGTTGATATGTTTTTAAAACTTGAGTTGAGTTTGTCCATGTGGTAAATTGCTTTTGTCACTTAATTCATGATAACTTAATAAGCAATTTTTACTACAAAATTTTCCTTTGGCAAAAATTTTAATCGGCGAAATGTGTTCTGAACGGTTATGGGGCTTATCCTTGTGGATTGATAACATTACTTGCATACTCAAATTTCCCAAACACCTAAAGTTGTGAGATTCAGTGTTCATATATAGATGTGCTAGGTGTTTACGGTTTTGGTTTGATTACCTTGTAATTTGTCCCTCTCTTAGGCTCTTGGATTTATTCGGGAGTAAGGGTTCCATTTCGAACTCTGCACTAAGATGTGCGAATTTGAGGTTAATTTATTCCATTTCCGGGTTCTTTTCTTTGATTTGAGCGTGCCGGTGATGTGTTGAGCTAGAACTTGGCCTTGTGATCGTGACGAGACCGCAGTGAGATCACTTTTGTGATAAAAGTACATCGGATGACGAATTGGCATATAGGTTTGACCCATACTTTTCTTTCTTTATTTTCACTTTTCCTTTTGTATATTCATACCCTTACTATACTTATACTCACTTACATATACATGCTTCCTTTCTTTGTAAACCTTTCTTATATATCCTTTTAACCTGGCCTTTTCCATTGTATATATCCACTCATTTATGTAAACTTTACCTAATTATACCTTACTATACCAATAGTCTAATCCGGGGGGCCATTGATTGTCATTGGTTTGTTTGGATGGTTTGGGAGAGATTCAGTGGATTGTCAGTTGGAATATTCTTAGTACTTGGGAATACGTCGATTGGTCAAAATTATTGAGGAATGTCCTGTGTTGTTCAAAGGAAGTAGATTGTGTTAGACATTGTTCATCATTGTAAGAGGGTGCCTACTAGTAGAGTAAAAGTGATTTCAATTAAAAAAAAAAAAAAAAAAGAGCTTGGGCTACTAGTGGGTACTTCTCATTTTTATATGTCTAGAGTTGTGTTGTATCGTTAAGAATGGAGGGCTTGGTTGACTTTAAGTTGTTTGAAGTTGATACACCACAATGGTGTCGAGTTTGCTTGGTATTTTTGAGGTGTTTTAGCGGAATAGCAATTTATGGGTTGTTGGCAATCAATGGTACGAGTTTTGATTAGACTATTTTGTACATATTTCATACTTACCTTATACTTTTGATTGATTCCTTTCATTTCTAACCTACACTCCCTCACTCATTGTAAATGTACAATATATATACCTTAGCCTAACTATACAACCATCTTATATGCCTATTTTGATGATGTACTTGGTGCTTACGCCATGTCGGTGGAGCTATGATCCTTGTTCAAGCCTATGGTAAGATATGCATCACGACTGTGCTTTGAGTGATTCTTGAATATTCAACCCCAAAAGTAAGTTCGTTGGAGTACATTGATATTGATAGGTTCATTTGTTTCACTTGTGCATAGTCGTGTTATTGAGGCTTGTGGATTGTTCAGATATTGTCAAACATTTCGGGTTTTCATTTAAGATTAAAACTGCTTCACCCAACTTCTTTGTCTTTGACATACTTGGTGTTGTTTCTTTTTGATACTCGTAATTGTTGATTTAGCTTCATTGCCAAGGATTACTTTTTCTTTAAATGTTGGATTTGCTTGAGGACAAGCAATGCTCAAGTGTGGGGGGATTTGATGTGACCAATTTATACCCATCGCCCACATCGTTATTGGCCTTTTTATTATATGTTTTTAGTCGATTTGGCTGGCATTTGGCGCGTTTATGGGTTTTGTTAGTGGTTTCAGGTCTAAACAGGAGACGTTTCCGTTTGGTGCAATTTCGAGTAATTTTGAGGCCATGAAGTTGATTGGAGAGTTCGAGAGTTATTAAGGTGAAAAGAGATAGAAAATATGCAAGTCTTCATAAGTTGATGTGTGGCCTTCGGTTCAGTATATTTATACTGCGACGCAGTGGTGGTGAACAAGTCCACTGCGCCGCAGTCATCTCTAGGAAATGAGCATCGAGTCCAGTATATTTATACTGCGACGCAGTGGTGGTGACCAGGTCCACTGCGCCGCAGTCAGCGAGTGAAAAAAAAAAGAGGAGAATTCAACCAGTAATATTACACTGCGCCGCAGTGGGATGTGCGTGTGCCCACTGCGCCGCAGTTAGCCTTGACCAACGAGCACCAGAGGCAGTGTATAAGCACTGCGCCGCAGTGGGGGCATCACTCGCCCACTGCGCCGCAGTGAGAGTGCGGGGCTGCAAGGCTTTGACCGATCAATTGCATCAGAATGAAGGGGGTATAAATAGTTTACATAACCTAATTCCCAAATTATCAAGTTTTCTTTCTAGGAGCTGCACTACAAGGAACACCTTCAAGGATCAAATCAAGATATCACCGTCTTCCGATTCATTGAAGATTCACGTGCACCCATCTAGATCGTATCTATTTTATTGTCTCGCAATTTCTATTTCTCAAACGTTTGGTACATCATGTTCTTCCTTTATTTTGATTGTTATTTCAATTTAATCATGAGTGGCTAATCTTTTAATCACCCACCGTGATGAAACTAGACGAATGACGTGATTGCTATATGTTTTAATTCCAAGAGTTGATTTCATTTATCGTTGTGTCGAGATCTTGATGATTTAATTCCTTTATATTTATTATTATGATATTGGTGGCATGTGTGTCCTTCGTTAGTGGTACTAGTTGGATACAAATGTGATTTTCAAACGGTTGCTTGTCTATGAGCAATTATCACTAGTTCATGGTATGATAGTGAATGTCATTTTAATAAAAGGAATCATTTTGTCAACGTGTTTAGAAACGGTTGGTGGTACCACGTTTTAATTCACATAGGCACAATTGGTAATTTGATGATCAAGCAAACTAATTGTTGGTAAGGTTGTCTAGGCATTGGTGGTACCGGCTTGGGTAATTAAACTAGCAATTTAGATGTTTGGGTGATTTGTGAGCGGTTGGTGGTACCACGCGAGCATTTTATCCTTTCACGATTATCTTGTCAACTCTAAATGAATTTGGTCTTAATTGAATGCAATCATGTTTGAAGTCTAGCGAATTCAAGGTGGATGATCTTTACCATTATCGTTTGAAGGTTTTCTTTACTTTCAAGTGTTTTGTGTTTTAAATTTACTTTAATTTATTTGTCAAAGTGAGATTCAAAGTGTTCCACCCTGTTTTCCAAACTACTTATTAGACAATTGATTCAAACCAATCCCCGTGAACGAACCTGGACTTACTTTGTAACTATATTGCAGACGATCGGGTCCACTGCCCGTTAGTGTGTAGTAGTGAGTTTCGAGGTACTTCTAGTTTTAATTTTTAAACTTGATTTAGCACTTCAATCACCTTCGTCCATTTCCATGTCACTGGCCTCCTTTTCATCAGCATAATTGTATGAGTCCAGCTGGAACTCATCAGCAGCAAAATCTCCTAAATCCAAATCACTTTCATTTTCATCATCCTCAACTTCAAAACTAACAATAGTCTCTTCCTGTTCAACAACTACATTACCAACAGTAACTACACATTCAACTTCGTTTCTTTTCTCAACATTTTCAGTAGATATATCACTAGTACTAGCACCTTCATTTGTTTCAGCTATTCCACCAGCACCTTCATTGAGATCATCAAAACCAGCAGCCTGTGTTTCAGTTTCACCAGCAGCTTGCACTTCAGATTCATCAGCAGTGGCTGTTTCTCTTTCATCAATAGAGTAGTTGATAGGGGTAGGTGACAGGCGTGCCTCTGTTTCAGTATGTTGCTGCTCTATGTTTTCAACAGCTGTAGAGACTTCTTCCTCATCAATAAGAGAGAGTTGTGAGGATTCCAAACCTTTAATTGCAAACCCCTTTGCTTTTTTTTGCTTTCTTTGTTGGTTTGGCAGCTTTGGGTTGTGCTTTCTCAGCGAGACCCTCGGCAACTACTCCAGATGGTTTCTTTATGTAGATATTTGGATAGGATGAGAAAAGTACCTCTTTCATTTTATGAGTGAGATCAGCAAACTTACTGTCGAAGAGAGCAAGATCACAAGCAGGCTGCTTGTATACTGAGTGACCAATTCTTGGTGGTTTGGCAGCTTTGGGTTGTGCTTTCTCAGCGAGACCCTCGGCAACTACTCCAGATGGTTTCTTTATGTAGATATTTGGATAGGATGAGAAAAGTACCTCTTTCATTTTATGAGTGAGATCAGCAAACTTACTGTCGAAGAGAGCAAGATCACAAGCAGGCTGCTTGTATACTGAGTGACCAATTCTTGGTGGTTTGCATACAGAAGCACCGAATTGATTGCATTTTTCCTTCAGCTCTTGTTTAAAAATCAAGGAAAAGAATCTTGTAAATGGAATGGTGTAAGAGCGATTGCTGGCTTGAACTTTTTCCTTCATATCTTCAAATATGACTGAGGCAAAGTCAATAAATCTTTCAGTAGCCAGAGCAAGGATAATTTGCATATTCGCTGCTGTAGCTTGATCATGAGATCCAGAGTTGCCACCTATGCATTGAATAACATGTGCAAACAGTAACCTCCACACACCAGGGAGATGCTTTTTTGTGGGATTGCTGGGTACAGCTTCAGGTGGATTAACATCTGTTCCATATCCAATAGTGGGCAACCACTCTTTCCATTGTTCAACCGTTGCTGGATACACAAAAGGTTTTTCTTTTGTTTGATCTGGAAGACCAAGTGTTGTTCGAATGATTTTGGGAGTGATTATTATGCGTACCTGCTTCTTTTTCACAGTGCCAGTAATGGCACCGATACTTACATGATAGTCACATGTCCACCAAAACTCTCGAAGGAGATAGACATACATTTCTTCAGGATCAACATAGATAGCATTGCTTGCAGGGCATGCTTTTATAAAGTCTAGCATATGCTGGTACCCTGTAGTGCCAGAAGGAACTTCAAGAGAACATAAATAATTGTTAGGTTTAATGGAGATTCTTTGGGCTTGAAACATGACTTTTGAAGAAGGAGGAATGGTTTCTGGATCATATATTGTAGAATGCATATAAAGAGGAACATGTTTAAGAGCTTTCTGGGTGGCTAGATCTTTGGCAGACAACTCAACATGAGTTGGTGATTCTGGTTGATTTTTCGATGGAGGGTTTTGAGTTTCTGATTGTTGTTGTTGTTCAGGAGTGGGTTGCTCAGATAAAGAAGCCATTTTAGATTAAGATTGAGAAATAGGAAGAAGAAGATGAACAGTGAGAGGAGATAGAAAGGATTTTGAGAAGTTTGAGAGATTTGGAGAATAAGAAAATAAGAAGGTGAATTATGAGAGTATAAAGGACGGAGATTGAAACGATTTGAATATATATGGTATGGATATGGGCCCCATAACTGTGACAGTGAACCGTCACAAATACTCTCTTTCATACGTAATATATACATATATATATGTATTTAATAAATTAATAGGAGACCATCAGTGGTTTTGTATATATAATAAGTACAAAATGCTGATTTTTAATTTACAAAATACGTTTAATATACGTATGTGAGTAACGTATAAAAATGGATTGATGTGACAACTTGTACCATAATTTCAAAAATACTCGAGTGTTACGGCGGATACAGTGTACAAGTTGCCCATTAGGGAGAAAATCGAGGTAACCGTTTTGAGATTCAATAAAATATTAATAAAAATACTTGGTGGATATATTCACACGATAAAATAGTTGAGATTGAAGTATATCCACTGACAATTTAGTAAATCTGGTTACCTCATTTAGAGAAGGAGTTTCAGTCAGCGACTTCACGGCAAACGTTGGTCGCTGATGAATAAAGAATACAATTTTTAGCAAATTGTCAGCTGTCAACGGATTTAGTTAGTCTTTACCAGAGCCGTTTGCTGCTGGACTAGATGGAAACTTTCAGCTTTCCATTGCTTTTATTTGCTTATTCCCAAAGCAACAGGGACTAACGGATTTGGTAAGTCTTTACCAGAGCCGTTTGCTGCTGGACTAGATGGAAACTTTCAGCTTTCCATTGCTTTTATTTGCTTTTTCCCAAAGCAACAGGGAATAACGGATTTGGTAAGTCTTTACCAGAGCCGTTTGCTGCTGGACTAGATGGAAACTTTCAGCTTTCCATTGCTTTTATTTGCTTATTCCCAAAGCAACAGGGATTAACGGATTTGAGGAGTCTTTACCAGAGCCGTTTGCTGCTGGACTAGATGAAGACTTTTAAGCTCTTCATTGCTTTTAAGTTCAGCGAGTTAGACATAATTAAACTCGCTGATAAGGTTTTTGACTACACGAGTCAATTTTCAACTTATAAAGAGAGAGATAAGTTGAATTTTAGCAAACATGACAGATCATGTCGTTGATTCACCATTCAGCATTCCCAACTTGCTGACCAAATATTTGAATCTGGTTTCATCTAACGGTTTAGTGAATATGTCAGCAAGTTGGTCATGAGTGGGGATGAAATAAATTTCAACATCCCCTTTCATGACATGGTCACGAATGAAGTGGTACCTTATGTCTATGTGTTTGGTCTTTGAATGCTGAACAGGATTGTGTGTGATAACAATTGCACTTGTATTATCACACATTATGGGAATCTTAGAGAATTCTAAGTCATAGTCAGCGAGTTGATTTTTCATCCAGAGGACTTGTGCACAACAACTCGCTGCTGACACATATTCTGCTTCAGCAGTGGAGATGGACACCGTATGCTGTTTCTTACAAGACCAACTGGTCAGCTTCCCCCCCAACAGTTGACATCCATCACTGGTGCTTTTCCTATCTAACATGCAACCAGCATAGTCAGAATCAGAATATGCAACTAAGTCAAAACTGGAGTCTTTGGGATACCAGAGACCCAGTGTGGAAGTATCCTTCAGATATTTAAAGATTCGCTTGACAGCGAGAAGGTGAGACTCCCTGGGAGATGCTTGATATCTTGCACATAAGCAAGTGGCAAACATAATGTCAGGACGAATCGCTGTGAGATACATCAATGAGCCTATCATTCCCCGATAGTGAGTGGGGTTCACATGCTTCCCTGCAGGATCAACATGGAGATTGTTTGGAGGAGAGATAGGGGTGGCCTTAGTAGTCACATTGGACATATCAAATTTAGCCAGTATGTCTCGAATGTACTTCTCCTGATTAATGAAAATCCCATTTGGGAGTTGACGAATTTGTAGTCCAAGAAAGAAGGTCAGCTCACCCATCATGCTCATCTCAAAATGAGAGGACATCAGGGAGCTGAACTTGGTACAAAGTTTCTTGCTGGAGGACCCAAAGATGATGTCATCCACATATATCTGGACATAAAGGACATCAACACCCTTTCTATAGATAAAGAGGGTGTTGTCGATGGACCCTCGCTGAAACTTGTTAGAGAGAAGAAATTCAGAAATAGTGTCATACCAGGCTCTAGGAGCCTGTTTAAGACCATAAAGTGCCTTATAAAGACGATAAACATGGTGTGGCTTAGCTGGATCTTCAAAACCAGGTGGCTGCTTAACATAAACTTCCTCGTCGAGTTTTCCATTTAGGAAGGTACTCTTGACATCCATCTGATATACTGTGAAGTTTCTGTAAGCAGCATGTGCCAGGAATAAGTGAATTGCTTCCAATCGGGCCACTGGTGCAAATGTTTCATCATAATCAACACCTTCTTCCTGAAGGTATCCTTGTGCAACCAGCCTAGCCTTGTTACGAGTAACTACACCATCTTCGTCCATTATGTTCCTATAAACCCATTCTGTTCCAATGGGTTCTTTGTCAGCAGGTGGAGGAACAAGAAACCAGACATGCTGTCATTGGAACTGGGTAAGTTCCTCTTGCATAGCCTCTACCCATGAAGGATCAGCCATTGCTTCTCCTATGTTTTTAGGAGTGATCATTGACAAGAAGTTCACATAGAGACATGTGTTTCTCGTCGCTGATCGAGTAACTATCCCTTGAGAAGGATCACCAATTACTTGGTGAGCTGGATGACTTAAATCTGGAACACTTGATGAACCTAGTTGAGTGTCAGCGGAAGACTGAGAGATGGGTTCAGTAGAGAGATCATTGTAAGAGGAGAAGTCAATGGTAATAGTGGGATCAGAAGGGGTATGATCAGATGAGCCATTCGACTAAGTTGAGTTATCATTGATGTTGGGGTCATCAGCTGACTCCATATCATTAGCATTAGCTGATGCATCATGAAATTCTTCCTCAGCAGAGTCATCAGCATGCACATCATCGGCCAGTGATCTAGGTTTGGCCGATGCAGCATGGATTGATCTTAAGATAGGCTCAACTGGCTCAATCGAGTAGATATGAGCAGCAACTTGTTCTAGTTCAGCATCAGCTGAACTATCCTGTGTGTCATGCTGATTATTTTCAGGCAGTGAGCAAGATGCATCAACAAATGAGTCAGCTTCCTCAGTAAGAGGATCAGCGAGCTCATTGAAAATGACTTCTGATGAAGTAGTTTGGATGTCCTTAAGAGCTTATGAACTTTCATCAAAGGTAACATGAATGGATTCATCCACCTTCTGAAGGCGAGTATTAAATACTTTAAATGCCTTACTGATGGAAGAATATCCAAGAAAGTATCCATCATCAGCTTTAGGATCAAATTTCCCTAAGTGATCCTTATTGTTTAGAATGAAAACAGGGCATCCAAATACATGGAAGTATTTTATTTGAGGTTTTTTACCTTTCAAAACCTCGTAAGCTGTCTTGTCGTGTCTTTTAACAATGAGACATCTATTCTGAGTATGACAAGCAATGCTGACAGCTTCTGCCCAGAATTTACTAGGCAAAGAAGACTCACTGAGCATGGTACGTGCTGCCTCTATTAGAGTTCTGTTTCTTCTTTCAGCAACACCATTTTGCTCAGGAGTTCTGGTGGAAGAGAAGTTTTGTGAGATCCCTTGATCAGCACAAAAGGATTCAAGAGTGTGATTTCTGAACTCAGTACCATGGTCGCTTCTGAGTTCTTTAACCCTTATGCTGTTGAGATTTTCCTTTTTCTTTATGAAATTTATAATTTCTTCAGCAGCATCACTCTTTGAACGAAGAAAGATAGTCCAAGTGTATCGTGAATATTCATCCACAATTACTAAAGTGTATCTGCTACCCTTTAGGCTTTGGACATTCACTAGACGAAAAAGGTCCATGTGTAGAAGATGAAAGTATCCAGCAGGTTTAGAGGAGTTAGTTTTGGGAGCAGCAGGAGTTGGAATAGCAACTCTGCACTCCTTCTGGTAGTGACCTTTCCTACCACATCTCCAGCACCCCTCTTGAGATTTATCAGTAGGAGGCTTATATGGAGCAACCGACTTACGGTTGTTCCATTTTCTGGAGTATTTTTTTCCAGCGACTAGGACAAAGTCCATGAAGTCGCTGAACATCTTTTGTTTCTCATCAGCGTCGAGATCATTAACAAGAGATTTAATAGGAGATGGAAGATAAGAAGAGCTGGCACCAATATTAAGATTAATGGGCTCAGCAGAGGCAAGGGCCAGAGGATCAGTGACAGAATAAGCAGTAGAAGTAGACGAGGAGGGACAGCACTTCGTTGTGCTTCAGCAGCGGCTCTTAGGTTTTGAGCAAGAGCTCTCTCTTCAAATTGAAGCATACCGAAGAGAGATTCAAGGTCAAGACCTTGTAGCTGCTTTGTGGTTCTAAGGATTTGTCTAAATCCTTGCCACTTCATGGGAAGACTGTCAATGAATTTGTGGCACACTTCAAAGTCATCATGAGTGATACCAACATTTGTCATATCATTCAGCAACCCTTTAAATCGTGTATAAGTGCTGTCAAGACGTTCATTAGGAAGATAGAGGAATTTTTCATAAGCCCTCTTAAGGTCAATCTTTTTGGTAGCAATTGTATCAGCAGAACCTTCAAACATGCTACCTAGTCTATCCCAGACTTGTTTAGAAGAGGGATATTTGATGACGAGTTTCATGATATCAGAGGGAAGGGTGCTGATAATCATGTTTTTGAGTCTAGCATCAAGATTTACTAGCCTCCTCTCGTCATCAGTCCATTGTACCTCTGGTTTGACTATGTCAATCACAATCTCAGGAGCATCAGCAGTTGCTCTTGGTGTTCTTTGCACCAGAGTGGGTACATATGGACCAACAGTCATAATGGTCATGAGATAGGGTTCTACACCAACAATGTGAAGAAGCATTCTTTCCTTCCAAGATCCAAAGTCCTCAGGCTCGAATCTTGGAGGAACAGACACGTAACCAAAGTCACGTGTATTCACAAGAGTTGGTACCAGTCATGTTCTTGTCAATAGAAAAGATTAGAAGATTTAGAAAGAAGAGAAAGTATAGACTTTTAAGAAGAAAATAAGTATGCAAATAGATCTTGTTTCAATAATTTAGAAACAGTGGCTCTGATACCACTTGACAGTCCACGATTTGCACACTTATATTTGATTAATTAAGACAAGAAAGTAAATGCAGAAAGTAAAGAACAAGAACAAGAACAAGAATAAAGTTCAAGTGCAAAGATCTAAGTAAGTCTAATCATATGTATCATTGAATTAAACGATGAATACATGGTCGATATTACAACTTGTCTTACAAGAATACAAATGAACTAATAATTGCTAAGTCTAGACAAACTATTAACTTAAACAATTAAGAGAGAAAATAAGTGACACACACTTGTGGTGACAAACACAAAGTGTTTTGATGCGGCTGTGTTGCTTTATATAGTGGAGGAATTAGAGCAATACAACCTTACAATGATAGTGATAGAATGGTGGTTGTCGACATCTTATTGGCTCGAGGTACTTGAATTCAGGAGTCTTTGTCTTCTTTACCAAAACGGGTATGAAAGAGAAAACCCTCCTTATGGTCCAACTGCATTTTTGCCATACTAAGTAAATTACAGTTGGATGAACCACCATGTGACTTCTTGTCTTCTTTTGATTTGAAATCTTCCCGCCTTGACACACAATTTGGAAAGTAGATCACCCGCTGACAAGAGTCACTGACTCGCTGAAGACTTGCTGACGTTATACGTCAGCGATCAAGTCTGATCAGCGAATCCTTGACTCAACAATATCTCTAATGGCATATACAAAAAGCTCAAGTATATCGGTCACCTCAACAACAATGATTTTAATTTGTCTCGAACACGACATACTGAAACTCAATTTGCCCAGGTCACGTCATCATCCATTACACATCCACACACCTATGTTAATAAATAACACCTGTGTTAAAAAATAAATAAGGAAGCGACGCCCATTTGGATGTGCACACAAGTGCTTCCGCACAAATTGGAGTGGCAAAATGAGCCTCCAATAGAAACAAACTGGATATCTGTATGACACCGACAAGCACACTTAGCCTTCAACTTTGGTTTTGGTATTTTCTTGCTTTAACATATGTAAACGTACTTGCTTAATAAAATTAACCTTTTTGTAATTTAAAAGGATCTTGTTATTATCTTAACTTTCATGTGTGCTACAAATTTCCAAAGATCTTGTAAATAGGATAATTTTTCAGAAGAATATATTGTTACTGTTGTGTGTATATTTCGATTACTACATCAATGAATGGTGTTTTAATTTCTTGAAGATGAAGTATCAAAATTAAAATTCCACAACAGTTTCAGGTACATTGGTCAAGTTGTTACATTATATCCATAATAAGATTATTTTTTACAGATTTATTAATTAAATTCATGAAACACTTCTGGAATTATAAGTTATTTATTGCATCATGAACTGCATGTTTCCCTTTTAAAAATGCGACATATATATAAGGCACAAATCATATTTCTATTATTCATAATTATAAAAAACCTTGTTATATATTCAAGAACAATGGACCTTTCACATCGAATGATATATTTAGCCCTTGCATATTATTTAGTTTTATTTTATTAGCTTCCACCTAGTGAATGAGCTCGTGATTCGCCCTCAGTCAAGGGTGGAAGTGGCTACGCTTTGGAGTTGGCTTAATTAATTACCACCATCACCGAGGGGATTTTGTCCGTGATGATGGGTTGAAGTTGGCTTTGTGTGTGTGGAAGGAGGAGCCGGACACTTAAAGATGCACATGCATGATCCGTCTTTTTTACAATTGCCATCCAATGCTTTCTCCTTACTTTTACAGGCTTATGCGCACTTTGCGATGTTTTCTTTAGCTTCATCGCACTTTCCTGAATGTGTCGTGCTTTTCTTTAGACATTGGTTTGGCTCAGTACTGGCGCCACCCTCTACATCTGTTGATCATTAATTAATTTAGTTAGTTAACTCAAATATATCTAAGTATATAATTATGAAGATATATCTGATACAATACTTATAAATATATTAGCCATTTTACTGATATAAGGAATGAATAAAGGAATAAATTAGTGATATAAGGATATAATTAAGCTGATTAAAGCACCTGATATAGCAATAACAAAAAGGAGCACAAGGCACACCACCAAAGCAAATGATACTCTTGCCATTTTGTGAGGATATGAAAGAAGTTTAAGAATTTCGTGTATTTATAGGAGAAAACAGGAATTTGGTTTCCGTTTGTGTATATCTTGCTTATAAGTTGAGAACAAATTAAGTGGTTAAATATCATTATCAGGATAAAACATTGGTTAAAATTTGCATGTGAGAACAAATGTCTTTTAATCAAACTCTTTTACGTTGTAACTAATTAACTGGTTAAATTACAATATCAGGATAAAGAAAGATATAATTAAAATTAGAGTTTTGTTAATGACTAACAATTTTACTTCTATTGTAAAGTTCAAGAGTTGTGTTTTTGATATAAAAGAGATAATAATCTATGCATACACATTAACTACAGCTCCTAGGAGGGTCGTAGTTAGCATTTTTCTTGATATTTATATAAATATTACTAGCATGGTACCCGCGCAATGCGTCAGTGTTTGTGGCGACGATGTTGTGGTGGCGGGGGGACGATTGTTAGTGTAGACATCACACTACTAGAAAAAGGCCATTTTCCGACAGATTTTTCCGACAGAATCCAATCCGTCGGAAATTTTCAATGGATTTCCGACAGAAACTCCGATGAAAGGCAATTTTTCATCTCAGCGACGGTTTTCCAACAAATTTCCGACGGATTTTCCGACATAATTATATCAGTCAGAAAATCGGTCGGAAAAAGTTGAGTTTCCGACGAAATTTCCTATGCAAATTTTCACATGTTTATATTCCGTCGGTAAATCCGTAGCAAAATTATTTTTTTCTTTTAATTTTGTTTATTTAGTTTTCTATCTGTAGGAACATTTGTCGGAAAATCTTTAAGACTTGTTATAAACAATACGAATAAGAATTAGAAAAAAATTACATAACTTAATATTGCGTCCGAATCGTCATCAAAAAATCACTTGGGTAAATTCTATTGGGAAATCAGTAAGAAATTTAAAAATTAGGGATTGGTGTGAATAGGTTCATAAACGGTTAGGTCGTTTCATATATTTCTTAAAAACTACAAATAATCAAGTTTTAAGTACTTGTTGATGTACTCATTTATAAAATTATCCGCATTGAGGTACAAATAAAATTCAGAAATAGGAGTATATACATATAAGGTTGTAAAACTAAATTAAAATGTGCTGTTATTTATGTTAGGGGTGAGCATGGGTCGGTTTGACCTAAAATTGAAACCCGAATCGACCCGTTCGGTTTTTAGGATACCAAACCTATTGGATTTGGTTTTGGTTCGGTTCGGTTTGTCGATTTTCCGGTTCGGTCTGGATCGGTTTAGGTTTTCTTTTCTATATAGTTTTGTTTATTATGTTATACATTTACCTTTCAATTGTTAAGAAAAAAATATGATATAAAACTAAAATACACTAGTGTTTTTTATTAACCAATTATAGCTTTTAGGTGTTAAAATTAATATAACTTTATAAAATGAATTAACTGTGTAGTCAAGTCAATTGATCGAATTATTGCAGTTGTTAAAGCTGCTACTGAACTCGCTATTGTTTTCATGAACATACATAAATAAAGGGAAAAGAATCTGTGTGTGTATGTAACTTGTCTTCAGCTACTATTGTAGGAAAGAAACTTTGTTTTGGTTCATTGTATGTAAGTTTGTCTCAAAACTGAACGAATCGTGTAAATAATCTGCTAAATGCTGATGTAGTGGTCTCTCATTGGGCCACGTATCTGATATTTGATGGTGCCACGTTAGTATCCGGCCGATTTCTTACACAATTCGTTCAGTTTTGAGACAAACTTACATACAATGAACCAAAACAAAGTTTCTTTCCTACAATAGTAGCTGAAGACAAGTTACATACACACACAGATTCTTTTCCCATAAATAAATGGTAGTTATTTTATGTTTCTTTATCTATACTGTTATATTATTATATAAATATAAATATTCTAAACACCCCACTTTTGGTATAGTTAGAAAAAAAAATGTGAAATGACCATTCGATCCTAAATGAATATCCTTTCGTAAAGATTTATAAGAAATTACCCAGTTTTTTTTTTTTTGAAAAGTGTGGATCATTTGCTCGCAACAGGGGATCTAGCTTACATTGTCTTAACCGGGTCCGCGCTAAAGATCCCTTCACCCTGAATTCCTCGTAGGAGGAGAAACTCCCAACTAAACCGTCCGAAGACACGGCATTTAATTGGGATAAAACCCTGCCCCCTATGAAGGACTCAAACCTGCTTCACTGGAGGACTTTATTGTGAAATTCTTTTAAATGTTCTTCCCATGTCCCGAACTCGAGATCGCCAGCATGTAAAGCTGGTGCTCAACCACTGAGTTATAATGGAAAGTACAGAAAGTACTGAAATTACCCAGTTATCCTTAATTAACTAAATTACATCCTGAAACTTTATAGTCTAAAATATCTCAATTACAATCTTTACATCAATTACATTTATAGCAACCTACACCACTCGTCGTCGTCATCACCAGCAATCGTGAGCACCACCATACAGCTATTGTCGTCATCCTTATCACATTGTGTGGATATCATTCTAGTTTAGTTGAATGGTTTTCTCATATATAGGAAAATAAATATTATTTATTCTTAAAAATAAATAAATTATGAAATATATAACATAACATAACTACATAAATAAATAAAAAATTAAAAAATATAAAAAATTTTAACAAAGGAATTCATTTTATTAGTTGATAGTTGATACCCTATCCACTTATCCAGCTTTTCCCTCCGAATTTTCGTTTCAATGGCCCCAAAATTTTCATTTGCCCCCAAAAGTTTCACTTTCCCACCCATTTTATTTTTCCCAAATCCCAAAACATAATAAATCGTATATAGATATAGATTATATCCCAATTGTGACATAATGTTTTTGTCTCTCACTTTACCTTCAACCCCAGATCCACAGTGTGAAACTGTGAATTCACCCAACTCATCGACGACACCATGGTAGATCATCATCCTCTCAAATTAGGGATCTTCATCCTTAGGTAATAGTTTCATTGACAAACATTTTTTACTTATGTTTGGCTCATGTTTTTATTAAATAAAAATTGGTTGATATGGTTATATATATTGGAAGCATTTAGAACTTGCAACAGAGAGGTTTGGGCTAAACTGTGATGCTCATCCATGTATTGATAGAGAGTTATGGGAGTAGGCTTGTGGAGGGATCAAAAAAGGAACAATATTTGGGATTTCCAATGACAAGAGGGCAGTAACAACGTCACGAGCTGCTGGACTTTCTGGTCCAGACATGGGTGTGCATCTTCTGTTATGGTTAGCTTATTCTTAGTTCTTTTTTCTCTTTTGTTTATGATAATCAAACATGAAAAATGCTAACTATTGTATGTAATGGTATCCTATATATATGGCAGGCTCAAGTTATTGCTCAAGTGTTCGATAGGTTGGTATTTGCTTTTCAAGCTGCTAATTTGATACTCAGTAGCTAGTGTCGTTTTGCTTATCCAAATTCTGCTCATTTTACTTATTAAATAAATTCTGCTCATTTTACTTATTAAATAAATTCTGCTCATTTTACTTAGTAAATTCTCAGTGGATTAAAGGTTTTGTGTTCGCGAGTATATCTGCTTGTTGTTTGTTAATCCTCGATTGATTAATCATTTAGTTTGTGAGTTTTCATAGTTAACTAGTGTACCATTCTACAACTCGGTAGTTCATTGCCTAAAGTTCGCTAGTGTGTATGTTAACTAGGTACATTGAACTCACCAAGTCACCAGGTTTGTTCTCTATTTTACTCACCATATCGCTAGTGTGAATGTGCATAACTTGCTAGTTTGCTGAATCACTTTGTTACTTGCTGGTATTTTTGTTCAAAGGTTTCTTTGACGAATGAGTTTGCTTGTCTCTGTGCTGTTTCGATATTAGTTTTCATGTTCGCTAGCTTGTTATTTGCTATACTTGTTACTTGCCACTTTGCTTACTCGGTCCTTAGTTTGTTTCTATATAGTTGCTGTGGTATTTTTGTCAATAAGTGGGCAGTGAATCAGGCTTCATAGAGTTTGTTTAGTTTAATTTCATCAAGTCGTTCGATTGTTTATGTTTTATATGATTTTCGTCTCTTGTGAGTTTACTTGAAGCTGATCTACAATCAAATTTAAAGGTTGTGTGAGGAGCTACTTTGTTGGTATAAAATACTGCTAAAGTGGGTGTGTTTCATTCATATAAAGGGTTCTTGTTTGCTGGAAAATGCAATAATTATACTTGGACTAGACTATTTAATGTGTGTAGTCTATAGTGTACTCATATGCTATCAGAGAAACAAGTAGAATGTTTATAACCCATATTGGTTACTTACATGTAGCTGCATATTTTGTAGGTACAAAGCATGAAACAACTTGAAGAACATAAAAGAGAAGTTCAAGAGTTTAAGAAAGAAGCTGAAGAGCTTAGGAGTGAAGCTAAAGTGAGGGAACACATACGACTCAATTACAAGAACAAGAATGACAAACCCGTTTAAAAGTTAAAGAAACTAAGGCACAATTGGCTAAGGTAACCAGATCTTCAATGAAAAGTTTCTACAATCCAGAGTTTCTATCCCGATTATCTATGAACACGAAATATATTATGCTACCGCCAAAATTTTTGATATTCTAATGTTAGTAATTATCGAATGTATAAGGCAGCTCTTTTGGATTTATCTTTTGTGACTTCTATAGAACTTCTTCTACAAGTCTATGTTTTGTTATTATGAAAGTTTGTCCTGAAACGAGCCTGGTATATAATTTCGACAGTTAATTTGTTTATTGTTGTTTTAATTTAATTAATGAATTTGTCATATATCAGTTTGTCATATTTATAATTAAATAATATGAATAATAAATTCTTTTGACAAATTTGTGACTTCTATAGAACTGCTTCTACAAGTCTATGTTTTGTTATTATGAAAGTTTGTTCCTGAAACGAGCCTGGTATATAATTTCGACAGTTAATTTGTTTATTGTTGTTTTAATTTAATTAATGAATTTGTCATATATCAGTTTGTCATATTTATAATTAAATAATATGAATAATAAATTCTTTTGACAAATTTGCGACAAAATCTGATCAAAAGTTCTGTCGGAAAATCTGTTGCCAAGTTTTTAATTTCCGACAGACTCACTAACTTTACAAATTAGGCTTCCGACAAACTTTCCGACGAAATTATCTGTTGGAAGACAAATCTTGCCGTCGGAAATTCTGTCAAAGATCAATTAGTGAAAGGTTTTTCCGATAGAAAAAATCTGTCACAAATCTGTCGTAAATGGCAATTTCTGACGGATTTTTGACGCTTTTTCCCGTAGGAAAATGGGCCCTTCTCTAGTAGTGAGACGGACTCAAGTGGTGTACATAATTAATGTAAAAGTAATTGATGTAAATGTTTAGTGGAGATATATTTTAAAAAATAAAAGACTGATATGATAATGGAATATAATCATTAAGGGTATTTTAGACATTTTTTCATGTAACTTTCAACATGGGACTATTATTTTTATAATATAGTATAGAAGTATAGAAAAATAGATAAAACATGTTGGTCAAAATATAATGAAAATCGAATTGGTAACTGGATGTTGTAGTGAAAGGACCATAATCGATAAACCGAAAACTGAATATTTTTTTTTTTTTTTTTTTAAACAGAGGGTACCCACTGCGCCGCAGTGGGTTCGACACACTCCCACTGCGACGCAGTGGGACTCTACTGTCCAGCGTGACAAAAGTTCCCCCACTGCGCCGCAGTGGGATCCCACTGGTCTCAGACCTGAACAAATCCAGCAACCAGCTTCTTCCTTTATCACACTTACCCAAACTTTCATTCATTCAACTCATGACCAACATTTAAAACACCATCCAGAATTGGCAACAATCATAAAAACACATTTTTAAACATAGTTACAACATCAACTTGTTCCAAATCTCATTTTCAACATTAATGGGTCATTTACCCGTTTTGACACCATTTTCATCCAACATACACTAGACATCTTTCCAAAAGTTCTACACTTGAACATTTACAAAACTTTTACAAAAATATTCTTTTTAAACCAACATGTACCAAGAGCCATGAGAGGAGGGATTTCTAGGCCTCTAACCAAAAGATTGCCATTCATACAAGAATGACCTAGATACCTTCGAGTCTTGCAGCAACTTTACTTCAAAAAAAACTTCAAGCTTAACAACAACTAGTTCCTTCTCCCGGAACTACCTAAAAAGGTAAACAACTAAAATATAAGCAAAGGCTTAGTGAATATACTTGCATACAATTACGATTACGAAGGAGGGCAAAGTACAAGGACTATCACAAGTAACCTATAACATCGTCATGTCACATTTACTTGCTCACCTTGCACCCTAAACACATATATGGATTAACAACTTCAACATGGTGGTCTTTCCACACATGGATAATCAACTTCAACATGGTGGTCTTTCCACACATGGATAATCACTTCAACATGGTGGTCTTTCCACACATGGATAATTACTTCAACATGGTGGTCTTTCCACACATGGATAATCAACTTCAACATGGTGGTCTTTCCACACATGGATAATTACTTCAACATGGTGGTCTTTCCACACATGGATAATCAACTTCAACATGGTGGTCTTTCTACACATGGATAATCAACTTCAACATGGTGGTCTTTCCACACATGGATAATTACTTCAACATGGTGGTCTTTCCACACATGGATAATCAACTTCAACATGGTGGTCTTTCCACACATGGATACCAACATAACATAAAAGTATGCAAATATACTCACCTCCTCCGCAATTAGGACAACAATGCTAAAACGATTAAGCACAAACAAGCTTCAACCTATGATCATATCATAAAATGCATAAGCTTATATTCACAACTTGACTAGCTTAACCTAGCCATACTCAATCACTAGCCTTTCTAAACCCAAAACCCAACCCATTTGTCATTGAGTTGCTTTCATCTTTAACAACAACATTAGGTAGTTCATCCTACCAATTTCATCCATCTTTCAATAACTAGCAAAAATTCATCTTTTCACATTAACTAAAATTTTCACATGAACTTATCCATTTCATAATCAAACTCAACATATAACTCAATGACAACTAGGTTAACTAAGGAATTGGGGAGAATTAACCATAATTCATTTTCTAGCAAAAACCCCCAATTTGGTTCATCCATGAACCCTAATTTCAAAAGAAAGATGAAAAACTAAATTAGGGGAAATCAATACCTCGCAACAATAAGCTAAATCAAGACTTAGATGGAAAAATTCTTCTTCCCCTCTTTTCCTCTTTGAAATTCGGCCACCACCACCTTCCACCACAACCCTAACTTTTGAATTCTTGAATGAAGATTAATGATGGTGATAGTTATTGTTCTTGATTTAGAGAGAAATAGCTTTGATTTCCTTTGCATGAGATGGAATTGGAAGAAGAAGTAATAGGTGATGGAGTGCTAGCCAAAATATTGAAATGGGAGGTGAGTCATGAAATTGAAATGGCTGGCACATCATGGGGATGCCACGCCCCTTACTACTTTTTGGTAATAATATACCCGCTATCCGCTAAAGTTCCAACTAAATTAACCCCATATCCAAAAATAAAATACTAGGAATTTAATTTAATGTCAAAACTATAAAAAGGGGTTAATTTCTTTTACCTTAAAATCTTCGGGGTGTTACAACTCTCCCCCACTTGGAACGGATTATGACCTCGTGATCCAAGCCATATGCAAAGACGGATAGTAATCTAGGACGTCATGCTCGGACTCCCATGTACAATCGGACATCTTACCATGCTTCCACAAAATCTTATAAGTCCTCGCCGTCTTATTTTGTATTCTTCTAAGCTCTTCTTCTACTGTGGCAATAGGTTCTTCAACATAGTTCAACTTATTATCAACCTCAATTTCTTTCAAAGGCACATAAGAAGACTCATCGGCAAGGCATTTTCTAAGATGTGACACATGAAAAGTTGGATGGATTCCCGAAAGTTCATCCGGTAACTCCAAACGGTAAGCAACTTTGCCAACCTTAGCCAAAATTTTAAACGGGCCAATGAATCGGGGACTTAGTTTCCCACGCTTTCTAAATCGTAGCACACCCTTCCATGGGGAGACTTTCAACAAAACACGATCGCCCACCAGAAACTCAATCGGTCTTCTCCTTTTATCCGCATAAGACTTTTGCCGATCTTGAGCCGCTTTTAATCTCTCTTTGATCACATCTATCTTTTCGATGGTTTTTAACACCACTTCCGTGCCACCAATTTCTCTTTGACCTACTTCTCCCCAACAAATTGGAGATCTACACTTCCTTCCATACAACATTTCATATGGCGGCATTTGGATACTAGAATGGTAGCTATTGTTGTAAGAGAATTCTACCAAAGGCAAGTGAAGATCCCAAGTGCCTCCAAAATCGATTATACATGCCCGAAGCATGTCTTCAAGCGTTTGAATAGTTCTCTCACTCTGACCATCCGTTTGTGGGTGATAGGCGGTGCTAAGCTTGAGCCTGGTACCCATATCTTCATGAAATTTCCGCCAAAAGTGAGAAGTGAACCGAGTGTCTCTATCCGAAACAATGGAGATGGGAACTCCATGTCTAGCTACAACCTCTTTTACGTAGATCTTTGCCAACACTTCAGATGATGATGCCTCACGAATAGGAAAAAAAGGCACTCTTGGTTAATCTATCGACTATTACCCATATAGTATCAAATTGATTTCTAGGGGTCTTGGGCAATTTTGTGATGAAATCCTGTTGGTCCTTGTGAACTGATCGTCAACAAGAACGCTTATAGTTATGACGAGAGTGCGGAATCCTCTCGTGATAACCCGTTTGCTTAATTATATTATCGTCTTTCGTTGTTGAAACAACCTAAGACCTTAAACGCGCGCGAGTTTACAATTGCACAGAATTTCTGTGTATTATCTAATATCACTGTTGACAAATACGTATTATGTGTGTGTATTTATACTATACTGTTCATAAACGCGTGCTAATATGGACCGTATGTCTTAAAGCCCATAACCCATTAACAAACGCGTGTTAATATGTAAACACGTGATGACCACGTGTTTAGGCAAACTCGTGTTACTGTAGCACGAGTTTGTACACACTTCCTTTTGTCATCTTTTAAGTATACTTTAATTACTCAAAACGTGACTAGTTTATCACTTGTATCTGTATGTTATTTATAATCACATTCATACAAGTCGTAAACATTAAACATACCAAAACTCTGATCAATATGTAATCATTCACATTACTTAAGTCCAAATAACAAGTTTAAACATAACATAAGTCTATGATTACATATTACAAAACATAAACATATACTGATCAAATCGCTGTTGCTGTTGTCAACAGAATCATGCACTTACAGTGTCTCCCCCTTGAGATCAGCTACACGATTTCTTCAGTCTTGTAGAAACACTATCCATCAATTAACAATCTTCTGCTATTTGCATGAATATTAGCATGTAAGCAAATACGCAAAATCTTCCTATATCTACTTTCCTCAGTGGTCCATGAAGGTCTAAACAGACATTCAGTGTCATATAACCTTCTCTGATCATCTCTGGAAAGGTTCACAATCTGCATAGGATCAAATACACGTAACAAAATAACTCTCTTATCTCTATCTCCATACATCAATGCTTCACCAGTGTCCCTGTGAATCTCCCAGTGATCAAGTGTACTCAAAACATCTTGAGGCCATTTCTTGACTGGAACCTTCAGTACACACTTAATTGATCTTTGAGTAAATTCTATCGTACCATCATCCTTTGTAACTTTCTTCAAGGATCTTGGCGTTATGTACACACTGGTTTTATCAAAATTATCATAGAACCTTTTCCTATAATCATCTTGCAACTTTCTACTCCAGTAAGTTGCATAACCATTACCACTCGGATTAACAAGCCTTTTCCTTCCTAAATCCATTAAATCGGATTCACTAAGGCTTTTAAAATATTTCTTCATAGGCTTTAAGTACTGACAACCATCATCTCTTTTAATAATAAACAATTTCAGCTCATCATCGAAAAACCAACTCAAAATAGTAGTAACATACTTATGAGCATCTCTATCACTAACAAAATCCCAAAAGATAGCATAAATACAATAAACTATATCATAAATATAATGTAACAATTAAGTACACCAATATTTATCTTATAATTTTTATCTTATTTACATCTAAAGTACACAAATCATTAAGCTCTTAAGGTTCAAAATCCAAATCTGAATCCGAATCCGACTCTGACTCTGAAGACTTATTGGTAGTAGGATCAGAATTGGAGTTACCTGAATTGGAATCTCTATCATCATCATCAGCAAGAACTACATCTGGAGCAACCATCACAGCTTTTCCTGAATCTTTCTGAGTCCCAGACGTACTAGCACCAGCTGTACCAGCAATCTCTGACTCTCTCTGTCTTGGCGTCTCCCCCTGAGTCGTTGCTTCTGCTTGAGCTTCAGTTCTTGGCTCACCATCAGCATTTGCATCATCATCATGATCTTCATCCCTACTTGGCACTGGATACTCTGTCACATCAAATTCCTTAGAATCTTCAATACTCCAGCTTAGAGTAATTCCATCTTCATCATCTCCAACTTTGGTAAAAACCGTAAAGTGTAGAGTTCTTGAACTTGGAATAAAAACTCGTTCAGCTTGAACCTCTTGTTGATCATCTGGAACTTGTTGATCTTGAGCTTGTGCTTGTTGTTGCACAAAATCATCATCTTGAAAAACATTAGTCCAATCCAAATCAGGAATCATTTCACCTTCTTCCAAACTCTCATCATCTTCAGAATCATCATATTGAACCTTAGATGTACCTGCACCTATCTTTTGAAGCTTATCTGAAATTTAAAAGTTCAAATATGCAAAGACAAACAACATCAAGACATAAAAGATAGCATAAATACAATAAACTATATCATAAATATAATGTAACAATTAAGTACACCAATATTTATCTTATAATTTTTATCTTATTTACATCTAAAGTACACAAATCATTAAGCTCTTAAGGTTCAAAATCCAAATCTGAATCCGAATCCGACTCTGACTCTGAAGGTGTACAAGTTAACCCTAACTGCTCTTTCATTTGATCCTTATATGATCCTGGATCATAATAATCATCAGGGTCCATAAAATCTGCCATAGCTCTCAAATGAGCTTGTGAATCATATCCCAATCTCCTCTCTAGTCTATGCACTATTAATGGGTGCAAATCTGACTCTGAAGACTTATTGGTAGTAGGATCAGAATTGGAGTTACCTGAATTGGAATCTCTATCATCATCATCAGCAAGAACTACATCTGGAGCAACCATCACAGCTTTTCCTGAATCTTTCTGAGTCCCAGACGTACTAGCACCAGCTGTACCAGCAATCTCTGACTCTCTCTGTCTTGGCGTCTCCCCCTGAGTCGTTGCTTCTGCTTGAGCTTCAGTTCTTGGCTCACCATCAGCATTTGCATCATCATCATGATCTTCATCCTCTTTCCTCTTCAACTCTGTCTCCCTACAACCATCTCCCCCTTGAGCCAACAACTGCCTAAGCTTTTCTCTTAGTTCAGCACTTTGACGCTTTTCATCTGCTAAATCAGCAACTAACGTCCCTACTAACCCTTGCATTGCCTTCATTTGAGCTTCCAATGTCATAACTTTTGTCTCCAAATGATTCATCTTGAATTGAGTCAACATAATCTGCGCAGGTTCAGAAGTAGACGCAACTGTTGGTCTAAAGTGTGCAACTCCAGAAGGTCTGGTAGGAGGTCTTGGAGGAAATTGAGAACTGCCGATCAACGGCGATTGAAGTGGACGAAGAAGTGTCGTAAACGCAGTGCTTACAGGAACAACAGGTCTAATCAAAGCACTCTGCGTATGTTGAGGAATTGACACTTGACTTGATTCAGCTTAAGTAACTGCAACTGAAGGTCGACGAAACTTTTTTCTTCTATAAAGCAGAGTACCCTGTGTAGATGACGCAGACACAGGAGCAACAACAGGTACCTCTGATTGTACAGGTTCATCAGCAACTAAACTTTCCGTCACCTCAGTTCTCTCAAACTCCTCTTGTTGTCTGTGTTTCTCAAACGCTTCAGCCAAATGAGCAGGTAAAACCTTTCCCGACGTAGGCGCTTTCTTTCGTCTTTGCAAAGTAATCTCCTCTTCCTGTGGTTCATAAGTAGGATCACTCTCCTCTTCAGTGCGAAACCTCTTCAAAGCTCTTTCAACAGGAGAAGTATCACTTGCACGACTCGTTATATCAACATCTGAATCACTCTCTGTAGCATCTGGGTCAACAGCCTTTCCTCTTGAACTTTCTGCAGCAGCACTAGCAACATTAGCCCTAGCAGAGTTCAGAGGATCATCTACATCCTACAATAATCTATCCAACTCTTGATCTCTTTCAGCATTTGAATCTACAAACAACTCTAAGTTATCCAATGCGTGAAAATTATCCACTTGCGCAATCACATCATTCGGATTTAACGCAGCATTCACAAAAGCTTCACCAATATCAGGATTAGCACACTCAGCCCGATCTAACAAGTCTTCCATTGCTTCATTATCTGCCCGAACGTCTTCAGCAGCAGCTTGTACTGGCTAAACTTCAGGTTGAGCCTGCGGTTGGACTCGAGGTCGAACTCGTCGTTGACGTTGAACCTGAATTGGAACTTGAACTTGAGGTCCTGGTGGTGGTGGAGGTGGTGCATCATTATTTCCACCTCCTGCGACCTCATCTTCATCTTCCCATCCAACAGCTGGAGCTCTATAGTTTGGATTTATCAAATGTCCAAACAATGGAACAATCTGTGGATTTGGATAATTGTCTTTAACTTTCATCATCATTGACCAATTCTATTCGGTGGAGAAACAATCACATACACATCTTCCAATACTGGCAAATTCTGTACAAAATGATGAATAATCGCCATCGTTAACCTTGGCAAAATCATAAACCTCTGTGACCCTGTCTGAGTGATCTGGGTCCTCAAAATATCGAAAAAATAGTTCGAGAATGAGTATGGCCTATTCAAGGTCAAAGCCACCATCTGCGAACCGACTTGTTTATTTAGCTGATCAAACCCTGCATGACGATTACTAATCGCCACAATCAAAACATGAGCCAGAAACCTCCATTTGCCATAGAATCCTGCCTTAGCAATCGGCCACTTTGCATCTGGCATAGCATGTCCCATTCGTCCAAAACAACCTCTAACCAACGTTTCATCTAGCTCTATTGGACCATTTTCTTCTGCGATGGTCCCTAAATGCAGTATTTCCCTCAAATCAGCAGCAGTAAATGAAAACGTGTGATCAGCAACAGTCGTCTGAAATCTAACACTTCGAGGGACGGCAGGTCTATCTTGTTGTGCAGGCTGTGCTTGAACCACAATTATCGATGCATTAGTCCAGAATTGATGTAAATAGCTTTGAAAGAGTACTGGATTGTGAGTAAGAACAAAGTGAATACGAGACCGTTCCAGATAATCAAACAAAACATGAAAATCACTATTTCTTCCATTTCTCGTAAAATCGATCCACTGATTATGCGTCGAAAAAAAATTCCTTGGATTGCCTGCCATTTCTGTAAAACAAAAACACTGTAATAACAGAAATTAAATAAAAACACATTTCCTAAACGCGTGTGTAAATCTCAAACGCGTGAAATCTGCAATAAAACCGAAATACGTGGACCAATCTTCAAACGCGTGAGACTATGGTAAACGCGTGTGATTAAAGGTAAACACGTGGAATTAGGGTTTGTAAACGCGTGGAATATTAAAAAGACTTGTGTTTTGATTTCTAAATTTCTAAACACGCGTAAAATTCAAACACGCGACACTGTTCATCTTCTCAAAAGCAGGTTTAACATGATAGCCAATCTCAAGATTTCTAACAAAAACTAATACGACTATCTAGTTATTGACATGATACTATGCAATGAATTTCGACCAAATAAGCAATAAACCGTAAAGCATACCTGTATAATAATCACGAAAAAGATCAACGAAGAACAAGTTATCGAGATGAACAGTTACCGATCACAATCAGTAAGAATTTGCATGATTTTAAGCTAAACGCGTGTAGGAGGTAAAACGAGAGTAAAAGTGAAATTGAAAATTTAGAATGGTGAAAAAAAATGAACGAGTTTGGTCATGGTATATATACCCGTGACCCAAACACGTGTAACTTAGGTCAAACACGTGGATAAAAGCCAAACGCGTGTAGTCAGCCAAACACGTGAAGGAAACTCCAAACGCGTGGTGTAAGCCAAACGCGTGAAATTTAACCAAACGTGTGGATTAGGTTACCACATGCTTAAAATCGTGTTCCCTGTAGCATCAAACACATTTTCAAAAACACTTAGATAAATTGCATACCTTTTACCTTCAAACCTGAATAACCAGCCAATACACAGGAAAGAGATAACCTGTATGAAACTCAATGATTTAACCCCCTGAAAATCAAGTCATCATTAGCAGATAAAATTTTAACAATCAAACCTGATAATCGTGACTTTAGTATATACCTGGATCAACTGAAAAACCATTTCAGAAACTTTGGTAAACTTACACAACAAGTTAATGTGATGTATAAAACCATAAACTAACGGACATTTGAAACATAGATACCAGGTAAGATACTATTTAACAACTTTGGAAAAACACAAAATTCCAATATCGAAAGTCCTGCACACTTAAAAGAAACTCATCAATGCATCAATATCAACAGATAACATTATTTTAAGCGTGCAAAGAAGGTATCTAATTAAAGACCTATGGTCAGTCAATTATCATCGTCAAGCATATCTTTTCACCAAAAACAAATTGAAATCTCAAAAATATATCAGAAAGATCATTTCCTAAACTTAAACACATTAATGTCCATATCAGAAAACAATCTTTTAACATGATACTTCAAGCAATCAAGTTAAGGACCATATAGCTGACAATAGAATCATTAGATGCTTATCAACTCTCTCGTGCAATAAGAAATAGTGTTGACACAACTACTTGACACATAAGATTGTAAGTACAAAAATAAAAATAAAAATAAAATAAAATAAAAATAAAAATAAAATAAAATAAAAATAAAAATAAAAATAAAAACTTTAAATCTAAACCACATTATTTATTTACAAGAAATTCTAAGTTTCTGCGGATTAGATCAGATTAGCAATTACATAAGCCTACAAGTGAGAAATAGTTCTCTTATTATTAGTTATGAACAGTGACTCGACAACGATTACCGGTATATTTGTCCTCTTAAACACTCGGTACTTCCAGTTTCCTTTGGTTTGTGACACTTTCGTATTACTTGAGCCAAGGACAGTCACCATGTAACCTAGTAAGTTACTCATGTCACATTATTATTAATGTAAATGTGTATCCCACAATCAAGCATACACTTAAGATCGACAGAGCATTAAAGTCCTTAACCAGATGTGTTTATAAGCGTTACAACTTTGAAGTCACCATGGTTAATGATCTTACGATCAAAGGTCAGAACAAACACATTTGATGCTTAGTGCATGATTCGAATTGGCTATTCTTGATTGCTTCTTTGAAATTAACTTCATTGATGTGCAGCAATTTGATACTTCGGAAATATTTGATGATATTTCTTGACTATTCTTCATTATTTCTTTATTCTTCGGTACTTTGTTTTAGCCAATCGAGATCATGATGGTTTTAATAGTTGCTTTAGAAGCTAAAACCCATTTTGTTCTGTTTAGATTGACATACACGAATGCATGCGAATCCCCCCTATGGTTTACAAACACATCCAATCTCAAACCAAATGCTAAATCTTTCTTAAGTATTAAGGATGGCAAATCAATTCACAAGGAAGAGTCCATATTCAAAGCCACATGCTGACGTGTTACCCACAAATACGGTTATTGAACAGTTAATATTCAGGGAAACCTTCGGTACTTTGTGTCTACCGATACATCCTTAGAAGTAGTCACGGAACTAAGCTGTTATATTACGATTAAGCAAGCTTAAAAGCTAAAACATCCTCACTTCTAATCGTCTTAAAGCATCAACTTAAAACTCTATCTTTTTTTTTTTTTTTTTTTTTTTTTTTTTTTTTATGACACTAAGTATATACAGACTTAAACTAGACACTCTTTTTGTATTTTTATGACTCTAGCTATTTACAGACTTAAACTAGACACAAATAAAATAAAATAAAATATACAAAAAGATATTTCTTTGAGAGATCTAATATGAATCAGCATTCTTCATACCATTTAGAAGAATCAGCTTTTCAAAGCGAGTCTTATCAAATGCTTTAGTATACAAATCAGCTAGATTATCATCAGTTATAACTTTTTCCAAATGAATTAACTTCTTTTGGGCACAGTCACGCAAAAAATGATGTCTAATGTCAATATGCTTGGTGACTTTATGCAAGACAGGGTTATTAGTTATATCTATAGCTGACTTATTATCAATCTTAATAGGGGTATCAAGAAAATCCATACCGTAGTCTCGAAGTTGTTGCTGAATCCATAATACCTGGGAACAGCAGCTTCCAGCAGCCATGTACTCTGCCTCACATGAAGACTGAGCTACCGATGTCTGCTTCTTACATTGCCACGATACAAGTCTCCCTCCTAAGAATTGACATCCGCCAGTCGTAGACTTCCTATCATTGTTACAACCTCCAAAGTCCGAATCAGTGTAAGCAACAAACTCAAACGTTCCTCCCAACGGATACCATAGACCAAGTCCTTGGTTTCCTTTTAAATATCTGAGGATCCATTTTGCAGCCGTTAAATGTGACTCTTTCGGATTTGCTTGAAATCTAGCACACAGACAAACAGCAAACATGATATCTGGACGCGAAGCAGCATCAGCAAACATGGAATTTTAGTTGGATCTCTTGAACCACTGGATTGACCAACCTCAGTTGTAGGAACAACTCCGGTTGGTGGTATATCAGCAGTAGTAGATGCAGCAGGAGCAACCTCAGAATCATAATTGAAGTGATCTCGAACAATAACAACATCTTCATCAATAGGAGTACCAGGAAAAGAAATTGGACCCTTAAGTGAAGTAAACACACTATCATAAGCAAAACTTGACTCAGAACCAGCATGAGTAGCCGGTTTATAACTGACAATCACGACATTAGTACCAAGATCGACTCTACCAGTCTGAGAATTGAAAACCCGACGAATGGATGTTCCTGGTTTATATCCAAGAAAGAAACCTTCTTCAACTTTAGAATTAAACTTTGGTTGAGGAGAAGTTTTCAGAAAAGTACATGGAACACCAAACGGTTCCAATCCAGACAAATCAGGTTTTCGTTTGTTGAGAAGTTCATAACAAGTTTTATTAAACCTTTTAACAGTTAACACCCGATTTAACACATGACAAGCTGTGTTAACAGCTTCCGCCCAAAACATAGTCGGTAGGCCTGAATCAGCAAGCATAGTTCTGGCAGTCTCGATCAAGGTCCTATTCTTTCTCTCAGCAACTCCATTTTGCTGAGGTTCATACGGAGCACTAAATTGATGTTGGATTCCTTTAGACAAACAGAAAACATCCATCACCGAGTTTTTAAACTCCGTGCCATTGTCACTCCTGATTCGTTTGATCTTCGTGTTGTAGAGATTCTCAGCCTCAGTGAAAAAGTTAATCAGAATCTCCGTAGTCTCATCTTTGGTAGCTAAGAAGAAAACCCATGAAAACCTTGAATAATCATCAGTGACAACCAAGCAGTAGTACATTCCCCCTCTACTCCTAACATTTACTGGACCAAAGAGATCCATATGAAGTAACTCAAAAGGAGCGGCAATTGAATTTTGTGTCTTGGGCTTGTGAGGCTTTTTCTGTTGTTTGCCTTTCAAGCATGGAACACATCTATCTTCCAATTCAAACTTCTTTTTAGGAACACCTTGAACCAGATCATTCTTCACAATGTAATTCATCTTTCGGAAATGTAGATGTCCCAATCTTCTATGCCATAAGAGAGAATCACTTTCGCTTGCCTTAGACAACAAACAAACTTCCTTCTGCACATTCTTGGTTCCTAACACTAAACCATAAATATCTCTTTTACGAGGAGCAGTCAACAATATCCAATCATCTGGAATAACAAAACCCGGTTTCAAAACGAATGCAACTTTGTTGTTGAAGAAAACTGAATTTCCTCGGTCACAAATTTGTGATACACTCATCAGATTATGAGTAAGTTCTTCCACGTAATTGACATTCTTTAAAGTAAGTTTTCCATCGACGACATAACCTTGTCCTGAGATATGTCCGCCCTTGGAACCAGCAAAATTTACATGTGAACCTTTAATATTTACAAAATCGGACAGAAGTCTTCTGTCCCCTGTCATGTGCCTAGAGCAACCGCTATCAACATACCAAATACTTATAGGAATTGGTGGTAGCCCCTGCACATGAAACAAAAGCAGATCAGTTATCAAGGACAACCCAAGCCTTTATAGACTTGGGTTTACCATTCTCGTCCTTAACAAGCATTTCAGTCCAATATCCATTGCTCCCAGTAGGTGCCTTGGATGTTTGCTGAGCATGCTGTAAAGGTCTATGCACTTGTTGAAAACGAGATGTGTTACGGTCATAGTAGTTCTGTCGATGATGCCTTGAATTTGCATTTTGTGATGACTGACCAAATCTATTTCTAGGAGAAATATATCTTGGTGAATCATTTCTTTTAGTCACCGGTGGAGCAAGTTTAACATTAGCTTGATTACCCATCCCATTAGAGCTACTTGACACTATCTGTCGTTTACCATTTCTTCGCTCAAAAGAAACATGAGAATTAGGGGATGATCCTCTACTTTGATTTGACTTAGCAGGAGAAACAGACTGTATAGAGGACTTCCTAACTCGGTTGGGACAACAACTATACACATGTCCCTTTTCATAACAAGCAAAACAAGATCGTTGTGCTGACTTACTAGAAGATTGTTGAGCTAATGGTTTAGATGGAGGGGTATTCAAGATATTCTTAATCTCCTGAGTTGCTATTTCTTCCACAGTAGGAGCCTTAGTCTCAGAAGTTGAGGATGGTTTAGTGACAATAGGTTCAGGTTCAGTGACATACTTAACCTCAGTTGAATTAATTTGAATTCCTTTTTTAACAAACTTCTTACTTGGCTGTGGTATGTTATGGTTTTTGGTACTTAGTTGTCTAGGAATGAACTTAACTTGCTTAGGTTCAGTGGAGACGGATGGCTTAGGATAGTCAGTAAGCACTGGTTTAGCAGAATTAGACTCAGCCAAATCTGGATAAACAGGGTCTAAGTTGTTGTTAAAAGGAGGTCTCACATCAGTGTAATCAGCTCCTAGTCCTGTTTTATCCTTAGAGTGTCTAGGTTTACCTAAGGAAGCTATCAGATCACTTCCTCTCCATTTAGACAAGGTAGTCTCATGTTTAGTAATAGTAACCCTAGCATCAGCTAAATCCTTCTCTTTCTTACCAATTTCATTAGAAAGAAAGACTATCTTTTCATTTGCCAGATTTTCCCTAAAAATTGTTTCTTTCAGTTTGTCTTTTAAGGCAGCATTATCATTGTCAAGTGACTTAATCCTACTCTTAAATTGACGTTCTTGATCAAGTAAAACACTATTCTTAGAGAAAAACGAACTACGTTCCTTGCTGATAGTTTCATAGCTAGCGGCTAACTCTAAAGTCTTGGATGAGGCAATACTATGTTGTTGCATCAAATATTTAACAAACATACAAATACGATGAACAGTCAAATAAGAAAAAGTTACCTGTTTCTCTCGATCATCGCAGTCAGCCATATACGCAACAAAGTCTGATATTGTCATACCTTCAGGAATATCAAAATCATCAGCTTCTGTAGAAATAGCCTTATCCAATTTTGCACTTGAGCTCAGCGATTGCTTATCACTCTGGCTGCCTGTCTTATCAGTAGATTCATCGATCTTCATATCAACCTTTTTAGTCTTTACTGCTTCCACTGCATCCTTTTCATGTTTTTCAGCCTTTTCATCATCAAAAAACTTTAATGCAGCTTCTGTAGCAGCAACCTCTTCACTTGTATAAAGAGCATAATCAAACGCAACACCTCCGTCATCAATCATGTTAGCTATTTCATCATGAATCTCAACTAGTAAAGCATTTTCAGGTTCATTCTCCTTTGTCCAAAAGTAAGTACCATCTTCCTGTCTTGCCACCATGGCTTTTTCAGGATTTTGAACCTGATTTTCCGTAGGAAGTTCCTGAATGATCATTCCATCATGCTCTGTAGCCTTGGTTGATTTGTTTTGATTTCCAGCTTGCACACTCCCTGATTGTAATTCTGACGGTTAGCCGTAGAATTATCAAAACGCTTTGGTCTTTGACATTCCTTAGCAAAATGACCAAAACCATCACAATTATAACACTTAACCTTCGACTTATCAAATCCTCTATTCCTGTCAGTTGCAAGATTTCTTCCAGTACGTTGCATAAAACGACGAGCTTTTATAGTAAGCATAGCCATTTGCCATTTCAAGTCCATTTCCTCTAAATCATCAGGATCAATTTGTTCAAAATCTTTATCAATCAAACTTGGATCTGAAATTTTGCCATTGATAAATGCCTCATGAGCAGAACACATTGCAGCATATACTTGCATACGTCCTTCAGCAGATTGCATACTCAATGGCATCGAGCGAACAGTTGTATTTCCACTGTTTCTTGATCCACTGCTATTCTTAGTTACAGACGAATTGTCATAAACCATGTATCCAACAATTCCATCAGGATCCATAACAGGATGAATGGTTTCAGTGGATAAAAGAGCAGTAGTTCCACTTCCAGAAGTAGAGGAAGATGAAGACAATAGATTATCAGCATTAGCATGATAAAGATTTGGATTTTGTTGAAAAACAGAAAGCTCATCTTTTGCTTTACGCTTCATTTCCCTGTTCTTTACTTTTGAGACAATCTCTGCCAAGGTATAAGATTCATAATTTTTCTCTTCTTGAAGACTATGCACGAAGTCATTCCATTTGTTCGGCAGAGAATCCAAAAATTTATCTACTAGTTTATTTTGTGTAAATGTAACTCCAAAATATCCCAGTTCAGTAATCAGATGATTAAAACGAGTTATTAAATCATCTAAACTTTCAGATTTCAACCCATTAAAGACTTCATATTGTCTGTTCAGCAGTTTAATTCTTCCCTTTTTCATCAACTCATCACCTTCACAGTGTGCGTTTAAAGCATCCCACAAACCTTTAGAGGTCTTATGTTCTCCAAGAAGATGAATTGCGTCCCGAGGTAAACACATTTCTAAGTTCGACAAGGCCTTTCCTTCAATGGCATATTCTTTCTTCAACACTTCAGTCATATCCCCAATCTTGTATAGGACCTCATTTCCATGAACATCTTCATGAGTTGGCCACTCATATCCTTCAGTAATCATCACCCATTGGTTGAAATCAGTAAGGCGAATATAGGATTCAAAGCGTTTTTTCCAACTCCAGAAATTCTCAAGCTTTATCAACTTTGGAGGTGAATTGGTACGACCGACTTCATGATCGTGAAGAATTAATGCATTAATGTATTGGGCCTCTTTGGATGAAGCTGCAGGTATTCCAGACATCATCGAAACACGACAAAGGAAAAAATTAAAATAAAAGAACAAGAACACGTGTTTGAGGTAAACACGTGTTTAGGGTAAAATGGAAGAAACACGAGTTTGACAAGAGAGCACGTGTTTAGAAGACAAACACGTGTTAAGATTGAACACGGCTTTAGCACAGACACACGTGTTTAATACAAGCACGTGTTTGGATTAGGGGTAACACGAGTTTAACGAAAGGCAAAGTTAAACACGTGTTTTGATGAACAGTTGCACCAAATTTTGCACGATTTGAAGCAAAATTAAGCCAACAAAGCGATCTCGAACCTTCAGATTAAAAAAAAATCTATTGGCTCTGATACCACTTGTAGGTCCTTGTGGACTGATCGTCAACGAGAACGCTTATAGTTATGACAAGAGTGCGGAATCCTCTCGTGATAACCCGTTTGCTTAATTATATTATCGTCTTTCGTTGTTGAAACAACCTAAGACCTTAAACGCGCGCGAGTTTACAATTGCACAGAATTTCTGTGTATTGAAACTCTGTGCAATTGTAAACTCGCGCGCGTTTAAGGTCTTAGGTTGTTTCAACAACGAAAGACGATAATATAATTAAGCAAACGGGTTATCACGAGAGGATTCCGCACTCTTGTCATAACTATAAGCGTTCTCGTTGACGATCAGTTCACAAGGACCTACAAATCCATGGTGATCTCTTCCCACTTCCATTTGGGAATTTCCAACGGTTGCAACATACCATAAGGCTTTTGATGCTCCGCTTTCACTTGTGCACAAGTCAAACACTTTTCGACATATTTCACCACATCCCGCTTCATTCCGGGCCACCAATATTCTATTTTCAAGTCATGATACATCTTTGTAGCACCGGGGTGAATAGAATATTTGGATTTGTGAGCTTCATCAAGTAGAATTTGTTTCAACTCACAAGAGAAAGGAATCCAAATTCTCCCAAAACGAACGGTAAGGCCACGAGAATCCTTGGTAAAATAGTGTATTTGGCCTTGAATTCTTTCTTTCTTAGGATCTCGTTGCAAGGCTCTCTCTTGAGCTTCTCTAATTTGATCGAAGAAGTCATTGGTGATCAAAACCCAAAGGGGAGAAACGACTAGAGCATGATGAGAACTCTTTCGACTCAAAGCGTCCGCTACAACATTAGCCTTCCCGGGATGATACAAAATTTCACAATCATAATCTTTCAAAAGATCTAACCATCTTCGTTGGCGATTGTTGAGATCTCTTTGCTCAAAGAAGTACTTGAGACTTTTATGATCGGAATAAATGGTAAACTTGACTCCATAAAGGTAATGGCGCCAAATTTTTAAAGCAAAAACCACCGCCGCTAACTCCAAATCATGTGTAGGATACCGTTTTTCATGCTCTTTCAATTGCCTTGAAGCATAGGCAATGACTTTACCTCGTTGCATAAGAACACAACCTAGGCCATTAAATGATGCATCGCAATACACCACCATATCTTCAAGTCCATCCGGTAAAACAAGGACCGGTGCTTGACTTAGCCTTTCTCGAAGTTGTTGAAAGGCCATCTCTTGTTCGCTTTTCCATTCAAACTTGATATTCTTACGAGTCAACTTGGTCAATGGGGTAGCTATTTTTGAAAAGTCTTGGATGAAACGGCGGTAATAGCCCGCTAGACCAAGGAAACTCCTAATCTCCGACGGATTTTTAGGTTGCTCTCACTTCATCACCGCATTAATCTTAGCCGGATCCACCATAATTCCTTCACTATTAATAACGTGACCAAGAAATTGCACTTCTCTTAGCCAAAACTCACATTTGGAGAATTTGGCATAGAGTTTCTCCTTGCGTAAAATTTCCAACACCTCCCTTAAATGAACTTCATGATCGGAAGAACTCTTGGAATAAATGAGAATGTCATCAATAAAAACAATCACGGACTTGTCCAGCATGGGACGACAAACACGATTCATGAGGTCCATGAAAGCCGCGGGAGCATTAGTGAGACCAAAAGGCATGACAACAAACTCGAAATGACCATAACGAGTACGGAAAGCGGTTTTGGGAATATCTTCATCACGTACTTTGAGTTGATGGTAACCCGAACGAAGATCAATTTTAGAGAAATATAATGCTCCTTGAAGTTGATCGAATAAATCGTCGATTCTAGGCAAAGGATACTTGTTCTTTACGGTGACTTTGTTGAGCTCACGATAGTCGATACACATACGCATGCTTCCATCCTTTTTCTTAACGAAAAGTACCGGTGCGCCCCAAGGAGAGTTACTAGGTCGAATAAAACCTTTATCAAGTAGTTCTTGTAATTGCTTCATCATCTCTTGCATTTCCGTTGGAGCCAAACGGTAAGGAGCTTTAGCAATGGGGTTAGCCCCCGGAATGAGATCAATTGAAAACTCAACTTGCCGTTCGGGGGGAATACCTGGCAAGTCTTCGGGAAAAACATCGGCAAATTCACTAACGATTGGAATGTCTACGATAGCTAAAGGTTTCTTTTCAACATTAACAATGTGAGCAAGGTAAGCATGACATCCATGAGACATATAGCGTTTGGCACGAGCAAAGGTACAAACGGATATAGAACGCTCCTTCCTATCACCATAAACCACCAAATCTTCACCTTTGGAGGTCTTTACATATATTGCCTTTTCATCACACGCGATTTTAGCGTTAAAAGAACTCAACCAATCCATTCCCAAAATTATGTCAAACTCTCCCATCGGAAAAGGAATTAAATTGGCTTGAAAGAGTTCCGAAGAGATTTTGATCTCACACCCTATATACACATCCTTCACTAATTCCATCCTACCATTACCAACCTCAACTTGCAAAATATTATCTAGACTTGACTTTGACACGGGAATAACATGAATTACTCTAGTTGCAACAAATGATCTATTTGCCCCCGAATCAAAAAGAATTCGCATTGGCACATTATATACGAGGAATGTACCTGTGACAACATCATCCGTGCTCCTTGCTTGCTCCACCGTGAGTTGAAAGGATCTTCCTCGTGGATTTCCATGTGCTTGGACATTCTTTCTCTCCGCCTCCTTTCTCCTCTCTTCAAGTCTCTCTTCCTCGGTCAATTTAGGACATGAGCTTCTCATGTGACCCTCCCCGAAGCACTTAAAACAAATGACAGGTTTTCGAGGCTTGGACTTGCACTCCCGGCTAGTGTGTCCCGGCTTCCCACAAGTATAACATCCCTTATCCGATGCCTTGCACATTCCCGAGTGATTCTTCTTGCATTGACGGCAAAAGGGGTGTTTCTTCTATGTGAGTTGTTACCGGAGCTACCCTCTTGTCTAAACCGTTTGTTAGGAGAGTTCGTTTCTTCATGCTTCCTTTTCAATTCACCTTCCTCCCCCTAGACTGCTCAATCTCATGATCCCTAGCCACATCCGCCAACATGGAGAAAGAATCCATTTGACGTAGGCTTATCTTCTCCCTCAAGCTCTTCTTCAGCTTCATATAAAATTGCTCCTTTAGCAATTGATCGTTCTCAAGAAATTCCGGACAAAATTGAGCTTTATCCAAGAATTGAGCTCGGAATTCATTTAAGCTCAAGGTGCCTTGACAGTCATTGAGAAATTCGCTTCTCAACTTGGTCACTTCGGCCTCCGATCTAAATTCCTTGAAAAACATAGTCTTGAATTCGGGCCATTCTACATGATCTAAAGCTTCCTTCTTAATTGCCAACAAACCATCCCACCATCTCTTCTCACTGTTCCTTAGCATACCAACCGCAAAGATGACCTTCAAGTGTGAGGGGCATTGACTAGTGCGGAACGCCCCTTCTATCTCCGATATCCACCGAGTGCAAACGATGGGATCACGATCACCGTGATACTCAGGTGGGTGGCACACTTCAAAGTCTCGAAAAGTGAACTTCTTCTTATAAACCTTCTCCCCGGTTACTTCCACCTCCCTTTCATCTTCAGCCTTCTTGCCTTTTTCTTTGGCATCTCTTTTCTCAAACTCCCGTTGCACATTGACCGCAACCTCTTCTCTAATCATTTGAGCAATGTGATCATTCACAGCTCCTTCTAAAGTTTGATTCAATCTTTTTAATAAAAGAGGAGTATACTTCTCCAATGCTCTCCCTATTTGGTTCGAGATATCCATACTATCCTCGGCAAATATGGGCTCTTCTTCTTCGTTCTGGTCGTTGTGCTCATCTTCGTCATTATGATAATCGGCCATACTATAATAAGAGTAGATAACACGGATTTAATCACGCAACCTATCTATCTCTACGACCAGAAGCCAAAACCTATAACTTTATACTAAACCGTCCCAAGGTTTGCTGCTGTTAGTTTATAAAATTGTTAGTATTTCAACCACAATAAGGCCGGCTTCTTATTGTGCTTTAATACTCGCAAGTTTATAAGCTAACATCATTAAACACTCTTTCGGTCCCATATAAAATTTCGGCTACCTAAGGTCGAGTCTCAACTAAGGTTTAAGTCTAGGCACTCTCTACACGAGGGAATACCTAAATCCCTTAAACCTTGGCTCTGATACCAACTTGAAAGGACCATAATCGATAAACCGAAAACTGAATATTTTTTTTTATTTTTTTTTTTTAAACAGAGGGTACCCACTGCGCCGCAGTGGGTTCGACACACTCCCACTGCGACGCAGTGGGACTCTACTGTCCAGCGTGACAAAAGTTCCCCCACTGCGCCGCAGTGGGGTTGAGACCCTCCCACTGCGCCGCAGTGGGATCCCACTGGTCTGAGACCTGAACAAATCCAGCAACCAGCTTCTTCCTTTATCACACTTACCCAAACTTTCATTCATTCAACTCATGACCAACATTTAAAACACCATCCAGAATTGGCAACAATCATAAAAACACATTTTTAAACATAGTTACAACATCAACTTGTTCCAAATCTCATTTTCAACATTAATGGGTCATTTACCCGTTTTGACACCATTTTCATCCAACATACACTAGACATCTTTCCAAAAGTTCTACACTTGAACATTTACAAAACTTTTACAAAAATATTCTTTTTAAACCAACATGTACCAAGAGCCATGAGAGGAGGGATTTCTAGGCCTCTAACCAAAAGATTGCCATTCATACAAGAATGACCTAGATACCTTCGAGTCTTGCAGCAACTTTACTTCAAAAAAAACTTCAAGCTTAACAACAACTAGTTCCTTCTCCCGGAACTACCTAAAAAGGTAAACAACTAAAATATAAGCAAAGGCTTAGTGAATATACTTGCATACAATTACGATTACGAAGGAGGGCAAAGTACAAGGACTATCACAAGTAACCTATAACATCGTCATGTCACATTTACTTGCTCACCTTGCACCCTAAACACATATATGGATTAACAACTTCAACATGGTGGTCTTTCCACACATGGATAATCAACTTCAACATGGTGGTCTTTCCACACATGGATAATCAACTTCAACATGGTGGTCTTTCCACACATAGACAATCCACTTCAACATGGTGGTCTTTCCACACATGGATAATCAACTTCAACATGGTGGTCTTTCCACACATGGATAATTACTTCAACATGGTGGTCTTTCCACACATGGATAATTACTTCAACATGGTGGTCTTTCCACACATGGATAATTACTTCAACATGGTGGTCTTTCCACACATGGATAATCAACTTCAACATGGTGGTCTTTCCACACATGGATAATCAACTTCAACATGGTGGTCTTTCCACACATGGATAATTACTTCAACATGGTGGTCTTTCCACACATGGATAATCAACTTCAACATGGTGGTCTTTCCACACATGGATACCAACATAACATAAAAGTATGCAAATATACTCACCTCCTCCGCAATTAGGACAACAATGCTAAAACGATTAAGCACAAACAAGCTTCAACCTATGATCATATCATAAAATGCATAAGCTTATATTCACAACTTGACTAGCTTAACCTAGCCATACTCAATCACTAGCCTTTCTAAACCCAAAACCCAACCCATTTGTCATTGAGTTGCTTTCATCTTTAACAACAACATTAGGTAGTTCATCCTACCAATTTCATCCATCTTTCAATAACTAGCAAAAATTCATCTTTTCACATTAACTAAAATTTTCACATGAACTTATCCATTTCATAATCAAACTCAACATATAACTCAATGACAACTAGGTTAACTAAGGAATTGGGGAGAATTAACCATAATTCATTTTCTAGCAAAAACCCCCAATTTGGTTCATCCATGAACCCTAATTTCAAAAGAAAGATGAAAAACTAAATTAGGGGAAATCAATACCTCGCAACAATAAGCTAAATCAAGACTTAGATGGAAAAATTCTTCTTCCCCTCTTTTCCTCTTTGAAATTCGGCCACCACCACCTTCCACCACAACCCTAACTTTTGAATTCTTGAATGAAGATTAATGATGGTGATAGTTATTGTTCTTGATTTAGAGAGAAATAGCTTTGATTTCCTTTGCATGAGATGGAATTGGAAGAAGAAGTAATAGGTGATGGAGTGCTAGCCAAAATATTGAAATGGGAGGTGAGTCATGAAATTGAAATGGCTGGCACATCATGGGGATGCCACGCCCTTACTACTTTTTGGTAATAACATACCCGCTATCCGCTAAAGTTCCAACTAAATTAACCCCATATCCAAAAATAAAATACTAGGAATTTAATTTAATGTCAAAACTATAAAAAGGGGTTAATTTCTTTTACCTTAAAATCTTCGGGGTGTTACATGTAGTCAATTTTTATAAGGCAATAAACATAAACATCATTAATTTCTATGGATAGTTCTACAAGACCCAACCATGTTTTGAATCCCGGCATACAGGTAAAAACATCACATGCTTCTACACTAGTCCCAGGCAATGCCAACTGATCTAGGTTCCATTGGCCTAGAACTGATAGGTAAAGCAGCTATTTAGGCCACTCAAAACGTACTCGTTAGTTTGTCGGGATAATGGTACCGGAGTGTAACCAACTATGAACAAAAGGTTATGTAATGTAACCAACTATTCGACTAGCTAGCTATGTAGTGTAACCAACTTTGTTTTTTAGGTTATGTCATGTAAGTTACCCGCTACTTCAAGTTTCCATCCGGTTAAGCCAAAAATAAAGTTAGAGATAATGGCACCGGAGTGTAACCAACTATGACCAAAAGGTTATGTAATGTAGTGAACTACTCGACTAGCTATGTAGTGTAACCACCTTTGTAATTCCACTAACAAAAATAAAGTTATAAAATTATTCATTTTTTTGGCTTCTTTTATCTTCTTCATTTCATCACACGGATTATACAACACAACCCAAAATGAGAATCTAAACCCAAATATATTAACCCACCCGATTCATCATATCATCATCAATCAATATATCTTCTTCTATCTATCACTATATATCTATATCTATATCTATATAAATTTCTCCTTCGCCGTCGTAGACAAATGGTTTCACCACGCCGATTCATTCTATAATATTAATCACCACACTATACCATGATCAGATACCTCAATGAGTTTTGCTTTATTGGATTCCACAACTATTATCAAAGATTCGATTGGCAATGATTCAAAGATCATGTCGCCGAAATCTACTGATATTCTTCATTGTTGCCGGAATCTGCTGCTGGTTGGTGGGATCCGCTACTGTTGCTGCTGCCATTCACCATCTACTCGATAAATATCCATCTATTAATCTAGCCATTTACACACAAATTTGATTTCTCAATAAAACCCACAAATCTTCAAACTCAAACTGATAGAAAAGAGAGGTCGCTTGTTGCCAAAATCTTCAAAATAAAAACCGGTGGTAATGGTGGCTGAAAGGTGGTGGTTGTGGCCGGAGGTGAAAGAGAAAGAAGAAAGAGATAGAGAGAAGAGGTGTAAATATATATAATTGTATATATATATATATAATGTGTATATATATATAATTGTTTTTATATAAATAATTAGAAAATATATATATTCTTAATATATGTGACACGTGGCTTTTTTTTAATAAAAAAAAGAATAAAAATGAAAGTGGTAACCGGCAACTTGTTTCCCATCCGGTTGCTTACATTACATAACCCAACAAACAAAGGTGGTTACACTACATAGCTAGTCGAGTAGTTGGTTACATTACATAACCTTTTGGTCATAGTTGGTTACACTCCACTTCCATTATCCCTTAGTTTGCCATATCAACCACACCTCAGCACTATTAAAACCGATACACTCTGGGTAATGACACATCATCGATTCCTAATCAATTTATGTTTTTTGAATTAAATCTTCACAAATATCAAATGACAAGTACAATAAAGCTAGAAATTAAAGAATATTACAGTGAAACCTCTGTAAATTAATAATGTTAGGACCAACACATTTAATCAATTTAACGAGATATTAATTATCATATCGATAAATCAATAATTTATTAATTTAAAGAGGTTTTATGATGTAAATTTTAAAGAAAACATTCGTGAGTACGAGACCTTGATTACGAGTATACATTATCAACACAAAATAAATGTGAATCACTTGCAAAATCCGATTGATGACGAAGTTGAGGATGATTTAAGGATATAACTCTTCACAACTTATTGTTGCAATACGAGTACACAATGTTCAAACTCTTACACTGCATTCTTGAGTTTTTTTTAGATGGGATAGGGAAATGATAAAAGTCCAATGATGAGATTTAAAGATAAACTCAATATAGATTTAAAGTTCTACCAAAAACAAGTGACTATACATCATTTTCTACTAAAATTTTGAATATTTTAGTAGTTATTAATTTATAGTTTTTGGGACCAATATAAATACACTGTGATTTAAAAAAAAAAATTATCTTATTATTTTACCGATTGGGGTATAATTTTATATTGTTCCAAATTGAAACCAGACAAATTGTTAATTTTATCGAATTTATTAATTTAAAGAGGTTTTATGATGTAAATTTTAAAGAAAACATTCGTGAGTACGAGACCTTGATTACGAGTATACATTATCAACACAAAATAAATGTGAATCACTTGCAAAATCCGATTGATGACGAAGTTGAGGATGATTTAAGGATATAACTCTTCACAACTTATTGTTGCAATACGAGTACACAATGTTCAAACTCTTACACTGCATTCTTGAGTTTTTTTTAGATGGGATAGGGAAATGATAAAAGTCCAATGATGAGATTTAAAGATAAACTCAATATAGATTTAAAGTTCTACCAAAAACAAGTGACTATACATCATTTTCTACTAAAATTTTGAATATTTTAGTAGTTATTAATTTATCGGATATCAATTTATAACGGTTAACTGTGTATGGTTTCTCATTTCTTTTACGTTGTTTCTTTATTATATCCTGCACACCCTCAACCATCATTCATTTGTGGTGAAAACATTTCTTCTTTTTTTAAAATATGTCTCAAACATTAAGAGAGACACCTTTTAATCCAATTGTTCCAATAAGTAGACAATTTTGATGCTTGAGATTATTTTGCTAATTAATTACTTCTAAGATATGTTTAGGAACACATCTTCAATAGAATACACTCTTACGATCGCAACTTTTTATTGATTGTATATGTTTCTAAGAAGGGAAGTGAAGATGAAAACAACTTGATTAAATTCTTGAAACACTTTTGAAATTCTAGGTTATTTATTGCACATGAACGGTATGTTACATTATGTAAGGCACATATCATAATCCAATTATTCATAATCATATAAAAAACCTTGCTATTCAAGAACAATGAACCCTTCACACCTAATGATACTTAACCCTTACATCTTAATTAGCTCTTGCATCTTATTGGCTTCCACGTAGTGAGTGCTCAGTAGGGGACGGTAGTGATTGTTGGCTTTTGATTTGGCTTACCAACATCACCAGGGGATTGTTGTGCGTGCCGGGTTGGAGGCGAGTCACTAACACCTTTAGAGGGTGATTTTATGTGTTGGGTTGGATGTGGTACCGAACTGGGAGGAGCTGGCTTTGTGTGTATGGAATTAGGAGGCGAACATGTAAAATAGCAAATGCATGATTTGTCTTTTTGACATCGCGCAACTTCTCCTTTCGCCAATCCTGTACAGGATTCTACGCACACCATGTCGTCTGCTGGGTTTTCGCATAATCCTTGATATGTCCTACTTCTGCATATTCTTCCTGGAAGTTGGGCCTCTATTTCTGTTCATTAAGTTGGTTAACTCAGATTTGAAGTAGATAATTATCATAATATCTAAAATACAGTAATAAAGTACTTACTTGATTCATCTCATGATAGCTGTTTTGTTTTGAAATTTTGAACTCTTTCTTTTTCAATATTGACCTAGCTTTTTTTATCCGTTATCCGTATTATATAATACTCGACGCGAATATATGAATATATTAGGTTTTAAATGTATTTTCATTGCTAACAATATCATCGAAAGTATATAATGTTACAAACAAAATTATTGAAGTACAAATTTGGGGAAAAAAAAACTTAAAAAGTCAAAACATAAAACTTGTAATGGGACGGATGAAGTATTTATTTCAAAGGTCAAATCATATGTTGCTTAGAACGTGCAATCCGGATATCAAAATTTCAAAATACCGCATTATAAAGTTAAGAATCGTGTTAAAAATCTACAAATATTTCTATATTGTCATTCAAAGGTTAGAACTTAAAACGTTTTGCTCGTTGGATCATTACATTACATTTTAGCTGAATACAATGCTGCCTGATACATAAGTTTAAATGCGAACCCCTCATATATTAATTTATTAATATTTGTTTTGTATAATGAATAAATGATTTGATTTCATGTTTTTTATAGATTAAAATGTAAGAATGTAAAGGGTTTGACATCCAAGCTTAGATCGATGTTGGAAGACGTATTCAATTCGGCCTTTTAAACAAGGAATGAATTCTTATATTGGTATAATGATATATGCATATATAAAATTTCTTCTACAACATACATTTTTATAATGTTTCATATGTGAACGAACTTTAAAAACATGTGATTCAATATAAAAATTAAGAGTTCTCATGGTTTTTATAAAAAAAATGGTTTCGAAAATAAATAAAATATATACACACATATATAAACTAATTCAGCACCTGATATAGTAAAAACTGAAAGGAGTAGAAGGCCCACCAAGAAATTAAATGAACTATTTCCCATTCTTGAGTTTATGGAGAAGTTTAAGAATATAGTGTATTTATAAGAGAAAATTAGGAATTTTGGTTAATGTTTGTGCATATGGTGTTGCTTATATTTAATTACTTCACAATTTACTAGTACTATATTACTAATAACTAGCAATTTCCATATGCTAACAATTTTGTTATAATATTCTCAATTATAAATTTTACGCGTAAATTTCTACTATATATCTCTTAAATATTTCTATTATATTTCCACTTTATTAACAATACTTCATCAATTCCTTATCACTTTATTCGACCCACTAGGTCACCGATAGCTTGCCGATTAAGCGACGAAGGTAAATGATTTTGCAAAGCGACTAGATGTTGCAAACTGGTCCGTTGAAAACACTCTTACCGCCTAGAAATAAAGAACCACACTTCATTTCTTCCTTAGCCTTTTGTCTGAGAATTTCAATAAAACAACAATTTATGTTTTTTTAAAGGGTGATGATCTGTACACTACCTGTTTTTGACCGTACACCACCAAATGTGTTTTGAAGTGTTGTACAGTATAATATTATATAACATATTTGGTGGCGTACGGTCAAAATCTGGTGGTATACAGAAGGCATAAGAGAAAGTTCCCATCTTTATTCCGTTTATTTCCCGTATTCACAACACACAACACCACCAACAGAACGAAACAATATTGATCAATTAAACAAGTAAAATCCAAGCTCATAAGCTATAAAGTAAATTTTCATTCAGTCATTTCGTCAAACAGATTGTGTGTAAGTAATAACACTTCAGATACAATTCAGCCACACACTTATTTATCAACTTCTCCTGTTTGTTGCAGATGATCAGATTTTAACCAAACACGTCAATCAAACAATTACGCTTTCCTCTCGGTTATCAAATACGAAAAAAAATATTAAAGATTAACAACAAATTGCACACAATAAATTAAACACACGCTTATTTCATACGAAATTCTCGATTTTGATTGTTTTTAGTCGATATGAAAACAAATTTATTATATTCTTTGAACACTTCTGGAATAATGATAAGTTATTTATTTCACATGGGCTGGGTTGGATGTGGTACGGAACCAGGCAGAAGGAGCTGTGAATTATAGTCGGACACTTTGTAAAATAGCAAATGCATGTTTTGTCTTTTAGACATGCGTAATATGATGCTTTCGCCAATCCTAAACAGGATGCTTCACACACTGTGTGGCCGTTTGCAATGTTTTAAAAACCTGTATTTTAGTTGTATCGGTGCGGAAAAATTTTACGGTATTACCGGTATTATCGATATTACCAGAAATACCGGCCGATACGATTATTTTAATTTCTATTATTTTTTTATATAAAAATCCTACAAAACTTGTTAAAATTTAACGAAAATAGTCAAAATACAATTGTAATTCACTAAAAAATAATACTAAATAGGTATTGAATAGTGAAAATACCGGAAAAATACCGGGCTTAAAATACCGGAGTACTCTCCGATACCGGTAATACCGGCCGGTATATACCGGTATTTAAAACATTGGCCGTTTGGTGTGTTTTCGCACAATCCTTCATATCTCTTGTTTCTGCATATTTTTGAGGGATCGGCCTCTATTTCTGTTCATTAAGTTAGTCAACTCTCAGATATAAGCATAATATATAGGGTAGGGTTAACGGGAGAACAACAAATATGGAGAGAACGATAAGAACCACTAGTTTCCTTAACTAAGCAAAAGATGACGATAACTAAGCAATATTAGCTTTGGTAGATGAACGGTTAGTTAGGACTGTTAGCTTAACTAGAGATTTATGGCTGTTCATTCTTCCAACTGGATTAGAGCTTAGACTGCAACTGAATGCGATTATGTTTGCCATAGCACATTTAACCGGAATTTAATATGCCTAGCAATTAGAGCTATCTAGTTATTAGTATAGGTGTATTAATTGGACTTAATGATATACGTGCTTGTGTAGGAACTAGTTTAGATGTATGGTTCGCCTTAATTCTTACACTATTTAATGTGAACTAGTTGCATGCGGAGTAGGAGTATGAGTCATCTGGGGTCTCTGATAATGTCTATTGCATGAATAATGTAGTAATCTTAAGAAAGGCAATCAGTGGATTAATAATAAGAGTTCAAAGAACTAATAACGAGTAAAATATATACGCATCAAGTTATGTCGCTTTGCGCGTGGGGAACCACCGACCTGTCACCGCTGTCTTGATGTGAGGTATAAACTCTAACCATTAGTTGAGTTATGTCACTCTGCGCGTGGGGAACCACCGACCTGTCACCGCTGTCTCAACTATTAAAGATGATAATATCGTATAACTGCTTTAGTAACTAGCTAGCGAGCATGACTGTAGTGTAGGAGTATGCCTAAGTAGTGACTCACAAGTACACAAACGATGAATATAAGTGCCTTGCTAGTAGCTAGTAGCTAGTAGTTCTGATTGCTATACAAACCTTAATTAAGTGCTTAACTAGTCAGCAGAAAGAAGTAAGATTGAGTTGTAAGACATGTGGAAGTATATAAGTGTTTTAGAGGTATTAACACGAATAAAAAGTTAGCTTTTAGTTTTGATTGACTGATTATCTTGCCTCTAGCTATAGCTTACTGATTTTGTCTAAAGCTTTTTCAAATCATTTTGCATGACTAATCTTTCAAATGTTTTAATGAAGTAGAATAACTTTAACACTTAAGCTGTCCGCTCATCATTGTTTTATTTTCTTGGGCTGTTTGCTTGAGGACAAGCAAAGACTTAAGTGTGGGGTATATGATGAGCGTCCATTTTGTGATAAAAACCCCTATCGAAAGGCCTCATTTCTATGTCTTAAATGAGTTAATATTCCGGAACTATCAGTACTTAATGAGTCGTATGTTTACGCAGATTTACGGAAGATGCGAGTGAGGGTAAATGGCATCAAGTAACTCAAGATGAAGGCCTACGAAGTTACAAGACACAAGGAGGTGATTTGGGAGCCAACCGAAGCAAATTGAGAAGCAGCAGGAGCTGTTGCCAGCGCCGCTGGCCCATGTCCAGCGCCGCTGGGCGGCCCAGACCAGAAACTGACTTTAGCTCCTATTTAAGTCGAAGTAATCCTCAAAACCCTAAGAGAGAGCCGATTCAGCAGCCCTAGCCGTCCATATTTAACCCTAGGTCGACTTTGCAGATTCCAAGGAGGTTTTGGAACTTCTAACACCTTCCGATCTTCATCCTCAACCTAGATCTACTCTTTTACTTTACTTTCAGTTGGTAAACAATGTCTTTCATCTTTTCAGACTTTGTTATTCCTTTAATAATGTCATGCTAGTAGGCTGAATACTTGTTTGGATCAATGTGATCATGTAGACGCTTATTGTTTTACTTTATTTGTTAGATCGATTGGAGTGTGTTTTACTGTTTATCGTAGATCCATGTTTTACTAGTTCTTCATATTATTATCGGTTATATATCTGCATGTATTGATTTAATTCTGATGATCGGTCTATAATCATACACTAGGATTAATACATAAGGATGGAAAACGCTAGTCGGTCTATAACTAGATGTAAAAGGTGATTCACTTGTAACCGAGGGATCCAGAACCATAGTAATTAGGATGAATAGAACATGATGCTTAACAATGTCAAACGCGATCCTTTGACATGGAAACGAGCACTGTGGTCACCGGAGATAATTATTATCTGGTCATGGCTTAAGAGCCGGGTAACTAAAAGATGAATTAGTAACACAAACTTTAGGTCATTAATGCTTAAACAATGAATATAATGAGAATTTGTATATAGGGTAGTGTGAGTCTAGCGACAACACTAGTTAATTAGGCAAAGTGAATCTAACGAGAATCTGAGCCGTGATTAAGTTTCCAACAGACTAGCAAATGGGTAGGATAGTATTTGGTCGTACCATGAGATCGGAGATGCCAAACAAGTATTTTAATTTAATTACTGTTATTTGCTTTTTCAAACTATTTTCAGACTAAGCCTCTCGCTGAATAAGCGGTTGCGGCTTCTATTTACTTTTCATTATATTAATTAGTTAAATAGGAAATCATGACAACCCCACAACCGCTAGAATTACACATATTACTAGATTTGGTAAAGCAACGCGTCCCTGCGAACGATCCTGTAACTTATCACTAAACTATACTACATCCGATCGGGTTCTCTGCCCGTAGGTGTGTGTTTTAGGATAATTACTTGTACAACATTAATAAATTTAAAAGCAGAAATAAAAACCACCATCAAGCTTTTTGGCGCCGCTGCCGGGGACGCGACGCATTCTTAGTTTAGTAGTGTAGTTCGATCCTACTTTGTGTTTCGGCACGAGGTAGTTACTTTCAATACTTAGGTTTAAGTCATTTTAGGTTTAGTAGTCAAATTAGGTCAAATTAGGGTTTAGTGGTAATTTCATTTCATTTTTAGTTTAAGTAGTTTTCTTTTTCTTTTCACTTTTATATTGGTGCGTTTGATCTTTTTCTTGAGATTTGCAGGATTATTTAGGTAGTTGATGCGTTTATGATCGGGAACGGTTGTAAAGCGCCCGTCTTCAAGCCTAAGTAGACTCGGACGTAGGAGGAGATTCAACAAACCGATTTCACCACCCGTATGTAACCTAGAAAACCTTTTCAACGTAGATAACCCCTTAGGATCATCCGAAACCTCATCCGACACTATGTCGCAACCGAATTCACCAAGAGCCGATATGGACGAATTCGACCGACCCATGATGGAAAGGACGAGAGCCGTTGCACCGACACCGGGATCGGCTATAGTTCCCCCAAACCTAGGAGATTCGTTTTCAGTCAAAGGACACCACCTTAAGTTAATCGAAGACAACCAATATGATGGCCGAGCCAAATCCGACCCCCATAAGCATGTAAGCAAGTTCACCAGTTTGTGCAAAATGTTCAAATATGGAGGAGACGTCACCGATGACGATGTGAAACTTAGCTTATTTCCGTCGTCTCTCACGGGAGAGGCACGTGCTTGGTTCGATGAGCTCGATGAAGGTACCATCACTACATGGAATCAACTTCGCGAACAGTTCCTCTCGCGATTCTTTCCCCCGAGTTTAGCTATGAAAATGCTTCGAGACATCAAGGCTTTCAGGCAAGATGAGGGAGAATCACTAGTTGATGCATGGAAAAGGCTTAGGGAAATGATTAGAAACTGTCACGGGAATGGACTGAACAAGGACGAGATCATGGAGATTTTCTTCTATAGTTTAACCAAGAGTTCCCAAAAGGATTTAGACCTAGCCGGCGGTGGTAACTTTTTGTACAAGTCTACCAATGACGCGTACAAAATGATGGAGGATATGGTGCAAGCTAGTTTAGCTCGAGATATGGATGATAAGGATCGAGATAGGAGGACGAGGAGAACCGTGGCTAGCATCGAGAGCAGCTCCGACAATGAGGTAATTCATGAACTTAAAGCTTTATCTAACTGTTTTTCTTCTTTTGAAGATACGTTGGACATTATGGAGAAAGACCTTAAGGTGATTGCACACAGGTGCAACAATTGCGGAGGAATGCACTATACCGAGGATTGTGAAGAGGAGGCTACCGAGCAAGTCAATTATGTTCAGAACCAATACCAAGGAAGCTTTCAACGAGGACTATTCCAAAGAAACCCCGGTAATTCTAACTTTAATTCTAGTTATGTTAGAAATAACGTTGGTTCTTTTCAAAATAGGTGGCAAAGGAGTAATGGTCAACCCGAGCAACCAAAAGTGGAGAATGAAATCAAGGAGGATCCGATTGTCAAGCTCATCAACATGATGAAGAAGTATATGGACATGAATGACAAGAGGCACGACTCCTTGGCAAGCTATGCGAAGTCGCTCAATGAGAAGATAAGTAATCTCAGTCAAAAGGTTGACGAAGGAGCAAGAAATCAACAAGCTGCAATCAAGGACCTGGAAAGGAGGATCGATAGATGGATTGAGCAGAATGCAAGGGAGGAGAGCAGCCCCACTCCAAGGCAAATCATCTAAAGCGGTCCAAGCTCAAACCCTAGCACGAGTCAAAAGTACCAACCACCACTCGGACGAAACGAGAATGTGAACGCCGTGTTCACCGAAGGTAATGACTCCACTGAGCTTTCTAATGATTTTGGTGAAGTGTCCAACCAGGTACAGGTCATACGGGAGCAAAATGAAGAAGAAACGAGCAAAAACGCAATTCTGGAATCTGTCCAGGAACAACCAGCGTCGTTGGCCACACCATCCAGCGCCGCTGGCAACCCTCCAGGTATATCCCAGCGCTGCTCGGCACTAGCCAGCGCCGCTGGCATCCACCCAGGTGAGCCCCAGCGCCGCTCGGCCCTTGCCAGCGCCGCTGGAGGCCCCGTCAGTCCAGATTCGCGTAAAACTTTGTTTTCAGCAGTTTTTCAGGGAGATGTCGAGACCCAATTCGCCTCAAAATGCAAAATCAAAGATGGGGACGACTCGGACAGAAAGGATGAAATTCAAGATCCCGAAGCACCGGATGACGAGACACAGCTACCGCGAGCATCTGAAGATCCATGAAGTTTTCTTATCCCTTGCACTATCAATAATGAGTATTTTTTGAGTGCATTAGCTGATTTAGGGTCAAGTATTAATGTTATGCTTACTGTGATTTATGAGAAACTTACCCTTTATCTGCTAAAACCCGTTAACATGAGCATTCGGTTAGCCGATCAGACTTACCGACAACCCAAGGGGATTGTCGAACGAGTCCATGTCAGGGTTAAGGATTTAGAATTTTGGACTGAGTTTGTTGTGCTTGATTCGGTAAGTGAAGTAGTGACACCCCTAATCTTAGGTCGACCATTTTTGCATGCTGTGGATGCTACCATCCATGTGCTTAAACGTGAAATATCGTTGTCTGATGGTCAAAATAGGATTAGAGTGTCTGATTTAGAAAAAGAGGATGAGTTGATTAGAGGAGAATGTCTTAGGATGGAAGTAATAGATGATGACCAAAACCCTAATGGACAGTTAGATACGCCAATAAGTGAGGAAACCATAGAGACTAAGCCTAAGAGAAAAATCTGTTATGAAAGTTTTATGGAATTAAAAGAACTAAAGGAGAAAGTAGATGAACAGTTAAGAAATGGCCGAGAAGTAGCAAATAGGATTAGGAGGATCTTAGGAAATATTAAGTGGAAGAGCGTGTAGCCGACCTAGAAAGAGATAAGATGAATGAGATAAGGGCTAGAGAACCAAATGGTAAGTTTTATGGTGACCCTAACATTTTTCAGATTCCTTGCTATATCAGCTCAAACTGTTTTGAGGATACCTACATAGACCTTAGAGCCACATCTAATATCTTGCCCATAGGAATATACAAGAATAATTTGAAGAAGTATAAGAACAGGGTAAGGTGGGAAGATTTAGAAATTAGGTTAGTAGGAGGAGCCAAGGTTTTAACTAAAGGCTTTATAAGAAACTTAGTCATTAGGATAGAGGGATTGGACATCCCCACTGATTTCTTCATAGTTGAAGATGATTCAATTACAAGAGATCACGTGATTTTAGGTCAACCATTCTTTCTTTCGGTAGGTTCATCGGTTAATGTGAAAGCAAAGAAGATAACCTTGACTATGGGATACAACCAAGTAGTTTTGACTAAGGAGGACATTAGTAAGACCAACCCCTTTGGGACTAGATGCAAAGCTAGAAGCTTTGCATGGGAACTTAAGAAAAGGAGAATCGAATCACACCTAAAAGACACATCCGACCTCTACATTTGTTCTCTAACGGGTACCGGCCCCCGGCCTACCCCGTATTCTTCCTCAACCTAGTTCTTAGGCAGAGTCTGGCTGAAGACTCGTTAAACTTAGCGCTTCTTGGGAGGCAACCCAAGCCATATTTTTATTTTTATTTTTATTTTTATTTTTATTTTTATTTTTATTTTTATTTTTAATATGTGATTTGAATTATTTTATTTTATCATTTGTATTTTTATTTTTATTTTTATTTTTATTATTATTTTTATTTTTATTTTTATTTTTATTTTTATTTTTATTTTTATTTTTATTTTTATTTTTATTTTTATTTTTATTTTTATTTTTATTTTTATTTTTATTTTTATTTTTATTTTTATTTTTATTTTTATTTTTATTTTTATTTTTATTTTTATTTTTATTTTTATTTTTATTTTTATTTTTATTTTTATTTTTATTTTTATTTTTATTTTTATTTTTATTTTTATTTTTATTTTTATTTTTATTTTTATTTTTATTTTTATTTTTATTTTTATTTTTATTTTTATTTTTATTTTTATTTTTATTTTTATTTTTATTTTTATTTTTATTTTTATTTTTATTTTTATTTTTATTTTTATTTTTATTTTTATTTTTATTTTTATTTTTATTTTTATTTTTATTTTTATTTTTATTTTTATTTTTATTTTTATTTTTATTTTTATTTTTATTTTTATTTTTATTTTTATTTTTATTTTTATTTTTATTTTTATTTTTATTTTTATTTTTATTTTTATTTTTATTTTTATTTTTATTTTTATTTTTATTTTTATTTTTATTTTTATTTTTATTTTTATTTTTATTTTTATTTTTATTTTTATTTTTATTTTTATTTTTATTTTTATTTTTATTTTTATTTTTATTTTTATTTTTATTTTTATTTTTATTTTTATTTTTATTTTTATTTTTATTTTTATTTTTATTTTTATTTTTATTTTTATTTTTATTTTTATTTTTATTTTTATTTTTATTTTTATTTTTATTTTTATTTTTATTTTTATTTTTATTTTTATTTTTATTTTTATTTTTATTTTTATTTTTATTTTTATTTTTATTTTTATTTTTATTTTTATTTTTATTTTTATTTTTATTTTTATTTTTATTTTTATTTTTATTTTTATTTTTATTTTTATTTTTATTTTTATTTTTATTTTTATTTTTATTTTTATTTTTATTTTTATTTTTATTTTTATTTTTATTTTTATTTTTATTTTTATTTTTATTTTTATTTTTATTTTTATTTTTATTTTTATTTTTATTTTTATTTTTATTTTTATTTTTATTTTTATTTTTATTTTTATTTTTATTTTTATTTTTATTTTTATTTTTATTTTTATTTTTATTTTTATTTTTATTTTTATTTTTATTTTTATTTTTATTTTTATTTTTATTTTTATTTTTATTTTTATTTTTATTTTTATTTTTATTTTTATTTTTATTTTTATTTTTATTTTTATTTTTATTTTTATTTTTATTTTTATTTTTATTTTTATTTTTATTTTTATTTTTATTTTTATTTTTATTTTTATTTTTATTTTTATTTTTATTTTTATTTTTATTTTTATTTTTATTTTTATTTTTATTTTTATTTTTATTTTTATTTTTATTTTTATTTTTATTTTTATTTTTATTTTTATTTTTATTTTTATTTTTATTTTTATTTTTATTTTTATTTTTATTTTTATTTTTATTTTTATTTTTATTTTTATTTTTATTTTTATTTTTATTTTTATTTTTATTTTTATTTTTATTTTTATTTTTATTTTTATTTTTATTTTTATTTTTATTTTTATTTTTATTTTTATTTTTATTTTTATTTTTATTTTTATTTTTATTTTTATTTTTATTTTTATTTTTATTTTTATTTTTATTTTTATTTTTATTTTTATTTTTATTTTTATTTTTATTTTTATTTTTATTTTTATTTTTATTTTTATTTTTATTTTTATTTTTATGCCGGAATATTTTCTAAAAAAACAAGCCTTTTTGTCAGAATCCTCAGATCACTGGCTGATGTCCTAAAGTGGGCAACGGAGGATATGGAGGGATGATCAACTGGCTGATGTCCTAACAAAAGCAGTGGGAACAAATGTGTTTTACAACTGTCTCAGCAAGTTGAATTTTGGGAATCCCACGATTCAACTTGAGGGGGAGTGTTAACAAGAATGGGATCAGATCAGTGTCATCATTTCCCTAATTACATGATTCTGCACAGCAAGGAGAAGATTATGGCTGACTCATCACCAGCAAAGAAACAGCAAAGGGACAGTCAAACGTATTTAAAGCGACAGCCAATGTTTCCATATTTAGCTTACTAATTCGTGTATAAATTGCATCTCAATTGTAATGAATCAATCATCACATAATTCAATCAATCTTTTTCTCATATTGTTTACAGTGGGATATTAAAAATTACTTTACAGGTCGAATGGAGTTGCAAACAAAAGAAGTTGTATAAATTGAAATTTCCTCTATGATGGCAAAATTTATAAAGCTTCTCCTATCATTGGGTTTAAGTTAATACCCAATAATTACACTTCAGTTTCTACAATTTATATACTTTTTTAACGATTAACAGACCACCAGAGTATTATTTTGTCACCAGTGGAAACATCCGATCATATTCTAATACCAAGTCTTCAATTTAGGGGGAAATCTAAAAATTTTAGGAAAACGTTTTTGTGAGATATAAAACGAAGACCTTATAATACAAGTATACAACTCCCATGACACTTACAATTCGATACAAACTACTTGTATATAATTACTAAGTTTACTCTACATGTCCTTTTAGGAAGCTTGATATCTAGAAGAATATTAAATCTAGATGTTCGAGTAACCACATGTAAATAATCTAAAACCGAAAAAGTATGGTGATGTTTCTTATAATTTGTCTACATTTGGAAGAAGAAAATCCACATAATTGGGGTCAAAAGGTGTTTTAGATAAGCCTAATAAATGAATCTGGATTCTTCTCATTGTATGCAAGTGTCCATGCTTTGACATTCTTTCCATATGCTCTCATTTACTCCTATTCTATATACACACACTCAAACTTCCCCTCTATTTACTCTCTTTCAAGTTCTGATATATTAAATTTTAGTTTTTGAATATCCCACCAAATTTCAAACCTCCAAATTCTTAAAATATGTGTAATAGTATTCAAGTAGAGATCAATGGTGAACACATTTTCTTTCTTGACAAGGTACATATATATTCTCTGTACTTATGTTATTTTATATGAATGCTCTATGTATTTATCTGACATTAATCTTTTGATTTTGATTCAAAATGAAACACTTTTTTTCTAAAGAGATAGATTTGTGTGTGTATGTGCATAACTTATCTGCTTTACATTTTACTTTTTTTTTTCTAATGTCTGAAAAGGATATACACTTTCATTTCTGAAGTGACAATTGAATCTTCATTTGGCTGTGTGTGTTTGTTGTTTTTTGTTGCAATGAAAAAGTCAAATGTGCTCTAATTTTGATGCTTTATTTTGTCACATTTCCAAAATGAATTCTTGGTACTTATTCATATATATTCAAATTCGGTCTTGGATCAATTTTGACTTGATATATAACCATCAATAACTTTGTGCAGTGGATTCTTTCTACATATTCGAATCGAGTAAGAAATTTAATCATGAAACACAACAGCAAAAAGTTGATATTCAACGATTTCCCGGGTGGTGCAGAGAGTTTCGAGCTCATTACACGAATAAAAAGTTAGCTTTTAGTTTTGATTGACTGATTATCTTGCCTCTAGCTATAGCTTACTGATTTTGTCTAAAGCTTTCTCAAATCATTTTGCATGACTAATCTTTCAAATGTTTTTAATGAAGTATAATAACTTTAACACTTAAGCTGTCCGCTCATCATTGTTTTATTTTCTTGGGCTGTTTGCTTGAGGACAAGCAAAGACTTAAGTGTGGGGTATATGATGAGCGTCCATTTTGTGATAAAAACCCATATCGAAAGGCCTCATTTCTATGTCTTAAATGAGTTAATATTACGAAACTATCGGTACTTAATGAGTCGCATGTTTACGCAGGTTCACGGAAGATGAGAGTGAGGGTAAATGGCATCAAGTAACTCAAGATGAAGGCCTATGAAGTTACAAGACACAAGGAGGTGATTTGGGAGCCGAACGAAGCAATACGAGAAGCAGCAGGAGCTGCCAGCGCCGCTGGCCCATGCCCAGCGCCGCTGGGCGGCCCAGACCAGAAACCGAAATCAGCTCCTATTTAAGTCGAAGTAACCCTCAAAACCCTAAGAAAGAGCCGATTCAGCAGCCCTAGCCGCCCATATTCAACCCTAGGTCGACTTTGCATATTCCAAGGAGGTTTTGGAGCTTTTAACACCTTCCGATCTTCATCCTCAACCTAGATCTACTCTTTTACTTTACTTTCAGTTGGTAAACAATGTCTTTCATCTTTTCAGACTTTGTTATTCCTTTAATAATGTCAGGCTAGTAGGCTGAATACTTGTTTGGATCAATGTGATCATGTAGACGCTTATTGTTTTACTTTATTTGTTAGATCTGTTGGAGTGTGTTTTACTGTTTATCGTAGATCCATGTTTTACTAGTTCTTCATATTATTATCGGTTCTATATTTGCATGTATTGATTTAATTCTGATGACCGGTGTATAATCATACACTAGGATTAATACATAAGGATGGAAAACGCTAGTCGGTCTATAACTAGATGTAAAAGGTGATTTACTTGTAACCGAGGGATCCAGAACCATAGTAATTAGGATGAATAGAACATAATGCTTAACAATGTCAGACGCGATCCTTTGACCTCGAAACGAGCACTGTGGTCACCGGAGATAATTACTATCTGGTCATGGCTTAAGAGCCGGGTAACTAAAAGATGAATTAGTAACACAAACTTTAGGTCATTAATGCTTAAACAATGAATCTAACGAGAATTTGTTTATAGGGTAGTGTGAGTCTAGCGACAACACTAGTTAATTAGGCAAAGTGAATCTAACGAGAATCTGAGCCGTGATTAAGTTTCCAACAGACTAGCAAATGGGTAGGATAGTATTTGGTCGTACCATGAGATCGGAGATACCAAACAAGTATTTTAATTTAATTACTGTTATTTGCTTTTTCAAACTATTTTCAGACTAAGCCTCTCGCTGAATAAGCGGTTGCGGCTTCTATTACTTTTCAGTATTTTAATTAGTTTAATAGGAAATCGTGACAACCCCACAACCGCTAGAATTACACATATTACTAGATTAGGTAAAGGAACGCGTCCCTGCGAATGATCCTGTAACTTATCACTAAACTATACTACATCCGATCGGGTTCTCTGCCCGTAGGTGTGTGTTTTAGGATAATTACTTGTACAACATTTATAAATTTAAAAGCAGAAATAAAAACCACCATCATCTACTTATTTACTAAGTTTCCATTTCGAAATAGGCTTTTTCAATTTTTTGATAAGTTGACTTTATGACATGACTTTTAAAAACGTTATTGTTCTAAAAAAGAATTGCATTAATATAGAGTTTTAATGTTATAATATTTTATAAACATATGTTTTATTATTTTACACAAAGTATAGGTTTGAGTACACTTTTATAGAAAGTCATTAGAAAAAGTAAACATTTGAAATCCAAACTTAATTTTTTTAAACGGATATTCTTTCATTGTTATTCTTACTTACATGAATGCCTGATATAACACGGGACTCTCAAAATCCATGATTGATCTTTTTTTCTTCTTATAATATTTGTAAATTTTGTTTTTAATATATAGGTTCATCGGGGCCTAAGTGAAGAACAAAATAAGAAAATTTGGAGTGTTCTTGATATCAACAAGCTACATACGGCAACAACAGGAAGAAATGTTGCTAAAAACACGAAACTTCTACCTTATGTTAGGCAAAATCAATTTAAGATATTCATCAATTATGACTATGGTGCTGAGAGATTTTCTCATCGCAAAGAAAAGACAGTAGAAGATGGAAAGCGGGACACTAATATCGCAAAAAAGACACAAAAACATATGTCAAAGAAATCAAGAACATTGGATCAATGTAGCGTTAGATCCTTACCTCGACTATGTCATTAGAAGATGTTGAGTTCATGCACAACAACAAATTAATCATTTTTTTACACTTTTTTTCGGTAAAAAGGCCGTCACCCCTTGTTAGATTATTTTTATACACTTTATTTTACGCAATTTTAAAAAAACTGGATAAATCATTCACGAAGAAATGATTTTTACATTTAAAAGCGCGTACAAATATAATATTATACACACTTAATAGTTTTTTTTTTTGAACGGCAGAAATAGAAATATATTAAATAATACAATCAAGTGAATCAACTAGGTGCTAGTTGATTGTAACTATACACACTTAATAGTATGTAAAAAAATTTTTATCACACTTTTAAATATGAAAATTGTAATTTTTTTTTGCAAAACGTACAGAAAAAATTGTTGTGGGGACGTAACATTAGTAATTTTGTTATTTTCATATTGCCATATAATGATGATATTTTATTCTTATCTTTACTCATATATAAAACAAACTTCCCTCCTTCTTTTTAAATTTTTTATCTTTAAAATAACCAAAATGCTCCCTTTATTTGAAAGTTTATTAAGTCATATACCTAAAATACCCTTAATAAAATAATTAAGTTTATAATTTGTATCTCCAAAGTCCTAAAATAACTACACTACCCGTTTTTACATCAATTACTTTTACACCTATAACCACGTCGTCGCTGCCTTCACCACATGTCGCCGCTGGCGCCACACCGTCTCCACTATCACCATCATCGCTGTATCGCGTGAGCATTCGTCTATTTCATTTATGAGAAACGTTAGAATAATGACAAAATAATTAAAAACATATATTTACAAATTGAGTTTTCATTTAAGATTGACCAATTAAACTACAATTCTTTTTTATCTTTCATGTTAATTTCTTTTCTCCATCTTCTTTTGTAAGATTAGTTTGTAATTAGTTTGTTTTTCTAGCATTTCCCTTCATTTATTAAACAAAATTAAGAATTTAAAGAAACTGATTTAAAATGTTAAATGTCAAATGTCTAATTTTGATATTTTGTAATGAGATATAGATGATATTTTCATTATTTTAGAATTTAATCCTAAGTTTTCAGTTAGAGATGAGAACAAATAAAAAAAAATGTAGTTAGATGAGACCTCCTGATCCCATATATTATTTGGTATTCATTAATCCTCAGTCAGGCTAGTATTTAGGTGAATCTCACCAACTTAATAATCTCCAGATTATCTCAAGTTTGTCTTTGGCAAGACTTGAACCCAAAATCTCCTCTGAAAAGTGGCAACTGGTAGTCACCGGACTATTAAGAAATTTATCAAATTGGATAAATCAAATTCGGAGAGGAAATGTTATTGTAAAACACCATCCACATAAGAACGATTAAGTTGATCCTAAGCATAACCCATTAAAGGGAAATAAGGATCACGGATCCAGACAGTCTAATGCAAGTCCAATCCTAGCAATGCAGGCATATAATCATCCATTCTGTCTCTGATTAACTTGATTACCTGAAAAGTGTACTAAAGAGCGTCAACATAAAGTTGGTGAGTTCGTAGGGACAAATAACAAGGAATAAACGTATCGGGAATACAACCGTTAACGATATACGGGGATTAGAATACCTAATCACATCAAGAAAACCCTAAAAGGGTATACGTTAACACAACATCAACACATATCACGATTCAACACGTTTCAGCACGACTTACATGTCTTCCAAAGGCGTGATCATTACAGCATGACTTACATATATTCCAAATGCATGTACAACAACATGACTTATGTGTCTTTCAACAGCATGTATAACGGCATGACTTACATATATTTCAAAGGCATGTTCATACGTTCCAACGTTTAACAACAACGAATCCATATAACAATTAACAACGTT